>CM065714.1:52295915-52300915 GCA_033310375.1 Conus canariensis
CTCTCTCTCTCTCTCTCTCTCCCTCCCTTCCTCTCTCTCTCTCTCTCTCTCTCTCTCTCTCTCTCTCTCTCTCTCTCTCTCTCTCTCTCTCTCTGTGCTCGACAGGTGATATTGCTGCAGTGAAAGACCCCAGACAGACAGGCAACAGTGCAGGCGGCGCGTACAAACCTGCTGTTACCTGTATACTGATGCATGGGAACAGCATTTTATGGATGGGTGGGTGGCTGGCTGAGGAGGAAGAGAAGAATGGGGAAGGCGACAGTCGATACACAGGGATGCTGCTGCTGCTAACTGTTGAGAGAGAGAGAAAAAAAGAAGGTGCTGCTCCTGTGTGGATGAAGAGCGCGGGCTGGGTGGCAGCACGGAGAAGAAAAGATTCCTCGTCTAGTCTGCATGCTGGCTGAAAATGTCAAGGACACATTTCCGAAGGGTGGGTGTGGGGCGGGGGTGTGGGGAGTGGAGGAAGGTAAAGGAAGAGGGGGTGGGGATGAATGATGACTTCTTGTGTCTGGGTCGTTCTAACGAGGGAATCATCCTCAACGATAGTTTGAACTGAACTTTTTTTTTTACCGAGGGTGAATGGAAAAAAAAAGTATGTGTGTGTGTGTGTGTGTGTGTGTGTGTGTGTGTGTGTGTGTGTGTGTGTGTGTGTGTGAGAGAGAGAGAGAGAGAGAGAGAGAGAGAGAGTGAAAGTCAAAGAGAGCGAAAGACAAAGCGAGAGAGAGGATTCAGACAGATAAGGGAGGAAAAACTGCAATCGTGCACACAGAGAGAGAGAGAGAGAGAGAGAGAGAGAGAGAGAGAGAGAGAGAGAGAGTGGTGTGAGTGGGTCAGTGAGAGAGAGAGAGGGATTCAGACAGATATGGGAGGAAAAACCGCAATCGTGCAGGAGAGAGAGAAGAGAGAGAGAGAGAGAGAGAGAGAGAGAGAGAGAGAGAGAGAGAGAGAGAGAGAGTTTCCTTGTTGTTCGTGCTTCTAGAATGCTAAATCATTTCTTTCCTCTCTACAACTGGAAAAAGGAAGAAGAGGTTCATGAAGACACATAAGGGTCAGCAGGAAATAAACAAGGAAAGGGTTATTAGAAAAACGAATTGTAAATCAAAAAGACATCGACAAGATATTAAAAAAGGGAAGAAGAAGAAGAAGAACAAGAACAAGAAGAATAGGAAGAACAAAAAGAACAAGAAGAATAAAAACAAGAACGTGAACGAGCAGGAAAAGAACACAAAGATCAAGAACAAAAATAAGAATAAGAACAAGAACAAAAACAACAGAAGAACTAGAAGATGAAGAAGAAGGAAATGGAGAGGAGGAAAAGCACGAGAGCGTGTAAGGAAAGATTAGAGATTCCAAAGAACAACAACAACGACCAAAGCCACCACCACAAGAGCATAATTAACAACAAAAGCTGCCATAACAACTCGACGACAGGAAACGAAAACCAAAACGTTATTTGCTCTACTTGTTGAAACAGTTTAGCTGAACTGCTTCTGTCAGAGGCAGAAGCTGTCACTTTTCTTATTTTCTTTTACAAATGATATCCATGCTCTGACGTTACAATGGCTGCTGATTTGTTTGTTTGTTTTGCTTTGGGGTTTTCTTTTTTGGTGGTCTGCAGCGCTTTCTGTGCAACACCTTAATGTAGAACACTCATTTATTTTATTAACAAATCGAAATTGCCATTCCCCCTGAGTAAACTGGAGTTGTCGTGGACCAGTCGCCGTGGTGCAGCGGTTAAAGTCGCTTATCACGGGCTGGGAGGTCGTGCGTTCGATTTCCATCAGAGCCATCTTCACTGGTAGGATTTGTCGGCCCTGATTGGCACCTACCAAGACATCAGTTTGCCATGGGCTCTATGTAAAAGACTAGAACCACAGGGTTGAGTTTTCATCCACCTAATGGACTCATTTCTGACAGTGATGCTATATTTTTTTACCCTAACACTGCACGTGTCTTGATCTCTCGGGCTGGTTCATGCCAGTGTATAGCATGAACGGAGGCGTATAGTTCAACCCTATCAAGGCATCATAGACAAGAATAGAACGTAATTCCATCATCTTCATCATCCTTATCATCATCAATCAGCACTTTAAAAAAAAGTGTAAAATGTTGTGGCCCTTTAAGACCCACTTCCATGCTGACCCTCATTTTCGATTTGCTCTCCACGTCTATGACCTTAGTGAGTTTGTATCAATGTTGCTGTGGGACCGGTTCATGGAGACTGTCGTTGGACGAAAGTGATGGCGCTTTCTGGACGATGACGCTCACTCACGTGAACTGGCTCTGCGACTTAGCAGTTATTGTTACTGGCATGGGACTTAGTAGGTAGTCTCCTGCGGTTTTTTTCTTTTTTGTTGTTGTTTTGTTTTGTTTTTGTTTGTTTGTTTGTTTGTTTGTTTTTATGAAAATTAGTAATCACTGAAAACCATTGAAGTGACTCAGCAGCAGTGCGGTGTCTCCTGTGGTGGGTTGACTCATGACGACTTAATATTGACTACTGTCTGTGGACTGCCATCACAGGCGCTGTGTACGACGGAAACATCCAGGGTGTGGCTGTTGACTAAGACCCGGACTGAGTGACATGGGTGTCATGAAAGTGCGGAAAATCGAGGCAGAAACAAACAAACAAACAAACAAACCCAACGAATGCTTGGAGTTGTCATGCATCAAAGGGAGGATCTGAAATGACACCTGATTTCTTCTTCTGCTAAACCCATCATTTACGCACATGACATGAACTTGAACATAATTATGAGTAAACAAAGCGCACGAAAATGTAAGCTACAATTAGGTGGCAATTGCAACAGCTTCATATTTTATCCACAACTTGCAGGACAGAATCGATATGGATCTGCAGGTGAGGGTTCAAATTCATTGTAATACATCAGAAATTGAATTGCACAGAATACAGACAATCTGCAATATCTGTTCACTTTGACCCTACTCCTGCGCAAACCTTTTTCCCATTGTCAGTTTGTCAGTGATCTCAAAACTCAGTCAGTGGCCCAAAACAGAAACAAAGAAAACAAAGAAAGAAAGCAAAATAAACAGAGAACGTCAAGAATGTGTGGTAAGTCGCTCACTTTGCAAGACGTAAATCGACGAGCGGAGCAGAGCGTCACCTACTAAACTACTGGCATAGTCGTCGTCCCAGATTTAAACCCCTTGAAACAGAGTGACGAAGCATTCAGCGCTAATGAGGCTCTCCTTCGCTCTTCGTGCCACTGCGGTGTCCCAGTTGATGGACGTGTTCCAGAATAAGGGAACACCGACCAGAAGTCGTCATCAAAATGATTAAAGATGCCCCAAATGAAAGTTTTACTGATATATCGCTGGTGCTCCAATCGTGTGTTCGTTTTCTCAAGTGCTACGAAGATCACTTTTGAGTATGACACTCCAACGTGTGTATTTACGCATACATGATTAGGAAAATCGTATTACATAAATCTGTGTCATTTTTGTTTTGTTTGTTTGAAGGGAGTATTGATAGAAGGGGCACGGGATGCTCAGGGGATGTCATATTTGTCCCTAGAGGCAAACTTATGTCGCCCCTCTGCCTGCCAGCTCATGGCAACAGTGATGCAGAGACATGATAGAGCATCGGGGTGCCGTATCCATGGAAAGTAGTGGATTTTGTGGGTCCAGATTGTAGCAGGATGGTATAAAGCGCAAAGGTATGCAACCGCAAAAAAAAAGTAACATAAAACACGATAGATGAGGCAGGTTATGAGGTGATCGATAGACATGGCGGTCTGGAGTGTTTCTTTGCATATCTGCATTTGTACTAATGGGTGGCACAAAGGTAGGTAACAACAATAAGTAGCATAAAACACATCGACAGTTAAGGGAGGAAAAGGGGGTGCTGGTAGGCATGGGAGCCTGACCTGTTTCCTTTGCATGCTTTTATGTACTTATGTGTAGCACAAAGGTAGGTAACAGAAAGTAACATAGAGCATGTGGACAGGTAAGGGAGAAAAAGAGTGGGCGGGCATGTATGGCGATCTGGCTTGTTTTCTTTGCATATTCATGCAGGTATTTTTGTGTAGCACAAAGGTAGGCAACAACAAAAAGTAACATAAAACAGTGGACAGGAAAAGAATGAAAAGAGGTAGTGGGTAGCTATGAGGGCCTGGCTTGCATGTCTTGCGCATCTGTATATGTGTTTGTGTGAAGATTTCATGAACCTACTAACTCAAAAACGGATAGGATTTAGCGTGCAAGCTGCCATCGCTTAAAATGCTTTGTGCAACTCTGTATCCTACCGTAAAGAAATGTGCAGTTACATTTTTCACAGTAATGTATTACACACTTGTATTCGTATTTCACGTTTGAAGCTTAAACAATTACTAAGCAAATTTTAAGGGGTGTGTGAATGGGTGTATGTAAGTGCGTGCACGCAGGAATGTATGAATTTATGTTTGTATGTCTATATAATGTTGCCAGCGAAATGGTTATAATATACTGCAGCAGCATTGAAAGCATTCTTAACAATAAACATCCAATATTAAGACACAAACGCATTTTTCGATGTACATGTAATGATGTCAGTGAAACCCGACATAAAACCAACAACAATTGATGGGGGATAGAAAACACACAAAAAAAAATCAAAACAACAAGAACCCACAGTGATAAGACACACAGCCGCTCTGCGAGAATTCCTGCATTCAGCCAGGGGGCGAAAGTGCTAAACAGGATGTGAGATAGTGTTCTTTTATTTCGCTGTCTGCTTACTGGCGCTTGCAAACCCTATCAGCCTCAAACAGGAGCACAATGGACTCCAGAGTTTCCATTTTCAGACGCTCGAAATGCAGACAACAGTCCACAAAAGAGAGCCAATTTCCATTCCACTTTGAGTGACATATACACACAAATGAACGTGCTCAACACACAAGAACAACAGGGGGGGGGGGGGGCTGGGGGGGGGAGGGTCAGATAACGGAATGATGACAGATTGGAAACGAGAAGAATGCAGCTCGAGTGACAAAAGAGGAGAAGAT
>CM065714.1:52303415-52308415 GCA_033310375.1 Conus canariensis
GAATACAGAAACCTATCGGGATGCGGGGTGAAAATGTCATGGCCATATTCCTGAAATGTGGTGAGGGTGATGTGTGATAGATGAGGGCAGGGGATGGAGGTATGCACAGTGTGTGAAAGTCTGGGTCGTTGTCATGATGGGATGGATGTTCCAGACGAAATCAGTTTTGAACTTTTTCTCTTGGATGGAGAAACGGTATAGTAGGTACTGATAAGAGAGAGAGAGGGAGAGAGGAGAGAGAGAGAGAGAGAGAGAGAGAGAGAGAGAGACAGGGAGACAGAGACAGAGACAGAGAGACAGAGAGATTTTATCTCTCCTTGCTGTTCTCTTATTTCCTAATTGCAAACGGAAAAAAAAGGATTTGAGAACAGGTCTGAGGATCAGAAGCAAATGAGCATGAAGAAGACAATTAGGACAAAATGAAAGATGAAGACGCATCAACGATGATGACAGTTATGGAGAAGGATGGTGACGGAGAATGATATGAAAAAGGAAACGACGAAGGAGGAGGAGGAGAAGAAGAAGAAGAAGAAGAAGAAGAAGAAGAAGAAGAAGAAGAAACAACAACAACAACAACAACAACAACAAGAAAAGAGGAACAAGAAGGAGAGGCAGAAGGAGAAGAAAAGAGAGAAGGCAGGAACAATAGTGGTAGTGACAAATGGTAGCAGTCATAACATATCAACAGCAGAAAAAGAACAGAAAAAAACGTCTGTTGTTCTGTATTTAGAAATAGCTTGACAGGGGTGCCCCGGCCATGGGCAGAATCTTCTACTTCCAGCCTCTGTTAAGAAGGTTGTCCGTGTTCTGCTACTGAAATGAGCACTGAAGATCTGTAGCCTTGTTACTGTACAGACACAACAACAACTGATGGTGACTGTAGGATCTGCAAATGAAACGGTCATTCTTTCACACACACACACACACACACACACACACACACACACACACACACACACACACACACACACACACACACACACACACGCTCAAAACCACCATACCCATCTCACCCATCACAAACCTGAATTCATTGCACCATTAGACGCATTCGAGAGAGTCTCAATTCATCACGCAGAAGCATGGACTTAGACCCTGCTGTTCTTGTCTTGCACATGGTTAAACCACTTTCTGATTGTCAGTTCATCGATGATTCAAAATTAAGTCACTGACTAATTTCAAAGACAGGGGAAAAAAGAACACTAGAAAGGTATGGTCGTTCAGCACACAAGCAACAAATCAGCAGGCAGGACTCAACGTCATCTATTGTAAAACCGACTAAGCACTCGCCCCAGGATTACATCTCTTTCTCTAGAGTGATGAGGCAGATGCGGTCCTTAACAAGAAGATAAAAAGCACATATCAACATCAAAACAAATAAAGATGCCCCGGTTAAAAGTGTCTCTGTACACATCGCTTGCATTTTGGAAGTTTATTGACTTCTTTTTATCACGGTAACAATCAGTTCAGAATAGTGCATTTAACTGCATTGTCGTTAAAGTAGCGGTAACACAATTTTCAAACAACGCACCACCGAAGACAGCTCATCTTTTTTCAGAAGGAGGTACAGGAAGATGTGAAGGGAAGGGAAGACACCCAGCAACAATGTATCCATCTGTCAAGGCACAATTGTTATCTTGCCGTCTGCCTGCTGGCTTATTTCAACAATGGATCCATCTGTCAAGGCACAATTGTTATCTTGCCGTCTGCCTGCTGGCTTATTTCAAGAGTGATACTGAGTCAGAGACACGACAGAGCACTTGCCTGCCACATTTGCAGTAATTAACGAAGAATTAGTTTACTTTGTGGGCTGAGCTGATAGCAGGAAGATATGTAGCACAAAGATAAATGAGTGGCGAGACACTGCAGACAACAATAAAACAAGTGCACAGCGTAGGGAAAGATGTAGCAGTAGACAGGCTTGGACTTACTTTCATGTGTGTGTGTATGTATGTATGTTTGTTTGGATGGATGGATGGATTGGTGGATGCATGCATGCATGCATGTATGTATATGTATGTTTGTATGTATGTATGCATGTATGTATGTTAACTTGTAAGTATATATGTTTGTGTGTACGTATGTATGTAACACTGTATATAAGTGTGTAGCAATGTTCATACGTATGTGTTTCTACGTTCATATACCGATGTCAGCAAAAGCGGTTGTTGAAAAAAACAAAAACCACCAATAGCGAGGACCTTAACAACAAGAAACAACCAGAAGTCTGGCCTGGATGGCTGTCTGTGTAATGATGTCAGCAAAAACAGATGTAACAACACCATAAAAAAGGGAAGAGCGCCAACAAATCCTGAACACTAGAAACACCCAAAGGCAGCACTGTCGGCAGCTTCTCGGGAATTCCTTTCTTCACCCAAAGGGCAAAAGAGTGGTACGTGATGCCAGACACAATTCATTTACTTGTCTGTCTGCCTAATGGCTTGTGTCACGCCAAGCAACCTCCTGTAGGATTCTAATTCTGATGATATACGCTCTTCAGCGTATGTTGGCGTAATTGCAGCATGAAGGGGCGCAGTTGATTTTGATCGTCCACCAGCGTCTGACAAATTGTCTGGCATAAAGGGGCGCAATTGCTTTTGATCGTCTATCAGCGTCTTACAAATTGTCTGGCCGAGTTAAGAGATAGAGTATTTTTATATACGTATATATATAGACAGTATTTTTTATATATACTTATATATACATAGAAAGAGTGTGTTTTTATTTGCCTATACCTAGTCTGTTGCACCTAAGCAAGGTGTAGCAACGGGGGTTACTGTGCATATATCCACAGCAATGATCGTTTGGTAGTCAGCAGCTGTAATGTTTCGTCCAGGTTTCTGAAGCATCAGGAGATGACCTGGAGGGCTGCCGGGAGCAGAACTCTCAACTTCTTAAGAAAAAATGGTCATCTTTAGCCATTCACAAGGGACCGTCCTCAGCCCAGGAGTTGCAGATGTGCTGAAACCGGCCCCTGTGTGAAAGGAGGTCAGCCTTGTGCAGATGGGCTGAAACCAGCCCCTGTATGAAAGAAGGTCAGCCTTGTGCAGATGTGCTGAAACCAGCCCCTGTATGAAGGAAGGTCAGCCTTGTGCAGATGTGCTGAAACCAGCCCCTGTATGAAGGAAGGTCAGCCTTGTGCAGATGGGCTGAAACCAGCCCCTATGTAAAAGAAGGTCAGCCTTGTGCAGATTTGCTGAAACCAGCCCTGTGTGAAAGAAGTCAGTCTTTAGCTGTTAAGGAAAGTTGTGACGAAGCCAGGAGTCGTAGATCTCTCAGTCTTTTGCAATGAAATAGACTACTACTCACTGAATGTGCTCCAACTTCTTGACGTCCCACTTGTGTTAAGATCCCAGATGATCGCTCTTGGTTTCAAGTAGAGGCTGAAGATAAGCCGCTAAGGCGTGCATTTGCAGGTAGTGGGATAACATTGAGGGTTTGAGCTGAAAAATCGAGAGATGTAGTGGGTTTTTTTTATTAACAACGTTGACGTGATAGGGTCAATTCAGGTTTTCTATAAACAGGCGCAGGAAGATCTCTGTGTGTCCCGTTTCCTGTCCACTAATCTGCAATGAACAGGGTACAAAAGAGAGAGTCAATTGCGGCACAGTGCATATTCACATATGAAGAGAAATGAATATGGCCAACACAAACGACGATACGTAGGCATGAAAAAAGAAGATGATAGACAGGATACAAGAAGCATACAGTTCAGGTAGCAAAGAAAATGTTTGTTGCAGAGACAGGGAATGATATGGACGTAAGATATCCTACTGTGTTCTGACAGGAACATGCCTGCTACCCATCCCTTCCAACCCTTGCTCTGCCTGATGTCCCTGTGGCATTGCCTTGAACGATACAGAAACCACGTGAAACATGCTGCAAATGAAATATCTCCTTGACCTTCAGTACAAACCAATCATTTGTTTTAACCATTCATTACCAAACGATACTTTGCACCTACTCCAGTGTGTGTGTGTGTGTGTGTGTGTGTGTGTGTGTGTGTGTGTGTGTGTGTGTGTGTGTGTGTGTGTGTGTGTGTGTGTGTTGTCCTGAAAATGGATGTTACTATCATATTCATATATTTGTTGTTATGTGTTATATGTTTTGGCCACTGACTATTTATTACATTCGTTTCTTTTCTTCGTTTATGTATACATATGTACAGCAATGAGAAAACAACGACAAAAACAACAACAACAATAACAGCAGCAGCAGCAGCAACAACAATCTGGAACAGAAACACCGAGAGACTAGACACACAGTAGCTTGGCAGGAATTCCTTTGCTAAGCCACAAGGACATCACTGCATCATGAAGCTACATAGCATTCTGTGATCTCACTGTCTGCCCGCTGGCTTGTGTCAACAGTAAGAAAGACAGAGACGTGATAAAGCACCTGGCCGCCACTATCGCAACAACGTTTGAAGCAACAATCTGTTAATTTGCTTACGTTGCTGGTAAGAGGGGTGTAGCACAAAGCTACACAAGATGCTTCTCACTTCAGCAAAAGCAAAACAAGTTACTTAGTAAAAGAGCTATGTAAGGTGCATCTGTCTACATTCAATTCATTCAGTTCACATTGCTTATAGCCTAGCTTACCGCCGGGGCCATGTTAGGACCACCGCAACATGTTGGTATACCACAAGGAAAAACAATACGTGCCTGTATGTGCATACCCAAGTGTGTGTGTGTGTGTGTGTGTGTGTGTGTGTGTGTGTGTGTGTGTGTGTGTGTGTGTGTGTGTGTGTGTGTGTGTGTGTGTGTGTGTGTGCGTGTGTGTGTGTGATCGTGCTAGGGTGCACACTTTTGTATGCACGCACAACATGATTATATAACGCTCCAAACAACATCAACAGTAACACGAAACTTTAGAAACGACCTTAACATTAAAAAAACACCCAACAAAAGAGTATTGCTCTATGTCTAAAGAAACTCCTTTTGACACCAACGGTAAGAGACACATGGCAGCTCCACCTGAATTCCTCTGCTGAACCACAG
>CM065714.1:52313415-52315915 GCA_033310375.1 Conus canariensis
AGGGCTCAACTTTAAGGATCTGATCTGCAATTCGAGGGCTTCTGTCCTTTGTCTTTGAAGCTTTCTGGCCTAACCCCAGACCCTAATCTCAGAAAACGGCTGAGAAAAGTAAATAATGAAGTAAAAAATATTCAAAGTTCTAGAAATAAGGTTTCTGGGGAGTTTGTAATTTTCATGTAGCTTGTTTGCGATCCACCATGTCACGACAACTCGTACGCTTACGAAACAGCTGGACATATTGATCATGCTTAAAGCGAGCACGTAAGTAATCACTTTCATTCATATTCCAGTAGAAATCTAGACATGGTACTGGTGTTGATGTCGGTGGTCATAACAACAACATTGGTCATTGTGAATAAAATGCCATTGAGAGAGAGAGAGAGAGGAGAGAGAGAGAGAGAGAGAGAGAGAGAGAGAGAGAGAGAGAGAGAGAGAGAGCGTAAACATGTCTAATTATCGCACGGAAAGATTACCTCACAAAGCGTACAAAATGTTAGTACAGCTAGACGCTAGGGGTAAGAGTAATTGGGCTACTAAAGTTAGGTTGAAACTGTACGAATTTGGTTTTGGTGTTGTGTGGGAGAATCAGGGTGTAGATGACATACATAGTTTTATTCGAGTGTTTCGGCAAAGGTTAATCGATTGTAACTGGCAAAGATGGAATTCCCATGTTGAAGACAGTCACCGGTTTGATATCTACAGATTGTTAAATCCTTCACATTGTATTCCAAGGTACTTATCAATGCAGATTAACAGACATATTAAATATATTGTCACAAAATTCAGGTTTGGTGTATCGGATATCTGTGTACATTCTAACCGTTACAGGCCTTTGAATGATCGTAATTTTACATGTCCACTCTGTTACGAAGATGATGAAAATGAAATTCATTTTGTTCTCACTTGTTCTAAACTACAAGCAGTTCGACAGCAATTAATCCCACCTAAATACTTAAGAAAACCTTGTTTCTTCACACTGATTATGTTAATGGCATCATTGAATGAAAACACAATTAAACAGTTCGCTTTGTATTTGTATAAGGCATTTAGGATGCGAAATGATATGTTAAGACCGTAAATTATGTGCTAAGCTAGTTAAATGAGTTGACCTGCGCGGTATGATATGTATTTACCCCCTTCGAAGGGGCTATGGCCTTTACGAATAAAAAAACGTGTACGTCTACGTCTACGTCTACGTCTAGGTCTACTTCTACGTCTCTCTGTCTCTGTCTCTCTCTGTCTCTCTGTCTCTCTGTCTCTCTCTCTCTCTCTCTTCTCTCTCTCTCTCTCTACACACACACACACACACACACACACACACACACAACACACACACACACACACATCCAAATCCACACCCACACCATGAGATTCCCCCCCGGAAACTTACATTTGGAGAGTCACTGCACAGACCCATCAGTTGCTATAAAGCCACCTTTGGCCTCTAAACGAACGTCACAGAAGATCCAGAAGCATCGCAGACTTTTTTTCAGTCACATCCCCCACATTCTACCTAAAGATTGCCCGCTAATTACGGAGGGGAAAAAAGGGTGGGACCCGCAAGTGGCAGATGCTCTGGTGCTGTCTGAGCTCCAATGTCTTTTAATCAGCGGCTCGGAAGGCCAGAGATCGCTGCCAGAGACGCAGTCCAGGAAATGCTTGGGACTAGGTTCCGGTCAGAGCAGACACTGGGAGTGAAAGGCATGCTGGGAGATTCTGGGATGACGTCGGAGAGGCTGGAGGTGGGGGAGGTTCTTGGAATAGCAGCTGTCAAGCAGACTGCGTACTTACTGAGGTTTCCTGGTGGACTTTTGGCACACAGTGGGAAGGTGTGTCACGATTTACTGTGGAAGAGGAATCTCTCTCTCTCTCTCTCTCTCTCTCTCTCTCTCTCTCTCTCTCTCTCTCTCTGTATATATAAATAGATAGATGAATGATCTAGATAGATAGATAGATAGATAGATACATCTGTACATATATAGAGAGAGAAAGGGAGAGAGCCAGATAGATAGATAGATAGATAGATAGATAGATAGATTGATAGATAGAAAAATAGATAGATGGACAGACAGACCGACGAGCACACACAGACACAGACACACACACACACACACACACACACACACACACACACACACACACACACACACACACACACACACACACACACACAGAGTTAGGAAAGCCTAAGCCCAAACTATGTTTCCCAGACTGCTCCATAAGCTAGGAAGGCACACAGACTGATGCAATACCCACAAAAATAGAAACCATAAAAAACAAAACAAAAACAAAAAAAACAAAAAACAAAAAAAAAGCCCAGTTGCATTTAATATCCAAACACGGAGTAGAGCAAACATAAAATTTCGTCGATATACAAACAAATATCTGAAAGATATTGATCATCATTATGGAGAAATATTGACTAAAGAAGGTATTCTACCGGACAAGTGCTCTGTTAGTTTGACTGTTCCTCCGGAGTGAAGGTCATCAGGACCAGGAA
>CM065714.1:52323415-52338415 GCA_033310375.1 Conus canariensis
CCTCTCAATGCCCCTCCCTCCCACACACTCTCTCTCTATCTTTGTCTCTGTCTTGGTCTCATCTCTCTCTCTCTCTCTCTCTCTCTCTCTCTCCTCGCTCTCTCTCTCTCTCTCTCTCTCTCTCTCTCTCTCTCTCTCTATCCAGCATGGACCTGTTTATGTTATTTATCTGTTCTAAGTTTTTCTTTCTCTGCGCATGTTTAGGTCTTCGCACTTGTGTCTGTTATATGAATCTATGAGCATGGATGGGAATATAAACAGGTTTTGCTGGAATTGTATTCTCTACATGTCCATTGTGAGTTTGGACAATAAGCAAAAATGCTCGTTGATTTATTGTACAATATTACATACAAGATTAGAGTAGGTGAGAGAGAGAGAGAGAGAGAGAGAGAGAGAGAGAGAGAGAGAGAGAGAGAGATGGAAAGAGCGCACACGCACAAAGAGAGAGAGAGAGAGAGAGAGAGAGAGAGAGAGAGAGAGAGAGAGAGAGAGAAAGAGAGAGATGGACAGAGCGCACACGCACAAAAAGAGAGAGACAGAGAGAGAGAGAGAGAGAGAGAGAGAGAGAGAGAGAGTGAGTGAGTGAGGGGGGTGGGGTGAGGGGACCAAGCATTGATTAGGAGAGCTATTAGCCTAACTGCGGAAAACTTTTTGAACCATTCAGACACTGCAGCACCAGTCATGGCTATAGATGGTCCTGTCTTCGTCTTCTTAACGTAATCACGATCAAAGAGCACAGGAAGAGTGCTTTCGCCATAATGGTTGAGGAACTGGTGCGTGAGAGAGAGAGAGAGAGAGAGAGAGAGAGAGAGAGAGAGAGAGGGAGGGAGGGAGGGAGGGAGTCAGACACAGAGAGAGAGGGAGTCAGACACAGAGAGAGATAGAGAGAGACAGAGACAGAGCCAGAAACAGAGATAGAGACAGAGACAGAGACAGAAACAGACAGACAGAGAGACCGGCAGCTTGTTGTCACCAGTGTGAGAAGTGTTCTCGATTTACGCACCTGCCACCTCCCAGTGCGCTTCGGCCTTTAGGGAATGAACTAATGTTCAGATCACATGAGGCCTTTTTGTAAACATTAACACCCTTGTGCTAAGGATAGCAGTAGGACTACCTTCCACGAACTCATCGTCTGCTTTTCCGAGTGATTGGGAGTGGTGGTGGTGGTGGTGGTGTGTGGGGGGGGAGGGGGGTGTAATTCTGGTAAGACGCAGTATGTTGGCTGGATGAGTTTCTCTCTAAAAGCGATTCGTGATTTTTTTCCTTTTAAGTTTGGTCTCTCTGTCTCTCTGTCTCTGTCTCTCTCTCTCTCTCTCTCTCTCTCTCTCTCTCTCTCTCTCTCTCTCTCTCACCCCACCCCATCACCCCTCTCTCTCCTCTTTCTGTCTTCTTCCTTTTCTTCTTCTTGTTTTTCAAGTTGTTCTTGTTCTTGTTCTTCTTCTTCTTCTCTTCTTCTTCTTCTCTTCTTCTTCTTCTTCTTTCTCTCTCTCTCTCTCTCTCTCTCTCTCTCTCTCCTCTCTCTCTTCCCTCTCTCTCTCTCTTTCTCCTTCCAACACTTTGTGTATGAGTGTGTGCACTTTGTGTATGAATGTGTGCATTCGTACATGTATATTTACTTATGCATTTTCTGCATGCGTATATGCACACGTTCCAGTGCATACAGGTCTCTCTCTGTCTCTCTCTCTGTCTCTCTCTCTCTCTCTCTCTCTCTCTCTCTCTCTCTCTCTCTCTCTCTCTCTCTCAACACGCACACATGCATGTTATATACTTGTTTAACCGTAGGTTTCTCTTTCTCTGTATATCGTCATGTCTGCACGTTTGTGTATGTTAGTTTAGCCTTTGAGAATGGGTGGGGATATAAACATTTTTTGTTTGTATGCTGGAATTACATAATTTCTGTGTCCGTTGGGATTTTGGACATAAAGCAAATATGCTCTTTAACTTTTACTGTACATGAGAGAGAGAGAGAGAGAGAGAGAGAGAGAGAGAGAGAGAGAGAGAGAGAGAGAGAGAGAGAGAAAGAGAGAGAGAGAGAGAGATCAACCATCAATTACAAGAGCTATTGGCCTAATTGGCGGAAACTAGTTTTGATCCATTTAGACTCTGCTGCACTAATCATGGCTATTGATAGTCCTGTCTCCTTCATGTACTTGGATCAAACGATGCATGAAGAGCTCTTTTTTACTGTGACGGTTAAGGGACTGGTGCGTGAGAGAGAGAGAGAGAGAGAGAGAGAGAGAGAGAGAGAGAGAGAGAGAGGGGGGGGGGCTTTTTTCAGTGTAAGACAACAAAATAGCCACATTCGCCACAGTACACTAGGGTGTAATAACCAGTCAGCTTGTTACCACCAATGACAGTATTGTTCTCTCTTTACGCACCAACCAGTCAAGATTTCACTTCTTGTGCTTTGGCCTGGGAGAAATTAACTAACGTTCAGATCAGATGAGGCGTTCATGGGGCACATTAACACCCTTGTGCCAAGGCCTGCACAGAAGCGGGGGGGGGGGGGGGGGGGGGCGGGGGATGTTCTGGTAAGGCGCACTACATTGGCTGGATTAGTTTCTTTTTAAAGGCGATTCGTGACTCTTTAAAAGGTTATGCTCTTTCTCTCTCTGTCTCTTTCTCTGTTTTTATCTCCCTGTCTGTCTGTCTGTCTGACTCTCTCTCTCTCTCTAACTCCCCAGCCACCCTCTCCCTCTGTCCCTCCCCCTCCCTCCCTCCCTCTTTCTTCTTCTTCTTCTTCTTCTTCTTCTTCTTCTTCTTCTTCTTCTTCTTCTTCTTCTCCTCTCTCTCTCTCTTTCACTTCAGCATGCACATATGCATGTGATTTATCTTACTCTACCGTAGGTCTGTCTCTCTGTGTGTATCCTCATGTCTGCCTCTTTGTGTCTTATTTTCTCTCTGAACGTAGTTGAGGATATACACAGGGTGTTTTTTTTCTGTAATTAAATCATTTCTGTGTTTATTGTGATTTTGAATACAAAGCAAATATGCTCTTTAATATGTTGTACCCTAGAGAGAGAGAGAGGGGGGGAGAGAGAGAGAGAGAGAGAGAGAGAGGAGACAGACAGACAGAGACAGAGACAGAGAGACAGAAGGAGAGACAGAGACAAAGAGAGAGAGAGAGAGAGAGAGATAGACAGAGAGACAGACAGAGAAAGAGAATGGTTAACCATCAGTTACAAGAGCTGCTTCTCTGGGTCCTCCCCAGCACCTTCGGGTGTTTCTTTTCTTCATTGCCTTAACTAGGCTGACCCTGGAGAAAGGTCCAGTGACGGTGAGGAAAGACCCACTGACCACAGGGAAAGTCCTGTTGACAGTGGGAAAGACTACAACTTTGGATTCTCTCTTGAGGGCACATAAGACCGTATGGCGAAAGCATGGCTGTGTCTGGAGTGGCACTGTCTTCATCTGTCCGTGGGCAGGGGTGGTTGGGTCTGTGGGGTGTGCTCGGCAGCTGGAGGGTGGTGTCTATTGCCGGTGGGTTCTGCAGTCATGAAATACGGGCTGGTATACCCATGGGGACGCTATTTTAAGGCTGTTATGAGTTGCATCCTGTAGTCTGATTTACCTCTGTTCAGGAGCGGTTATGTCCCTTGATATCTTAATGGAGTGTCCTGCGCGTGCCTGTACCCATCGTCAACACAGCGCAGGCCTCCAAGGGTGGTACAGGACTGCTCCAAAGGCAGGTGAAGACAGTGCTTCTCTGGGTCCTCCCCAGCACCTTCGGGTGTTTCTTTTCTTCATTGCCTTAACTAGGCTGACCCTGGAGAAAGGTCCAGTGACGGTGAGGAAAGACCCACTGACCACAGGGAAAGTCCTGTTGACAGTGGGAAAGACTACAACTTTGGATTCTCTCTTGAGGGCACATAAGACCGTATGGCGAAAGCATGGCTGTGTCTGGAGTGGCACTGTCTTCATCTGTCCGTGGGCAGGGGTGGTTGGGTCTGTGGGGTGTGCTCGGCAGCTGGAGGGTGGTGTCTATTGCCGGTGGGTTCTGCAGTCATGAAATACGGGCTGGTATACCCATGGGGACGCTATTTTAAGGCTGTTATGAGTTGCATCCTGTAGTCTGATTTACCTCTGTTCAGGAGCGGTTATGTCCCTTGATATCTTAATGGAGTGTCCTGCGCGTGCCTGTACCCATCGTCAACACAGCGCAGGCCTCCAAGGGTGGTACAGGACTGCTCCAAAGGCAGGTGAAGACAGTGCTTCTCTGGGTCCTCCCCAGCACCTTCGGGTGTTTCTTTTCTTCATTGCCTTAACTAGGCTGACCCTGGAGAAAGGTCCAGTGACGGTGAGGAAAGACCCACTGACCACAGGGAAAGTCCTGTTGACAGTGGGAAAGACTACAACTTTGGATTCTCTCTTGAGGGCACATAAGACCGTATGGCGAAAGCATGGCTGTGTCTGGAGTGGCACTGTCTTCATCTGTCCGTGGGCAGGGGTGGTTGGGTCTGTGGGGTGTGCTCGGCAGCTGGAGGGTGGTGTCTATTGCCGGTGGGTTCTGCAGTCATGAAATACGGGCTGGTATACCCATGGGGACGCTATTTTAAGGCTGTTATGAGTTGCATCCTGTAGTCTGATTTACCTCTGTTCAGGAGCGGTTATGTCCCTTGATATCTTAATGGAGTGTCCTGCGCGTGCCTGTACCCATCGTCAACACAGCGCAGGCCTCCAAGGGTGGTACAGGACTGCTCCAAAGGCAGGTGAAGACAGTGCTTCTCTGGGTCCTCCCCAGCACCTTCGGGTGTTTTTTTTCTTCTTGCAGTACCAATCATGGCTGCTGATAGTCCTGTCTTCCTTATGCACCAGGATCAAAAGATGCTGGAAGAGCACTTCCACAATAACGGCTGAAGGACTGGTACGAGAGAGAGAGAGAGAGAGAGAGAGAGAGAGAGAGAGAGAGAGAGAGAGAGAGAGAGAGAGAATAAAATGTAGCACATAACCACTCTGAGGATCAGCTTCGTCTTCAGACCTTTATATATGAACTCCTTCTCTCAAATAACCTCTGCCAGTAAAAACTAAGATGGGAGGGTGTCCCAAGTTCATACAAAGTCATAATAAATTAACAATGACACGCATAGAGACACTACCAAGTGCTTAAAGATCATATGTTTGGTTTTGTTCTTGGATCGAGTAGATGACATAAACTGCATGGCAGACCTTCCAGAATGGGAAACCCAATCAGGACACCATTAGGAAATGTGGCATGAAACCGAATAGGAGGATAGCTCGGTGCTAGAGCACTGGATTCATGTTCCTGGGAATCCTGAGTTGCGGGTTTGAATCTTCACTGGGCTGTTGTTTTCCCTCAGAGTTAACGTTGATTCATCTGACTTTATTTCCCAATGAATGAGGCAAAAACATGATATCCTGTGTGTGAACCCACGCATACCGGCTATCTCTGTAGCTTCTCATACCTAGATGCCGTACACAGTAGTGACTGATGTTTAAAACACTTGCGAATAAAGCTTGTCAGCAATCAGGGAAAGCTCCTAAACTTCTCAAGAAAACTCTTCCATTTCCACGACAACCTCCTCTGTTTTCAATCATTTCATTTTCTTGTCGCCTACCCATTGAAAATACGAAAGCACCTATGCCTTTTGTCTATTCACGTATGTTATCCAAATGAATGCAAACTCTCCTTGTTTGCTCATACCTCTGATTAGTTTGTGCAAGGATGTGTGCCCGCCCGTTTGCATGTGTATATTTACATATGTGAACGCACGTTGGACTAGTGTAATATACATATGTATGTATACACACACATATATATTTTATAGTAGGATGCACGATGCAGTGTGTGTGTGTGTGTGTGTGTGTGTGTGTGTGTGTGTGTGTGTGTGTGTGTGTGTGTGTGTGTGTGTGTGTGCGCGTGCGTGTGTGTGTGTGTGTGTGTGTGTGTGTGTGTGTGTGTGCGTGCATGCGTGCGTGTGTGTATGTGTGCGTGTATGTGTGTGGGTGTGTGCGAGCGCGCGCGCAAGCGTGTGTATCTCTCTCTCTCTCTCTCTCTCTCTCTCTCTCTCTCTCTCTCTCTCTATCTCTCTCTCTCTCTCTCTCTCTCTCTCCACTCCACTTTGATTCGAACCCAATTCACACAGTTCAACTGACATCAAAACAGAGATGCACCATTCCCATTAAACTACACAGATCCTCAAAGGAAGTCTTTGTAGCCGCATGCTCAAAGCATTCTCTTCCACAGGGATCAGTGGCTCAGAACACGTAGTCTGGCATCTGTGTCGTGCAGTCTCTCTTCTTCCACACGGGATCAGTGGCTCAGAACACTGTCAGCTCTCTGGTCTCAGTTCTTCCACACGGGATCAGTGGCTCAGAACACTGTCAAAGCTCTCTGTGTCCTCAGTTCTTCCACACGGGATCAGTGGCTCAGAACACTGTCAGCTCTCTGGTCTCAGTTCTTCCACACGGGACCAGTGGCTCAGAACACTGTCAGCTCTCTGGTCTCAGTTTCCTTCCACACGCGGATCCAGTGGCTCAGAATGATTTATCACAGACATGTGCGACATGTCATCTCTGGTCTCAGTTCTTCCACACGGGACAGTGGCTCAGAACACTGTCAGCTCTCTGGTCTCAGTTCTTCCACACGGGATCAGTGGCTCAGAACACTGTCAGCTCTCTGGTCTCAGTTCTTCCACACGGGATCAGTGGCTCAGAACACTGTCAGCTCTCTGGTCTCAGTTCTTCCACAGGGATCAGTGGCTCAGAACACTGTCATGCTCTCTCTGGTTCTCACTCATTGTTCATTCTCCACACGGGATCAGTGGCTCAGAATGTCACTCTGTCATCTTCACACGGTCGTGGCTCAGACCTGTCACTCTCGGTCTCAGTTACCACAGGGATGAAAGGAAATGGAAAGCTAAGTTGGTCTCTGACACTCAGAGAATGGGACATGGAAGACAGGATGCGTTTGATGTAATTTTTCGACTGCACAGACAACCCCAAACCCCATCCTCAAACCATCCTCTCTCTCTCTCTCTCTCTCTCTCTCTCTCTCTCTCTCTCTCTCTCTCTCTCTCTCTCTCTCTCTCTGTTGTAGGCGTCTCTCATTTTCTGCAATGTGAACTGGCTGCTTTACCAAATGTGTCTGCAGTGAAAGTAAGCAGATCTAACCCATGGACAAAGTATGGAGTTACCCAATGCTAGTAATCCATCACAGGAAGACAGAATAAGCGTTTCCTGGCAAAGACATGCAGACAGTTCCATGCCAGAGTTGTATCACTTACAGTGGGAACAGGAGACGTGCCAATACTTAACTTCGTTCTTGAAAGCACACTGCTGTCAGCCTGAGGCCATACTGAACACGGCAGAAGTGTCAAAGAGGTAAGGGGCTCAGCAATGCAGATAGCAGAAGAAAGAGGTTAGTGTGCCGTAGCCATGTCCTCTTGCCAGTCAAGAGGTTTGACCAGGAGTGGTACTGTGGATCAACTGGGAGTTCTCACTGGCTTCCTTGGACTGGAAGTCCATGAAGCATTGTTTGGTTTCACACCATATGCCTGCACATTGATGCTCCGATCAAAAGAAAAACTTGTTGCAGGCGCATTCCCATTGTCTACTGCCCAATGTTGCCATGACATTGGTAAGGAGAACCGAAAGGATATTAGACATGGCATTGTCAGCGTTTCATGGCTTTGGCACCTCTAACAGTAAGAATGCCATATACAAGAGCCAGACCTTTTTGTGTGTTCTACAGGTGCCATCAGCTGCATTCCTCACACACATTCTGACATTCCCACGAATATATACACCCAGACAGAGACTTTCCTGATGACGCTACCTACAAGAAAACGTCCTGCCCTGCTACTGGATCACTTCACTTCAATGCAATCCAGAAGGCTTTCCCAGTGATTCACGTGATTAACATTGATGGTGTATGCTCTCTCTCTCTCTCTCTCTCTCTCTCTCTCTCTCTCTCTCTGTGGAGTGACTTCCCTTGTCTGATTGCCAGCAAGACGAACTTTTCACTGCTCCGATCAAGTTTCGCTCGAATTTGCAAGAAAGAGTGTGAAATGCCCGTGCGAGGTCTTCCACCGACTCTAGAAAGTATGCTGAACGCCGTGCTGAGCGACATGACATTATCGTCGTTCAAAATTGAAGGCAGGGATAATCAGACTGTTATTAATCTTAGACTGACAACAATGTCCGACCATTTCCCTGTTCTGCGACCTCCAAGTCACAGTGCTGTGACAGGAGAAGGACCGAGGAACACCGGAAGCAAAAACCAAGTGAAAATGTTTCATCCTCGTCCGGTCTGTTCCTACCGACCCCTCCTTGTTTGCTATACAGTGCTGTCTGAAGTGACGACAACAGTGGAGCCTCCTGTACTGACACTTTCCAGTATCCACACCAACCCCCTTCCACTGTACCTCTGCCTGCACCGAGTTCGCTGTTTCACGATGGAACACACCACATCGACATGGCACCGTGCGACACAGACAGTGAATCAGTGACAGTAATTCCCAACTTAAATCTGCCATCTGACACAGATGTTGAAAAGTTGTGTGTTAATCAAGATGATGTTGATAACACTCTGGTGCATTTTGTGAGTGTGACTCATCTGTATCATTTCTACGCAACAAGAAATTAAAGCATTCGTTAAAGCCACAAATTCGTGTGATACAGATAGTGCTTGTGATTATGCAGGTACCACCAGTGTTAAAGCACAGACACACCATGCAGACATCACTGTCACAGACATAATGACGCACTAAGAAGAAATGACAAAGAAAATGTGTGATCGCCTGTGTGAAGTGAAGGGAGGGCTGAAGGGCAGCTCCACAAGCAGCAAAGAGGTTCAGAACCGAAATCTTGACGATCCGTCGTGACTGTTGTTCCGCTGTAACTGTTAACAAACATCCAGAAAATCCGATTGACAGTTACCTGTCTTCTTATTGCATTCTATGGTCTACACAGTTCCGTGATCGGGAATCCACACCGATGTACTTTTTGACATGTATCGATGATACTCATTTCTAATCCTTGTGCATATACAATCCCCATCCCCTTCCTTTCCAGACATTGTGAATGGGCTTCGTAAAGCATACCACAATAAACCATATTTCATTCATTTATTCAGTCTTGTGTGTGTGTGTGTGTGTGTGTGTGTGTGTGTGTGTGTGTGTGTGTGTGTGTGTGTGTGTGCGTGCACTTATATCAGTGCACAATGATACTGTGTCTGTTTTTGCATGTTCACTAGGCATCTGTGTTGCAAATGCACTTGTTGCTATATATGTTTGTACCCACAAACACGTGCACATGTTGTTCACAACCCTCATTCAGAAATTATCACTCATTTAGCCACTTATGGCAAAAGTGTTCTAAATCAGTAAATGGTCATTCATTTGAGAATGAAAGCAATGTCAAAAACAATATCATGCATCACTGACTGACTGACTTGTTATTTGTGCAATCGAAGATTACCTCCACTGTGAGGGATTTTTTTTTCTCTCGTTCTGTAATGCTTTCCAGGAATTTTATCAGACCTGAAATTTGATTCAGTGCCACCCAGCTCCTTTTCGATTGTTTCATCTGTGCTCTAAATAAAAACTGATTGCTCATATGTGGTATAGTTGCATGTGCCTGTGCTGTATACAATGCTATTCTAATGCTCAAGTCCCAGTCTTTGCTAATGGACTCAAAGTGGAATTTTGTCGAAGCGTATTTGGATCTGTAAAGCCAAGGGATAATTGTCAGCTCCAGTTGCATTTTAAATGGCCATAGTTTGCAGCACACACACACACGCACACACACATACATACATACATGCGTACATATATATATACATGCATGCATACATACATACATACATACATACATACATACATACATGCATACGTACGTACGTACGTACATACATACATACATACATACATACATACATACATACATACATACATACATACATACATACGTACGTACGTACGTACATACGTACATACGTACATACATACACGCACTCGTACACCCACAAACATGTACATACGTGCCTGCCCTCGCTTATGCTTACGCACGCATGCACGCACGCATGAATGTGCGTATGCACAGACACACTTAGAGAGAGAGAGTGGGGGGAGACAGAATGGAGAGAGAGACAGACAGACAGACAGACAGATAACAGACAGACAGACAGACAGACAGACAGTGACAGACAGGAAAAGACAGAATGCAGACAGACAGACAGGCAGAGAGAGAGAGAGAGAGAGAACAGACAGACAGACAGACAGAGGCAGAGAGTGGAGGGAGGGAGGGAGTCAGCAAAATGAAGTAAGAGCATGACCAGACGTTCTTGAAGTCACGTTTCAAGAAGAAAAATTTGATAGCCATTGTATTTTTCAGATTGAAGGGACGAGCAGATCCAGCATACGCCAGTTACTGCCTCTCCGTTACAAGAGGGATACAAGAGAAGAGAAAGCAAGACTGATCTGTTCTTTTGTGTCTGAGAATGAAACGTGGGTGAGGAGAAGAAGAGGGCTCTAGTAAGTGGACGGAATTTAACTAAAATCTCTCTCTCTCTCTCTCTCTCTCTCTCTCTCTCTCTCTCTCTCTCTCTCTCTCTCTCTCTCTCACCAAATGTCTCTCAAGATCAACAAGCTGCCTTTCTCATTGCTTCTGCCGTCGAAGTGAACGTCTCTAAAGCAGGAACAAAATGTGGATCTACCAAGTGCGAACCAGCCACCAAGAGGAGATGCTAAGTGATTTTTGGCGGAGGCTCACGGACAGCTCTGCGACGAAGCACCCTCCACAGTAAGAAGACGTTACATAAAAAAACTGTTTCTGGGGAACAAGAGTTGTGGCAATACTTGACCGAGTACTTACAACCGTACCACCGCCAGCTTCAGGATCTCGTGCACACAGAAGAAGCGTTGAAAAGGTCAGAGGTATGGCGCTGCAGGGGGTGGACAAAAGGAGGTTAGCATACCGAGGTCATGTCGACTTGTGTTATGCGAGTGTGAAGAGGTTTAACTCGCGTGGTACGGTTGGTTTCCTGGCAATGCATGGTGGATGAATACAAGCCCAGAAGTGGAGTTTGGACACACAACGAACTCCTGGACACTGACACAACCACAAGTTGGTGGACATTGGTGTTGATATTTTTGAAGCGATGTGTTATCTATCGCCAATGGCGGGCTGGTGACAGATCATGTCAGTGGGGAGAGAAGAATCAGCCTGCATGTAGATTTTTTCCCCTTTCACACAGCATTATTACATTTTTGTCTATTTCTTTCATAGCTTCATGTCTCATTTACATGGTTTTGCTTATCAAGTCTCAGTCCTTAATTGAAGGTTGCTTGTTTTTTTTGTAGTAGTAGTAGTTGTTGTTGTTGTTGTTGTTGTTGTTGTTGTTGAGGGTGGTGGTGGTGGTGGTGGTGGTGGTAGTGATTTTGTTGCTTTTGAGCTCTCTCTCTCTCTCTCTCTCTCTCTCTCTGTCTCTCTGTCTCTCTCTCTCTCTCTCTCTCTCTCTCTCTCTCTCTCTCTCTCTCTCGCAACACACACACATACATACATACTGACAGACAGACAGACAGACATGCACACATTTATCAAACATTTCTTAACATCAGAAGCAATAGCACGCTACCTTCTCGCTTTTTTCTGCAGTCAAAGTGAGTGGTTCCAAGCCATGAACAAAATTTTGGGTTACCCAATGTGAACCATTCACCAGAAGAAGAGAGGCTGGGTGCTTTATGGTAGGGGCTCATGGACAGTTCAGCACAGAACTACCCCTCACAGCAAGAAGACTTGACATACAGAACTGCCTCTAGGGTTCAAGAGACGTGCTAATACTTGACCTAGTACTTGAAACCGTGCGGCTATCAGCCTGAGGTTCTGTTAGACACTGAGGAAGAGTTAAAAAGGTAAGAGGTGTGGCGTTGTAGGTGGTGGACAAAAGGAGGTTTGTGTGCCGAGGCCATGTCATCTTGTATTACGGTCGTGTCAAGAGGTTTAACCTCGCGCGGCACAGTTGAGTTACTGGCAATGCCTGGTGGCTGAGTCCAAGCTCAAGCAGTTTTTGTTTTACTCACAACACACTCCTGTGCTCTAGTGGGTGAAACTTGATGTTGATATTCTTGAAACTTCGTGTTATCACTTGCCAAAGGCGGAGTGGTTGCAAAGTCATATCACTGGAGAGAAGAATCAGCTGTAATGGAAAATACAAATTGACGCATTGCCTTCCTTTCTCAGCCTCGAAACGTGTGAGAGTCAGAATATCATTTACATTATCTTTGTTTCTTTAGTGTATTGAAGCGCCATTAGGTGATGTAAAGGCTCAATTATCCCATGTTCTTCCTCTGACCCACCATCCCCCTCATCCTCTATCTCCTCTGCTCCCTCTCTGAATGTCAGTGTTGGCGCTTCATGAGTATGTGTGCATGCGTACTTCTTTCCAGCCACTTGCATATATTCCAGGTATCACACAGGATTACTTTTTTCTCTCCTTCCCAGCTTCATAATCATGTTATTTGCAGGCTTTTGCTTATCAACGACAAACTCGAATAAAAGGCCGTGCCTCTAATTTCAGTTCTTATTTGAAGGTAGTTTGTTATCATTGTTGTTGTTGTTGTTTTTGCGCTTGTTGCTGTTGTTGTCGTCATCGTCGTTTTGTGATATCTCTCTCTCTCTCTACTCTCTCTCTCTCTCTCTCTCTCTCTCTCTCTCTCTCTCTCTCTCTCTCTCTCTCTCTCTCTCTTCGTATACATGTCTCCATAACCAAACGTTTCTCATGTTTCGCACTCTGAACAACACAATCTCATTACTGGAGTGATGTTATGGTGTCACTTTACATGTGTTTTTCTATCTGTTTTTATTGCATCTTCCTGTTTGACTCTGTAAAACTTGATATATCTATGTCTGTCTTTCTACCTATTTGTCTGTCTGCCTGTCTGTCTTTCTGTCTGTCCGTGTATCTGTCTGTCTGTCTGTCTGTCCGTCTCTCTCTCTCTCTCTCTCTCTCTCTCTCTCTCTCTCTCTCTCTCTCTCTCTCTCTCTCTCTCCCTTGTTAGCAGTTCTCATTCTCAGCAGTGTGAACTAGCTGCTTTTCCAAATGCGTCTGCAGTGGACGTAAGCAGATCTAACCCATTGACGAAGTCTGGAGTTACCCAGTGCTAACAATCCATCACGGGAAGACAGGGGAGGCGTTTCATGGCAGAGGCGTGCAGACAGTTCCATGCCAGAGTTGTATCACTTACAGTATGCAGATCCCACAAACAGCCGTTACTAGGGAACGAGAGACGTGCCAATATTTAACTTCGTTCTTGAAAACACACTGCTGTCAGCCTGAGGCCATACTGAACACGGCAGAAGTGTCAAAGAGGTAAAGAGCTTGGCAATGATGATGGCAGAAGAAAGAGGTTAGCGTGCCTTGGCCATGTCCTCTTGTATTATTATGTACGTCAAGAGGTTTGACTTGGAGTGGTACTGTGGATTCACTGGCAGTTCACATTGGCTGACTTGGACTGGAATTCCAGGAAGCGATGTTTGGTTTCACATTATGATGCCTGCACATTGATGCATCTGCCATGTGTGAAACTTGGCACTGGTTGTGCAGTCGCATTCCCATTGTCTCTATTGCCCAACACGTACTGGTGTCAAAAGTCATGACACTGGAAAGGAAAACCGAAAAGATTTCAGACAACGCATTGCTTGCGTTTCATACCTTTGCCACCTCTGACAGTATGAACGCCAAGTACGAGATCCAGAAATTGTTTTGTGTGTTCTGCAGGTTTCATCAGCGGTATTCCTGACACATAAGTCATCCTGACACTCCCATGCACATGCACCCCCAGCCAGAGACAATCAGGTGAGGCTACCTACAAGAAAACGTCCCGTCCTGCTACTCCATCACTTCAGTGGTTTAAAACGGTGTCTGTTTTGATATAATTCAGAAAGCCTTGCTTGAAAAAGAGCTTGGATCGAATAGATACCAAGCTGACTTCCAAGTGAACCCCCATCTGCATGATCAATCTTCTTTTTTTTTTTTCTTTTTTTTTTTTGCCTCGTTAAAGAGGACGTTGTTTAAACATGTGCTTAGCATTGTCGTGAGAAATGCGATGGGAACTGATTATCCAAACAGTCAACAAACAAATAAACATGTAAATACTTAAACACAACATGAATAAAAACGCAATGAAAAGAGCCACAAACACAGGTAAAACTTACATCTTATCCCCGCAGCAAATGGCCAACAATTTGCACAGAGACCTAATAAATGTGTGCGTGTGTCTGTGTGTGTGTGCGTGCGTGCGTGCGTGCACGCGCGCGCGCGCGCGTGTGTGTGTGTGTGTGTGTGTGTGAATTAACATGTGCACGTAATATCATTATGTCTGTATTTGCATGTTCACGTAAGCATATAAATGCACATGAGGCTGCATATGTCTGTACCCATGCACACGTGCACATGTTGTTTACAACCCTTGTTCGTTTATAATTCATTTTGCCTATGTTGTCTTGAGCCAAAGTTTTTTTCAATCACCAAGAACCAGTAAATATTCTTTCCTCTGAGAACGAAAGCAATATTAGAAACGGGAATCGTAAATCATTGATCGACTGACCTATTATTTGCACAATCGAAGATTACCTCCCCTGGGAGAGATTTTTGTTCTCGTTTTCTAATGCTTGAAAAAAAAAATTCGTCAAAACTAAAAGTTGATTTAAGAAAAAAGCCACCCAGCCTTTTTTCTGTTGTTTTATCTGTGCGCAAAATAGAACTGATCGCCCTTGTGTGGTAAAGTTGCGTTTGCCTGTGCTGTATACAACGCACTTCTGATAGTCAAGTCCTTGTCTTCAATAATTAACTTAAAGTGGAGTTTTGTTGAGGGGTATTTGGGTCTGTAAAACCAAGGGATAATTGTCGACTCCTGTTGCATTTAAAATGGCCATACTTTGCGGCAAGTGAAAACAAATGACTGAAGACGTAATGATCACAATTGCCCCCCCCCCCCCCCCCCCCCACACACACACACACACACACACCCTGCCTCCCAG
>CM065714.1:52340915-52350915 GCA_033310375.1 Conus canariensis
CCGGGTGATTAACTGCAATGATGGAGTGACTGTCAGAGCACAGTACCCGATATGAGACAAAGAGTGCTAAAGCCCAGATTCAGACAAAGATACAACTCTGAAGTTTGGGGCGAATACACACACACACACACACACACACACACACACACACACACACGCACACGGCACGCACGCACGCACGCACGCACGCACGCACGCACGAACGCACGCACGCAACGCACACACCACGCACGCACGCACGCACAGCATGCACACATACACACACTCACACACACACACACACACACACACACACACACACACACACGCACACACACACACACTCACACACACACACACACACACACACACACACACACACACACACACACACACACACACACACAGAGGGAGAGACAGAGACAGACAGAAAGTAATTGCATAAGCACACGTTCTACAATGTGTGGAAATCAGCAGCTTTGATAGCCTTTGTATTTTTACCGCTGAGAAGAAATAACAGCTCCAAGCATCTGTGAGTTGTTTTCTCTCTATCTCAAGTGGAATAAACGAAGTGAAAGTAAAGCTGCTGATCTTTTTTCTGTCTGATAATGAAAGGTGGGTGAGGGGGAAGAGATCGCTTTCATCAGTGGATAGAACTTTGGCGTAACTCTCTCTCTCTCCTCTCTCTCTCTCTCTCTCTCTCTCTCTCTCTCTCTCTCTCTCTCTCTAAATGAATAAATAAATAAATAATCACGAATAGTACTGTTAATTTACCAGTAGCACATACTGGTTTATTTTGAACTGGAGTCCAGGTTAAGAAAGAATACTTTGGAGTCACAACACACGCCTGCATACTGAAGCATCCTCTGCAAGTTCAACCTGGCTTTGACGTTTTAGAAGCAGTCGCGTTATCTGTTGCCTTTGCTGAGCTGCTATAGTATTGAGAGGAGAATCGGCTGAAGGGGAAGGGATGTTTTCTGACAATACCCAGCTCTTGCCTGATGGCTTGGACAACTGTGAGAGGATGAACATTATCTTTATTGTCCAGAAAGGTGTGCGTTCTCCTAGGAGCATACAAAAACATTACTCACACACAATTCTCTCTCTCTCTCTCTCTCTCTCTCTCTCTCTCTCTCTCTCTCTCTCTCTCTCTCTCTCTCTCTCTCTCAAAATCTCGATTGATTGAGACAGAGTATACCGTCCAAACGCCCTCATCCATCTCCTTTCCGTCCCCTTTCCTCCCCCCCCTCCCCCCGTCCATGCCTCCCCCTTTAATTCTCCCTCTCTACTCTCTCTCTCTCTCTCTCTCTCTCTCTCTCTCTCTCTCTCTCTCTCTCTCTCTCTCTCTCTCTCACGATAATCAAGCATTTCTCAATTTTGCCGCTGCGTCTGCAGTCAAAGTGAATAGTTCCAACTCACAAACAAAGTCTGGTGTAAGTCAGTTCTAGCTGTCCCTAAGGGCAAGACAGGATGGGCGTTTAATGGAAGTGGCACGCGGACAATTCTGTAACCGAAACGTATTACGTAAAATAATCAGATCGCGCGCGCGCACGCACGTACGCACGCACTCGCAGGAGATGCGTCAATACTTCATCTTGTACTTGAGACGTTGGTTTCAGCCATAGGCCCTGATGAACACAGAGGAAAATTTGAAAACAAACAAACAAACAAACAAAACAAACAAAACAAAACAACAACAACAAAAAACCCCGAGGTTCGTGGCACCAATGCCGTGTCTTCTGGTGTTTGATGTATGTCGAGAGCTTTAACCTTCAGCAGTACAGTCCATTAACTGGCACCACCAGTGACACACTTTAGACCGGACTTCCCAAAATCGTATTATAATTTCTCACAACACTGATGCAGCTGCCATGGGTGAAACTTGACATTCGCGTTCTTGATTCATTTTCATTTCCCATTCCCCATGCCATGCTTGTGTCAAAGTCGAGCGTTTTTCTCCAAGACAAGAGACATACAAAAAAAATAGCAATACCTTGATCTTCAGTGCTTAAACTGTGGGCAGAATAAAACTGGAAGCCCAGGAGCTGATGAGTAGTATGTGTGTGTGTTGTGCGGCAGGCATTTCTGCCGCTTAAGTCTGTCTTTTCTGATTATCTTAACGTGGGGCCTCGTACAGTGTTGGGGGGGGGGGGGGGGGGTTACACTAAAGATGGATCACAGTCAACTTGTGTTGTATTTAAGCTGACCATCCTTTGCAGCAAGTGAATACAAATGAATGAAAGCATCTTACAGTAATTACACTCGTTGTCATGCTTTTCTTTTTAAAAAAAAAAAAGCCAACATATTTTAAGAAATAAAATTTCAGAGGTTTTTTGTTTTTAATTTCCTCACTTCTTTTACATCATACCAGCTGAGTTATGGTCAACATTTATTATAGCAGTTTCTCTTCTGTTTAGCGTTTGAATTATATTTCCTGATCACGGTGCAATAGAACAGCATTAAACAAACTCTTTATCAATACATAACGGAATAATTGTTCCAAATAACAATTTCAAATTGAACATTGATTATGTAATATTTCTGAGAAATAAATTTCACCACAAATATTGTGTGTGCGCGCGCACGCACACACACACACACACACACACACACACACACACACACACACACACACACACACACACACACACTCATCTCACACACACACACACACACACACACACACACACAGAGAAGAGAGGCAGACAGATGGAGAGAGAGTCAACAATGCGATAATTGCACAAGCACACTTCTAGAAGTGTTTCATAAAAAAAAAATCTGATAGCCTTTATGTGGGTTTTTTTTTTCAGCTGAGAGGGATTAACAGCTCCAAGCATCTGTCATTCTTGTCTCTCTATCTGAAGTGGAATTAAAGAAGAGGAAAGCAAGGTTGACCTTTTTTGTGTCTGAGATTGAAATATGGATGAGGAGAAGAAGAAGGCTCTAATCAGTGGATAGGATATTACGTAATTTTCTCTCTTCTCTCTCTCTCCTCTCTCTCTCTCTCTCTCTCTCTCTCTCTCTCTCTCTCTCTCTCTCTCTCTCTCTAATCATATGTTTCTAAATTTTGCCAATGCGTCTGCAGTATATGTGAATAGTCAAAGTTTGGAGTTAGTCAGTGTGAGCTATCCATCAAGCGAAGACAGACTGGGCATTTCATGGCACAGGCGCACAGACAGTTGTGTGCCAGAATGGTATCACTTCAAATGATCAGATCTAAGAGAACAAGAGACATGCCAATGCTTCGCCTCATACTTGAAATATACTGTTGTCGGCCTTAGGCCCTGTTGAGCACAGTGGAAACATGGAAGACGTTAAAGGAGCGTGGCGTTGCAGGTAGCAGAACAAAAAGGAGCTAGTGGCGCCAGGTCCCTGTGGTGCCAAGTCGTGTAGTTGATGCATGTCGAGAGGTTAGACCTCCAGTGGTGCTGACAGTTAACTGGCTTTCTACAGTGGCGTACCTTGAAACTCGAGTTCCCAAACTTGTGTTTTGAATTCTCACATGGCGCCTACACACTGATGTGCCTTTGATTCATTCTTATTCCTTATTGCCCTTTGGCGTACTTGTGTCAAAGTAAGGCATTGTTCTCCTACACCAGAGACACACACAAACAAAAGCAATACACTGCCTACAGTGTTTGAAATGTGTGCAGAATAAAACTGAGAGCCCATGAGCTGTGGAACAGCGGCATGTGTCTGTGGTGTACGCCAGGCATTCCAGCCACCCAAGTCTCTGTCTTTATAATCATCTTGATGCGAGCATTTGTAGAGTGTTTTCAGGATTTATACAGAAGACGGATCATTGTCGGCTTTGTCGCATTTAAGATGGCCATACTTTGGAGCACGTGAAAACAAATGACTGAAAACATAATTATTAAGATAATCACACACACACACACACACACACACACACACACACACACACACACACACACACACACTATAAATAAATCAATATATATATATATATTACGTACAGCATTTTTTTGAACACATGGACAGATAAGTCACTCTTCGTTCTTTGTTTGTACTGTCCTAAATGTTAAATGTGATTTTTTTTTTGCCTGAAGAAGACCCAAGAGGTCGAAGTGCATTGTGTCTTGTCCTGTGCTTTGTTTGTCTGTGTCCTTGGCGGTAACTAACACCCTCTCTTTCTAAATTTTGCTTCGTTCTCCGCCCTCAGTCACTCCATTTTGAAATTATAATGTGCGTTTAGGTATATGCCAGTGTGTATGCGTATTATGAAAACGTCTGCAGTTAATGTATTACTAACACCATTCCTCTCTTTTCTCCGAAACTTCAAGGAGTAAGGACAAAGAAAAAAAACACAACCTGAAGTAGTACAGAAAAAAAGCCAAAAGAAAATTACTAAAATATTAAAAGAAAAATTGCTATTCCGCCGAACGAGAGAGTCAAGCAAAGTACAAGACAAAACACGCCTTGTTTTGACCTATTTGGTCTTCTTGAGGTAAGATGAACAACATCCAACACAATGGAAACGAAGCACGAACAATCACTTATCTCCTCCAATTGGGCGCAAAATGGACGTGCGCGCAGTTTGAGCAGATAAATAATTGTTCATGCTTTATTTTCATTGTCTTGAATGCTGTTTGTCTTGCCTGAAGAAGACCTAACATGTCAAAACGTTTCATGCTTTGTTTTGTAATTTGTTTGTGTCTTCCGTTCGACAGAAAAATATTTTTCGTTTATATTTGTTTAAGTTCCGCCTTCAGTAAGCTCACTTTGAAACTTATTAAAAGAAAAAAGAACAAAAGAACTGGTCATTCTTCTTCTTTCGGCTGTGCTAAGCCATGTGTTAACAATGATCAAGAAGTGTTAAGACTTCATTCACCTAATACGATTAGGGCCAGAATGTCAGCAATCAGGTCCTGCAGGCTCCACCTTGGCTTCAGGCTGTGTCAGGCCAATTGACATAGCCTAGAACACCAAGGCTACATCAAAATGTTGTTATGCTCTGCATAGTTATGCGGGATTGTCTTCAGTTGTGACAAGCTCCTGGCATAACATTATCAGTCTCCAAAATCCCCCGAAGTCGGAGTGTGGCTGCCCATGTGGCGGGGTAATCAAAAACGGTCACACACGTTATGTTCTCATCCCCAGCTGATGCATTTGTACCATGGTGTTCAAGTACTTCGGCTGTTTGGATGATCCCTGGAGTCTTTTAGCCAGGGTACGAGAACAACAACAACAACAAACAACAAGTCCTGCAGGCTTATCCTTTTGTCTGTTTACCTGAAAATTGCAGCCCTTATTGGACAATTTTTACTCGCTTTCAAACGATTTTTTCCATCAGCATTTTGTCAATTTCCTTGTGTAACTTGTTGACATCGTAATCAAATTAGAGAAGGCTCACCTCACAAACCAACCTATTTACAGTAACGAAACTCTGCACAGAGAGAGAGAGAGAGAGAGAGAGAGAGAGAGAGAGATGAATGTGTGTGTGTGATTGATGTTGTGTGTGTGTGTGTGTGTGTGTGTGTGGTGTGTGTGTGTGTGTGTGTGTGGTGTGTGTGTGTGTGTGTGTGTGTGTGTGTGTGTTTCAAGAAAGACACACAAAGGAACAGAAAGAACTGAAAGCAGTGCCCTGCCCTTCAGCGCTATACATGAACACATACTACGACTGAATGCCCACGTGCTGAGGAATAGCAAGAGTCTACGCTGTGCACCACGCCTTTCCGCCGCGCAACTTCCTGTCTGTACTGATTAACAAAGTGGAGCCTTTCAAAGATTGTGGGAGCCTCTAAAGAAGATGAATGGTCGTTGCCTCCTGCTGCTTCAAAGATTGCCATAATTTGCGGCACGTTTAAATACACTACTTGAATGATGTATTGTTGTGATTCGGAAACGCTTTAAGGCATGTTTTATTGTTTTGTTCTGTTTTGTTTTGTTTTTTTCAGGAAGAATCGTGATTTTGTTATTTTCTCTCTCCCCCCCCCCTCCCCCCCCCCCCCCCCTCCTTTTTTTTTTCGAGAATACAACAAGCGAATCAAATAAGTTTTCATCATGGTTGAATTTTCGCAAAGAATCCTTCCATGTTACTTTTATTCCTCACGGTCTTCTTTTCTTAAAATCATAGTTCTGTACATTCTGTCTCGTGTGAAACAACTGCTTTTTTACAGAGAGAATCAGTTTACACCACAAGGAGGCAGCCCTGCCCTCTTCCTCAGGCCTTGGCTGGATACCCATTCAGAGCAGACAGACCGGTTGTTTCATGGTGGAAGCTTGCAGACACCTGCATGCACAAATCGTATCATTCTAAGTGAACAGCTTTGGCCTACACCGACTGTTTTAGAACAGAAGACGTCCTAGGTTGTTATGCTGGTATGTGTAAAAGTTTTGCTGCCAACTTGGGGAGACAAATTTGAGAGAGAGAGAGAGAGAGAGAGAGAGTGAGAGAGAGAGAGAGAGAAGAGAGAGAGAGAGAGAGAGAGAGAGAGAGGAGAGAGAGAGAGAGAGAGAGAGAGAGAGAGAGAGAGAATGAAGGTCAGGATGCGGAGGTTCTCCTTTTTGTTTCCAGAACTGTCTAGTGTTTGGCTACAATGATGGAGCGACTGCCAGGGCATAGTACCTTGTATTTGAAGAAGATTACAGAATTACGGTTGCACAAAATGTGTGTCTAGTACACGTGTGTACTCAAGGGGTTCTGCTAAGGATAGAATTGGTTCTTTTTAACATACGACGGTAAGACAAAAGCACCTGTCAAACATCCACAGAAATAAAAAATTGATACGGAATCATCCCTTGCCATGTCGACTATGGCTCGGGTGACGGCAGCGACTGTTCTGATCGACTATTGACCATCAAAGCAGGATAGTCTTCCACACTGCAATGTGCAAAACAATCTTTGTTTGGGTGGAAGGTTGGGGATTCGTCTGTCGTTGCAATCTGTTGGACCAGGAAAAAACACAGAGTTATTGGCAAGCAGAAGAAAGAAAGAAAGAAATAATTTTTTTTTAAAGTGTTTCCAATGAGCACACCCAGCACAAAGACAAGATGACATGGAGGAAAACAGTGCAGTTTGACCACAACTGATGACAGCCTGGGAAAAGGGCACTATTTATTGATGAAGAAGAGGCCACCATTTTCTTTGGTAAGTCAAACACGAGTTTGGTTTGTCTGTCCATGCCTCTACAGACAAATTACTCCTCCAGTGAATGGCGCATTGACAAAACGCAGCCCTCGTTTTGGAGACACTCCTGATGCCCACTTCTGATGAGACACACTACCAACATCTCATGCTCAAGGAAAGAAAATTACGGTAACAGAACTCATGCAGAATCACCTGAAAAAAAAATTGTAGACATTCTACAGGGAAGACACTGGAGAGAAGAGGTTGCCAGAGAGAAACAGCGTGTAGGGAAAGAGGTATGGGATTTCTCCATATCTCTGGATTTACTCCTCTCCGTTTTGCTTTCTCTCTGTCTTCTTGTCAGTATTCTGTCATTGCTCCTTGTGCTGATCTATGTATATACGCGCTTGTGAAGTGCATGGGTTGTGAACACATAAAGGAATATTTTCTTTCTTTTGTTTCATTTGTGAATCGGTCTATAAATCGAGTAGGGTGGGTGCAGGGGGGAGGGGTGATGGCGGTTGTCAGGCGGGATAGAAATGGGTGGGATGGGGATGGACATATACTTCTAGAGGCTGCAGGCATTTCATGTTGTGGCAGATCGATTGTTTACTGTTTCCATGCTTTTCTCCCACGTTTTTGTTTATTTGTTTGTTTGTTTGTTTTATTGTTTGTTTGTTTTGCTTTGTTTTTGATTCCCGTTCCCTCTCATTTGTGTACTTACAGTGTTTATTTGTATTTGTGCCCATACGAGTGGATGTCAACAAGTATCATACCTTCGTTAAATACACTATTGTTCGTTTGTTCTCTCTCTCTCTCTCTCTCTCTCTCTCTCTCTCTCTCTCTCTCTCTCTCTCTCTCTCTCTTTGTGTCTGTTTTCTGTCTCTGACTGTCTGTTTGTGTGCCTGTCTGTCTGTCTGCCTGTTGTCTGTCTGCCTGTTGTCTATCTGTCTGTCTGTCCCTGTCTGTCTGTATGTCTGTCTGTCTCTCTGGTCTACATCGTAAAGAAACAGCCATGCTTTCTTACTCACTCCCGTGCTTGCTATCAATTCAGAGGAGACTGATCGGTCGTTTCATGATGGAAGCTTGCAGACACCTGCATGCACAAATCGTATCACTCAAAGTGAACAGCTTTGGTGTACACCAAGTTTTTCAGAAGAACAGGAGACGTCCGAGGTTGTTACGCTGGTACGTGTAAAAGTTTTGCTGCCACCTTTAGGGGCAATTTTGGCACACACACACACACACACACACACACACACACACACACACACACACACACACACACACACACACACAGAGAGAGAGAGAGAGAGAGAGAAGAGAGAGAGAGAGAGAGAGAGAGAGAGAGAGATGAAGTAAGATAGAATGCAGGGAAATGAAGGTCAGGATGTCGAGGTTCTCTTCAGTTTCCAGAACTGACTTGGTGTTTAACTAGGATGACAGAGCGACTGTCAGAGCACAGCGCCTAATATCTAACAGAGAATACAGCATTCCAGGTGCGCGAAACGCATGTGTCAAATGCACGGCTGTACTCTAGGGTTTCTGCCAAGGGGTTCTGCCGTTACTGGTTTTCTTCGATAAACGAAACGGCGTTACAGGGTATTGAAGAAATGACTGATCAATACATTTTTTCAAAAGCCAAAAAGCGTGCCAAGTCGTCTGTTAAAATTGCTGGAGATAACGGCCATGTGCACCTATAGGTTTCTTATCAGATGCTGTTAGAACTTGATCTTCAGACCCTCTCCTTCCCTACATATCCCGTTTCTTACATCCTGCTGTTGCATGTGATCATCCACGCGAGTCAAACACACAAATTTCATCTGTTGTTCCCGTTACAAATAGATGGGGGGGGGGGGGGGGGGGGGGTGCAGAAACAAACGAATACAAATCAGTGCATATTTTGTAAAGGACGAAGCGGCGGCAGTTTACACACACACACACACGCGCGCGCGCGCGTGCGCGCGCGCACGCACGCACGCAGGCACGCACGCACACACACCACACGCTCTCTCTCTCTCTCTCTCGCTCTCTCTCTCTCTCTCTCTCACTCTCTCTCTCTCTCTCAAGCATTCGTCCGTTCACGTATATGTTTTCATACGTCATTATCTTTACGTACTTATTTGTCTTTCATTTGATGTCATCAGTCCGGAAGACAGTTTACGTCCGAAACGTTGACCATTTCTGTTGCTGCTGTTGGTGGTGGTGGTCTTGTTGTGTGTTGTAATTCTTCAGAACATCCTTAAATATAGAGTGTGTGTGTGTGTGTGTGTGTGTGTGTGTGTGTGTGTGTGTGTGTGTGTGTGTGTGTGCGTACGTGCGTGCGTGCGTGCGTGCGTGCGTGCGCGTGCGTGCGTGCGTGCGTGAGTGCGTGCGTGCGTGTATGCTTGCATGCGTGCGTCTGTGTGTGTGTGTGTGTGTGAAAATTCACCCGTCAAGAATCATTTTTACAAATGTTGACGCTTCCGAAGTGCATTAGATTTTCCTCTCTGCTTGCAAGATTTGGGGGATAAAAAAATAAACAGAGTTCAAGGGAGTTAACTGACTGCAGACCACCTGGTCGAACGAAAACTTGGATGTTTTGTTCCTTTGAAAGGGCGTCCTTGTGAACGCTAGCATTACAAGAGAAGAGAAAAGCCTGGCACGAATAACAGCAGCGGCACAGCAGACACATTGATTTTCTCAGTGCTGGCTCAACCCTGTGAACATATTGTCATGTAGTGTGGGCGTTGATGTCTGCCGTAGAATGTCAAACATGGCCTGATTCTGCGTGTCGAAAAAAGCAGAACAGTCTCCGCCAGTATCCTAAAATGAGTCGTCACACAGTTCTGCTACCACCTCTTTTCTCCCAGAGTGATTTGTTTGCAGACATTGTAGAATTCCGGCGGGTTTCATCATGGCGTATGACATCGCAGATGTACTGAGGTCACA
>CM065714.1:52355915-52373415 GCA_033310375.1 Conus canariensis
CCTCTCTCTCTCTCTCTCTCTCTCTCTCTTCTCTCTCTCCTTCCTTTCACTCTCTCTCTCTCTCTCTCCTCTCTCTCTCTCTCTCTCTGAGACAGAGACCGACAAACTGACAGAGAGAGAGAGGGAGGGAGAGTGAGGGAGAGAGAGAGAGAGAGAGAGAGAGAGAGGAGAGAGAGAGAGAGAGAGAGGATGGGAAGGGGAAAGGGGAAGGAGGGGACGAGATGATGTTGAGAAAAGGCAGACACTGACGGACTGACAGAGATAGGTCAAGCGAAGACGAGGCGACGGTTTGCCAAAAGACCCCTTGAAGACTAGAAAGAAACCAGAAGCGACAAACGGGAAGCAAACTAGACCCTCATCAGGACGCTTGGCGATTCCCACCATCCACAGATCATTCACCGTAAGGATCGTGCTCGCCACACTAAGCCAGGAGATACATTGGCAATGACACCCGTATCTGCACCAGAGGCCTCCAGACGGAAGCAGAGAGGTTGGAATGGCGATGCATGGTTTTCTTGTGGCCTATCTTTCGTGACCTGCCGTGTGGTATTATCGCTTCAAAGCTGTTCATTCCCCATTTCCCAGTGAAAATAAACAATATGTGAATTTGTTCTGTCGCAAAGCTGGAACCAACAAAACCACAAATGACATTGGTGGTGTTCATTGGGAAAGAGAGAGAGAGAGAGAGAGAGAGAGAGAGAGAGAGAGATGGAGCATGGAGACAGACAGACGTACAGACGTACTGACAGATAAGCAGACACAGAGACAGACACACAGAGAGGTGATGAAGAGGATGAGAAGGGGTTGACAGAAAGCAGACACAAGCGGACATACACAAACGAGTCCAACCAAGATGAGGCGACGGTTTGCGAAAAGATCCCTTGAAGAGTAGGAAGAAGTCAGAAGCGACAGACGGGAAGCAAACTAGACCCTCATCAGGACACTGGACGATTTCCACCATCCACAGATCAGCCACCGTAAGGATCGTGCTCGCCACACTAAGCCAGGAGATACATTGGCAATGACACCCGTATCTGCACCAGAGGCCTCCAGACGGAAGCAGAGAGGTTGGAATGGCGATGCATGGTTTTCTTGTGGCCTATCTTTCGTGGTCTTCCCTGTGGTATCATCGCCTCAAGCTGTTCATTCCCCATTTCCCAGTAAAAATAAACAATATGTGAATTTGTTCTGTCGCAAAGCTGGAACCAGCAGAAGTGCAGGCAGCTTTTGAAATCAGGTCATCAACAGACTATGTGCTAAAGAAAACTTGGCTAAATTATATTGGTGCTGTTCGTTGGGAGAAAGAGAGAGAGAGAGAGAGAGAGAGAGAGAGAGAGAGAGAGAGGGGGGGAGAGAGAGAGAGAGAGAGAGAGAGAGAGAGAGAGAGAGAGAGAGGAAGGATGAAGGGGGAGAGAGAGACAGAGGAAGACTTCAGACTTCAGATGGTTTATTGTTCAGACGTTGTGTCCATATAATCGAGTGAGTTATTATGAATATCATTGTGGAGCTTTTCTGTGACGTCGTTACACACATAATACTTTAGAACTCTCTCTCTCTCTCTCTCCTCTCTCTCTCTCTCTCTCTCTCTCTCTCTCTCTCTCTCTCTCAAGTAAACAGGAATGGAACACGTGAGTGCGCAAGCGCTCACACAAAAATAAACGCACGCGAGCAAGCACACACGTACACAATCAAAAAATTTACGCAAGTTAACGGGAGATGACGCATGAAAGAATAGTAGGCCAGCAGCCCGTAAGCAATACGTGACAACAAATCAAACAATGAATTTATCCACAGTCGCACGTGAAAAGACGGTGATCCAACATGTTACTGCGGAGTTTGAAGGCATAAAAAATAAACTTGGCCAGATTCACTGTTGATGTTGGAATAGTGGTATTGAGAATGGTTAATTTCTGCGTTCTGTAGAACAACAAATTGAAACCTGACAGATATTTCTTACGTAGGTCGTCATAAATCGGGCAGAAGAACAAAAAATGGGTTTCATCTTCTAGAGAGGCTAGACAAAAAGGACATTGTAACACGTCAATATCTTCTGATTTGTATCTATATGCGTTACACTTCAGATCTGTTATTCCCAAACGAAATTTAGTGAACATGTTTCTAACGTAATGTGAATTAATAACATCGAAATATTGTTCACGCTCCAATAAGCTTTTAAAACTACAGTAAAGTTCGTATCGGTTGCTGTCAGAGAGTTCTGACGACCAATTTTGTTTAGCACAATCAATCAATCGTTGTTTAAATTCCTTCAGGAAACTTTCTCTGTTTCCGACACCCTGTGAACACCATACATGTCCAAAACCATTTACACACAACATTCTTCTGACTTTAGTGGCCCACGTTTCCTTTCCTTTATCGTCCATTTCTTTAAGCATTTGGTAAGCCATGTTAGAAAATCTGTTTTCAGGTAATGCACAAAGTCTAAGCCAATAAGAAATACGCCGTACTGAATCTTGAACAAAGAGAGGAAATCGACCTAGTTCACCATACACCATTAGATTTGGTGTACGGAGAGCTACATTCAGTAACCGTTTACATGCAAATAAATGTACTTTTTCTATCTCTTCTATATCATCAGTACCCCAAATTTCTGACGCATACAACAGTATTGGTACAATCTGGGCATCAAAGAACTGAAAGAATATTTTTGGGTCAGTACAATTGATTCTCCACATGGTTCTAAATATGTCTACAACACATTTCTTTGCTTTTGTAATCATGTCTTCAACAGACAATTTGCGGCTCAGGCGAGTAGTAAAGTTGAGGCCGAGGTATTTGTAAACGTTTACTACTTCAACATCTTGGGTTCCATAATTCCATCTTTCATGTTTTGATAAGTAGCCCCCATTTCTGAACACCATTATTTTTGTTTTACTGAGGTTCACTTTCAGTCCGAGTTCTGCTGATATTACAAATAAGTTGTTTAGCTGAGTTTGAAGACCACACGGGCTGAATGAAAACAAAGCAATATCATCAGCAAACATTAGCAAAAATAACTCAGTAGTGTCAGGTCTAAGCTGGAAGCCATGTTTACCGTTATTTGATTATATAAGCAGCTAATTCTTTAAAAAAAAAGAAAATAGTGTTGGAGAAGCCAAACAGCCCTGCTTAAGTCCTTGAAGGCATTCAAAATAGTCGGTATAAACCAGAACATCTCTTACGCAAAATTTCACAGAGCTGTACATTGCTTGGAGCGCTGAAAGCATTTTACCACCGATTCCGACCTTTAGTAAAATATTCCACAAGTACGTGTCTCTTGACCGTGTCGAACGCTTTCTGAAAGTCGACAAAGGCTACATAAATTTTTCTGTTCAGAGCGAGATATTTCTTAACTAAGGCACTTAATGTGAAAATATGATCGATTGTTGAATAATCTTTGCGGAAACCAGCCTGTGTTTCAGATATAATATTGTGTGTATTCGACCATTCTGACAACCTCTTATTCAATATATAAGTATACAGTTTGCTGAGGCAAGACAAAAGAGCAATACCACGATAATTATCGGGATTGTTAATGTCTCCTTTTTTATGGAGTGGAAATATGATAGCTTTAGACCATTCACTGGGATACGTACCCTTGGAAAACAATGCATTAAAATACTTTGTACAAAAAGGGACAATCGCATCCTGTGAGACTTTTAAAACTTCATTTATTAACCCATCAGGTCCGGCTGCTTTTCCTGATTTTGAATGTTTTATAGCTTCTTTTACCTCTAATTCTGATATATCAATATTTAGGCAATCAAACAAGTTGTCAGCTTCGTTACCTTCTGGATAAAAAAATATCGTGAACGTGTTGTTCAGCATTGTCGTTTAAGAGACTAGAAAAGTGACGAAACCAGTCTTCTTTTGGTATGTTATTTTTTAGTCTGGTTTTACGTTTCTATTTCAATATTTCTTTCCAGAATGCCTGCGAATTATGTCGATTGTTGACAAGTCTATCTACAGCTTCCTTTTTGAATTCTTTTTCCTTAGTTCTAAGAGTAGTTTTATACTTTTTCCTTTCCTGTACGTATGATGATCTGTGTTCTAGTTTCTTGTTTCTATTAAAGATTCTTAACGCTTTTCTTGCGTTCTTCTTTAACAGGCGACAATCTTTGTCGAACCAAGGCTTACTTTGTTTAGAAGGTGGGACAACACCTTTAGGGTTATTGGGACAAATCCGCTTGGTCATACACATTGCTGCATTTTTAATAGCACACGTAAAAGTGCCCAAAGCATCATCGATTGATCGTTCAATCTGAGCAGTGGCTTCTGCTATATGGTCAGAAAACGCAGGAGAAAAACAGGATTCATTGAGTCTATGCACTTCATCAGGGTTCCATATTATCTTATCAACAGAACAAAGAGAGCTGTCACATAAGTTATCTGCATCATTTTCTGTAAGCAAACGATTTACTGAAAGCACAAGGGGCATATGTACTGATTCCACTCTCTTCTACAACGAAATTTGTACATAAAGAAGCAAAGTCCGGAGAAGCAATAAAGTAATCATTTACACTTGCGCCACTAGGAGAAACAAACGTAAATTGCTTTGATGCATCAGGGTAACAGAAGCCGTTTAAAATCAAAAGTTTATAGCAGGCACACAGATCTAGAAGATGTCTACCAAAGGCATTAAGAACCAAGTCTTCTGTCTGACGGTTATCAACAAATAATGCAGTGTTGTCATTCAACGTGTTTTCCAGCTCAGACTGGAATACATCAGAAGAGAGAGAAAGAGAGGGGAAGAGACAGAGGAAGAGAGAGAGAGAGAGAGAGGGAGGGAGAGAGATGGAGCATGGAGGCAGACAGACAGACAGACAGACAGACAGACAGGCAGACTGACAGACAAACAGACACAGAGACAGACAGACAGAGAGGTGGGGAAGAGGAAGAGAGGGGGTTGACAGAAAGCAGACACAAGCAGGCAGACAGAAACGAGTCCAACCAAGATGAGGCGACTGTTTCTCAAAAGATCCCTCAAAGAGTAGAAAGAAGCCAGAAGCGACAAACGGGAAGCAAACTAGTTCCTCATCAGGACACTGGGCGATTTCCATCATCCACAGATCAGTCACTGTAAGGATCGTGCTCGCCACATTAAGCCAGGAGATACATTGGCAATGACACCCATGTCTGCACCGCAGACTGGTAGACGGAAGCAGTGAAGCTGGAATGGCGATGACGATGCATGTTTTTGTTTTTGTTTCTTTCTTCTAAGGGGGAGGGGGGGCTATCTTTAATGGCCTTCCTTGTGGTATTCTTTCCTCAAGCCGTTCATTCCCCATTTCCCTGAAGAAAACAGTATGTGAACTTCTTCTGCCGCAAAGCTGGAACTAGCAAAACTGCCGGCAACTTTCTAAATTAGGTCATCAACAGACTACCTGTTGAAGAAAACCTGGCTGTATGATTTCGATGGCGTTCGTTAAGAGAGAGGGAGAAAGAGAGAGAGAGAGAGAGAGAGAGAGAGAGAGGGAGGGAGAGAGAGAGAGAGATAGAGAGAGAGAGAGAAACAGAGAGAGGGAGAGCATGGAGACAAACACACAGACAGATGGGCGGACAGACAGACATATAGACAGACAGACAGACAGAGAGGTGGGGAAGAGGATGAGAGGGGATTGAGGAAAAGGCAGAAAGCAGTCCAACGAAGACGAGGCGACGGTTTGGCAAAAGATCCCGTGAAGAGTAGAAAGAAGCTAGAAGCGACAAACGGGAAGCAAACTAGTTCCTCATCAGGACACTGGGCGATTTCCACCATCCACAGACATCAGTCACCATAGGGATCGTGCTCGCCACACTAAGCCAGGATATACATTGGCAATGACACCCATGTCTGCACCGCAGACCAGTAGACAGAAGCAGGAAAACTGGAATGGCAGCGCATGTTTTTTTTTATTTATTTTTTGTGGCCTATCTTTCGTGACCTTTCTTGCGATATGATTGTCTCAAGCCGTTGATTCCCCATTTCCCCATAAAAACCAAGACGCGGATGCGTTCTGTCGCAAAGCTGGAACCAGCAAATCTACAGGGAGCTTTGGAAATCAGGTCGCCAACAGGCCACCTGCTAAAGAAAACTTGACTGAATTAGATCAATATGGTGTTCGTCAGGAAAACGAGAGGGGGGGGGGAAGGGGGGAGAATATATATATATATATATATATATATATATATATTATTCAGTTATAAACAAAGCTTGCTCTTATGTCTTAGATATATATATAGAGATAATATATAATATATATATATATATATATATATATATATTGTATGGTAGTGGAGACAAATGTGAGGTAGTTTTTCATGAACACTATTTTCTCTATTACCTGGAATTTTTTTTTGTTAGCCCCTTACTCCACAAGAAACACCAGTTTTATGCTTAAACCTATCTACTGTATCAGAGGAGTGTCATTATCTACACGCGTCGTAAGTCATTTAGTTTTGCAGTGTTCCAATCACACTTAACGATTTCATCAAATGCGCACTGAAATACATGTTAAATTTAACGGACACCCACACATTATTGCAATTCTAAGACCATTCAACCAATAAAATACGGCTAACCAACTCTTATAGGAAGCAGGCTCCAACATCCCACCTCCCCGACGTCTTTCACATCTCACTGAGATTCTAACGAGGAAACAAAATAAAGCCACTTGAAACATAAATAGCATCAAATAATGAAAAAAGGTAAGTATGGGATGGGGGATGGGGCGGGGGGGGGGCAGACAGACAAACAGAAAGAGAGGTAGAGAAACAGAGAGCGTACAGACACACACACACACACACACACACACACACACACACACAGACATACAAACAAAAAGAGATAGAGACAGACAGGCAGACAGGCAGACAGACAGACAGACTGACTGACAGACTGACAGGTAGAGAGAGAGACTCAGACAGATGAAAAAGACACAGGTGCTATTGATGATAGTAATTGTATTTCAAACGTTCGTTTGATCGGTATTAAAATCTGCATATGATGTGGAGAATATAAACAGCACGGTACGCAGATCGCTTAAAATTAAAGCCAAATTACACAGTTGTAGACAGATAAACGCAGAACGACAAATGCACAGAGAGAGAGAGAGAGAGAGAGAGAGAGAGAGAGAGAGAGAGAGAGGAGAGAGAGAGAGGAGGGAGGTAGGCAGGGAGGGAGGGAACTGAGTAGACACACAGGCATACAGCATATAGGAAAACAGCCTGAGAGACATGGATTACACAGAGATGAGTGCTTTCTTGTAAAACGTAAAATCAAACTTCATAATCATATTCAAACAAGACAGTGCTGTTCGCAACAAAGGCGAGAGAGAGAGAGAGAGAGAGAGAGAGAGAGAGAGAGAGAGAGAGAAAGAGAGACAGACGGACAGACAGAGAGAGAGATACAGAGAGACAGAGAGAGACAGAGACAGACACACTAACAGACAGACAGACAGACAGGCCGACAGAGATACAGAGAGACAGACAGACAGACAGACATAGATACAGACAGAGAGACAGAGAGACAGAGAGACAGAGACAGACAGAGACAGACAGAGACAGACAGAGACAGACAGAGACAGACAGACTGACAGATAGACAAGACAGAGAGACGGACAGACAGACAGACAGAGCAAACAGAAATACAGCTACACATAAAGACAGAGACAAAGCATAAAAGGTTGAGAGCTGGAAGATGTCAAGCTCATTTTGTGTGCAGAAGGCCCAAGATGAAAGCATTAACTGCCATGATAAGAAAACACAGATGGGACAGCCTGGGAATTCTCAAGATCCATGGACGATCACGTTGCGCTTCAGATTATGCCAAAACACTAACACTGCAAAGCATTGCTGTCGACACTATAGATACACAATGCAAGAAGGGGAGGAGGAGACTGATGATAGCTTCATAAGTGGGCCATTGGATTAAGAAGATCCAGAATGATGTGGATACTGGATGGTGTTGGGACCTTGTCTCTGTCAAAAGTATCAACTGCATGGACTCTCGTGTGAAATGCTGGGCAACTTACTTACCAGTGAAAGTGCTGGTTGAATATTTTCCCTACTGCATATACAAGGTGCCTTCGTCATCCTGATATAAACTTCAGGTGATACAGTGGCTGTGTGTGTGTGTGTGTGTGTGTGTGTGTGTGTGTGTGTGTGTGTGTGTGTGTGTGTGTGTGTGTGTGTGTGTGTGTGTGTGTGTGAGAGAGAGAGAGAGAGAGAGAGAGAGAGAGAGAGAGGAGAGAGGGAGAGAGAGACAGATTTCTTCATCGTTTTCTAGTTCCAGCAAGAAAACTAACGAAGGCGAGAACAGGAGACACCAGCAAGACACGTGGGCTATTCCCCAGAGCCACAAATCAATCACAGCGAATGCTTTGCGTGCCAGACTAAGCTGAAGGGTACACACTTCCTGGCATTTCTGTCTGCACTGCCGACAAGGAGAACAGGAAAAAGAGGAGAGGTATGTGGGATAGCCTACTTCGGAGAGCGCCAGGTCACAACAAAGAAGCTGGGAGAGGAAGGGGGGAGTGGAGGGCAGGGGGATGGAAGAGCAGAGGGAGGTGACAGGATGGTGGGGGCCTCAATCCCCACAGTTAGTGCATGCGTCTTGTTCTCATTGTCACAGGGAGTAGCGAAATCATGCAGAATGTCTTCAGAAGGGGCGATCTGTACATTCTCAAGATTCGCAGATTCACCATGTCCACAGTCTTGCATTCCAGATGAAAGGCCGATAGTGAAAAACAGTGTCAATATCATTGACAGCCAGGCCAGAATAATGATGATTGTTCATGTAGTGAGTCATAAGATTCAGAAGACGATTGATGTATGTGTGTGTGCGTGTGCGTACGTGCGTACATGTGTGTGTGTGTGTGTGTGTGTGTGTGTGTGTGTGTGTGTGTGTGTGTGAGTGTGTGTGTGTGTGTGTGTGTGTGTGTGTGTGTGTGTGTTGTGTGTGTGTGTGTGTGTGTGTGTGTGTGTGTGTGTGTGTGTGTGTGTGTTGAGGAGTGTGCCTCTTTCACTGGCATCATGCAGCATTGAATCGTGTACCTCTGGTATTTATGATACTATCAGCATACAGCTATGTATATGAGAGAGATAGACAGACAGACAGACAGACAGACAGACAGACAGACAGACAGACGGACAGACAGACGGACAGACAGAGACAGGAGATGAAGGGACGGAGGGAAACAAAGGGGAACTTAAATGCTAATCTGCATGATTTCTTCAACAAAAGGTCATCACCACTTGGGAGGGGCGAGGGGGGGGGGGGGTTGCAAAGTAATCCCTCACAACATCAATGATTATTTTGATAATTCTGCGTTATCTATTAATCAACTCAAAGCCATTTCTCTTATCCTAAAGACTTTACACAAATAAATATACTCTTTTTTTTTTACAGTTTTGATTGTTGGGATGATATTAAAACAATCTAAATCTGAGGTGATTTAGAGTTTTAGAACATTGGTGCAATATACAAACATCTACTGTCTTACAAAAATGGACAACAAAGGAGAAAATGGATATCATCATCTCTAGCTTCTTTACATAAAGAACGCACCAAGTCAAATTCAGGATAACATTTGTAACAAAAATGAATGAAGTGCAATGATTGAAATTGCGATATGAAATCTGGTCTTGGTAAATTTCAAGTATCTTGTTATGTCTTCAAGTGAAGATGGGCGTGTATAACGCATAGAGTTATTAGAAATACAATATGTCTCAAACCTCTCACTGTTCTGCATATGGAAGTTCAACCTTGCCACCTATAATTGACAAACCCTTCAATAATTTGGTTAAGAAAGAGAGATGGATATGGATACAGAGAGAGAGGGAGAGAGAGTTAGAGTTCGGGAGACAGACAGACAGACAGACAAACAGACAGGCAGGCAGGCAGGCAGGCAGGCAGGCAGGCAGACAGACAGACAGACAGGCAGGCAGGCAGACAGACAGGCAGGCAGGCAGGCAGGCAGGCAGGCAGACAGACAGACAGATGGACAGACAGAGAGACAGACAGAAATGATGTCGAGAGAGAGAGACAGACAGAGACAGAATGAAAAAAAGAGGACTGAGTTTACTTTGTGCTCCAGTCTTAGTAAAGAGCGAGAAAAGAAGACACTAACAAGACGCGTGGGCAATTCCCCAGAGCCACAAATCAATCACTGCAGATACTTCGCGTGCCAGACTAAGCTGAAAGGTACACACACTTGCGAGCACTGCTCTGCAGACATCGAGAACAGACAACAGTAAAGGTGACGGTATGGCCTATTAAATAGAGCTTTGGCTCACAACAACAAAAAAGACTGGAGGGTGAGGAGGAGTAATGTCTGCAGCTTGCAGATATTTCCCTCGCCATCATGGGCAGTGGTGAGCTCATGCACAACATGCTTGTGTCAGAAGGATGATTTGTGGGGTTTTTTTTATTTTCAATCCCTTCCTTCCCTTCTTTTCCTCTCCTCTGTCTTCTCCTTTATTTCAGCTTCATGGAAGTCCTGGGCAGATAACAGACATGTGTATCATTTTCAATTGTTGTTGCATGTGCCAAGAAAGAAAACAAAGGAAAAGGTAGGAAAAAGAAAAAAAAGACAGTCAGTAAAACAGACTATCATACAGAAACGGTGGAAGAGAAGGAGAGAGAGAGAGAGAGAGAGAGAGAGAGAGAGAGAGAGAGAGAGAGAGAGAAGACAGACAGACAGACAGACAGACAGACAGACAGACAGACAGACAGACAGACAGACCACATACAGAAACGGGTGGAAGAGGAGAGAGAGGGAGAGAGAGAGAGAGAGAGAGAGAGAGAGAGAGAGAGAGAGGCAGAGACAGAGACAGAGACAGACAGACTGACAGACAGAGAGATGGAGAGAGAGAGAGCATAAGAGAGACAGGCAAACAGAGAAACAGACAGACAGCAAACAGACAAACAGATAGAAACAGAGGCAGACAGATAGACATACAGAGAGAGAGAGAGAGAGAGAGAGAGAGAGAGAGAGAGAGAGAGAGAGAGAGAGAGAGAGAGAGTTTACGTCGTGTTCCAGTTCCAGCTAGAAAAGTACCCTGAAGTGAGAGAACAGGACACTGGCAAGACAAGTGGGCTATTCCCCAGAGCCCAAAATCAATCACAGCAAATACCGCGTGTGCCAGACTAAGCTGAAGGGAACACACTTGCTGGCGTTTCTGTCTGCACTACAGACAAGAAGAACAAGAAGAAGGATGGGGATTAGGCGAGATGGCGCACTCGGAGAGCGGCGAGTTCACAAGACAGAGGATCGGGGAGGGAGGGCAAGGAGGTCAAATCTCAGAGGAAGCAAAGGGTTTTTGTTCGGGTGGTCCAGGATTCATGGGTCATGTTTCAAAGAAGTTGCATTTCATTTAACACCTCCATGCTCCCTCCTGTTCTTATCCCTCTTCTCTTCTACTCTCTATCACAGCTTGGGTAGTGTCATGAGCGGATGTTGGTTAGATGTACCGTGCATGGTATAGGGTTGTGTACGTAGACGAAATCAAGAAAAAGGGTACCAATTCCTAGCATAACTGAACAGGAATATAAGAATACATACGTACGCATGCATCTTTTTAATGGGTGATGCCAAAAGTTTATAACCAGACTTACTTGGTCAGAGTTCAATGGCGTTTAGCTAGATTAATGTTATACCAACAAACACACAGACGATGTGCAAGCAAGCGCGCCCGCTCGCGCGCGCGCACACACACACACACACACTCACACACATACACACACACACACACACACACACACACACACACACACACACACACTCACTCACACACACACGCACACAACACAAACACACACACACACACACACACACACACACACACACACACACACACACACACACACACACCCACACACGTACACAACACACACACACACACACACACACACACACACACACACACACACACACACACACACACAACACACACACACACACACACACACACACACACACACACACACACACACACACACAGAAAAAAGAGAGGAGAGAGTGGGAGAAGCATACGTGCTCTCGTGCGCACAGAGAGAGAGAGAGAGAGAGAGAGAGAGAGAGACAGACAGACAGACAGACAGACAGACAGACAGAGACGACAGAAACAGAAACAGACAAACAGACAGAGGCAGAGACAGAGAGAATGAGAGAAACGGAGAGAGACAGACAGAGACAGAGAGAGAGAGAAGACAGACAGACAGACAGAGACAGATAAAACAGAGAAACAGGTAGAGACAAAGACCAAGTCAGAGAAAAAGACAGAGAGACAGTCAGACAGACAGAGACAAAGGGAAACAGAGAGACAGAGAGATAAAGAGGGAGGTAGCGATACAGAGAGAGAAAGGGAGAGACAGAGACAGACAGACAGAGAGGCAGACAGACAGACAGAGACAAAGACTAAGTAAGAGAGACAGAGAGACAGTCAGACAGATAAAGAGAAATAGAGAACAGGGTGTACAAAAAATCATGAGCTTGTTCAAATCACAGAAACCGCAAGAACTTAACCTTTGTTTGTAATCAGCCACACAAGACAACATCAAGCCTTAACCAAACCTTTTTTTTTCTGTTGTCGCCCCATATCTTCAATGTGTGAAGCTCACAGACATTGACACTGAAAATGTTTATATTATTATGATTAGTCCCCCAGTCTGCGTACAAGAGGGATTTGTACGTGAAAGTGCGAGGTTATTTGTTTGTTTGGAGTTTTGTGTGTGTCTTACCTATCTACCTATCTACCTACCTGCCTACCTATCTATCTATCTATCTACTATCTATCTATCTATCTATCTATCTATCTATCTATCTACCTATCTATCTATCTATCTATCTATCTATCTATCTATCTATCTATCTATGTATGTATGTATGAGATGTGTGTGTGTGTGTGTGTGTGTGTGTGTGTGTGTGTGTGTGTGTGTGTGTGGTGTGTGTGTATTTCACTTGTTCCTCCACCCAGGGACTTTATGGGGTGTTCTGGTGTTGGGTATTCTGATCTACCTACGAGGAGAGAAAAAGATAATATGTGATAGTTAAAATGAGAAGTGATAGAGAAAGGGAAATAGAGAAAGACAGAGAGAGAGAGAGAGAGAGAGAGAGAGAGAGAGAGAGAAGTTTACGCTATGTTCCAGTCTCAGCAAGAAACGTGACCTGAAGTGAGAAAAGAGGACACCAAACAGACAAGTGGACTAGTCTCCAGAAGGCAATTGCTGCAAATGCCGTGTGTGCCAGATTATGCTGAATGGCACACACTTTCTTGTGTTTCTGTCTGCAGTGCGGTAGATGATCCTGCCTTTAAAGACAGACAGACAGACAGACAGGAAAATTTGAACACAAAGGAGGTCAGGCTTATTTACCATTCATCCATCAGAAAGCAGCTAGGAACAAAAAAAAACAATGACGTTCAGAGAAAGACGAAGCCATTCTCAAGATCCTCAGATCAATGACTGCAAACGATTGTGTGGCAAGCCTAAGTCCCACGGAACACAGTGGAGGACGTTTCTGTCTATACTGCAAACAAGGAGCAAGAGAGGAAGAGAAATGCCAGGGATAGATTCTAATGAGCTTCACGTTGGCATAGGAAAGAGGTCACTTATTTTTCTCTGTATTTTGTTGTTTCAGGTAGACATTTAATGTCTTCAACACTCATATTAAACCTTCAGTTATTCCTTTCCTTTTTTAATTGTTTGTTTATTTGTCCTTCAGTTACCGCTGTCCTTTTTCAATTGTTTGCTTGTTTTCTTCTCCTCTGTGGATAAACGTATAAGTTGTCATAAGCTAGCATAAAGCCTGTTTTCAAGGAGAAAAATCCTGAGAGCTGTCAATGCTAGTCAAATCACAAACATTAGCATTTCCGGAGATTCGTAAGCTGGATATTCTCCTTAACATATTCCCATAGGAATATTCAAAATTTGCCATATTTAAACGAGCACTGCTTCAATCCACGCATTCTCAGTCATTGCTTAAGCATACCTTTACTCACCTGAAAAGCAGGAGTGAACTTACGGTAAAAGTATATCACGTGAAGATAACAAGAGACAGATAGCATAAAGATGGAATCTAAGTTCAAGGTTTCTTTTAATCCTAGGAACTGTTTTACACAATTCTACCATTAGATCGGTTCATGTTTTTATAACTCAGATAAAGAGAGAGAGAGAGAGAGAGAGAGAGAGAGAGAGAGAGAGAGAGAGAGAGAGAAAGAGAGAGAGAGAGAGAGAGAGAGAGAGAGTTAGTTTACGTCATGTTCCAAGAAAAGTGACCTGAAGTAGGAAAACAGAACACTTACAAGACAAAACGTGGGCTTTTCCCCAGAGCCTAGAATCAGTCACTGCGCATACCTTGTGTGCCAGACTGTGCTGAAACGTACACTTTCTGGCGTTTCTGTCTGCGCTGTGGTTCGTGGTCCTGACTTTGAAGAGAGACACAGACACAGAGAGAGAGAGAGAGAGAGAGAGAGAGAGAGAGAGAGGAGAGAGAGAGAGAGAGAGAGAGAGAGGGAGGGAGGGAGGGAGGGAGGACAGACAGACAGACAGCTAGAGATAGTCGGACAGACAGACATATAGACAGGCAAATTTCAACACAAAAGCGGTCAAGCTACTTAATGCTGTCATCCATCAGAAAATAGCTTAAAACGAGAAACAGCGACGTGGAGGGAATGACGAATCCATTCCCAAGATCCTCAGATCAATGACTGCAAACAATTCGTGTGGCAAGCCAGAGTCTCACGAAACACAGTGGAGGACGTTTCTGTCTATACTGCAAACAAGGAGCAAGAGAGGAAGAGAAATGCCGGGGATAGAATGCTAATGAGCTCCGCGTTGACACAAGAAAGAGGTCTGAATTCCAGTTTTTTTTAACTTTTTTTTTTACAGTATTTTGTTGTTTCGTGTAGACATATAATGTGTTAGACACTCATCTTAAGCCTTCAGTTATTGCTCTGTTTTTGATTCTTTGTTTGTTTGTTTTCTTCTACTCTATGGATAAGCGTAAAGGTTGTCCCTGTCATAAGCTAGCATAAAGGCTTTTTTTTCACGAAGAGAAACACCGAGAGCTGTCAATGCTAGTCGAATCACAAACATTAGCATTTCAAGAGATTCTTAAGCTAGATATCCTCATTCACATATACACATAGGAGTGTACCGAGAGCTGTCAATGCTAGTCGAATCACAAACATTAGCATTTCAAGAGATTCTTAAGCTAGATATCCTCATTCACATATACACATAGGAGTTACCGAGAGCTGTCAATGCTAGTCGAATCACAAACATTAGCATTTCAAGAGATTCTTAAGCTAGATATCCTCATTCACATATACACATAGGAGTGTACCGACAGCTGTCAATGCTAGTCGAATCACAAACATTAGCATTTCAAGAGATTCTTAAGCTAGATATCCTCATTCATATATACACATAGGAGTGTACCGAGAGCTGTCAATGCTAGTCGAATCACAAACATTAGCATTTCAAGAGATTCTTAAGCTAGATATCCTCATTCACATATACACATAGGAGTGTACCGAGAGCTGTCAATGCTAGTCGAATCACAAACATTAGCATTTCAAGAGATTCTTAAGCTAGATATCCTCATTCACATATACACATAGGAGTGTACCGACAGCTGTCAATGCTAGTCGAATCACAAACATTAGCATTTCAAGAGATTCTTAAGCTAGATATCCTCATTCACATATACACATAGGAGTGTACCGAGAGCTGTCAATGCTAGTCGAATCACAAACATTAGCATTTCAAGAGATTCTTAAGCTAGATATCCTCATTCACATATACACATAGGAGTGTACCGACAGCTGTCAATGCTAGTCGAATCACAAACATTAGCATTTCAAGAGATTCTTAAGCTAGATATCCTCATTCACATATACACATAGGAGTGTACCGAGAGCTGTCAATGCTAGTCGAATCACAAACATTAGCATTTCAAGAGATTCTTAAGCTAGATATCCTCATTCACATATACACATAGGAGTGTACCGACAGCTGTCAATGCTAGTCGAATCACAAACATTAGCATTTCAAGAGATTCTTAAGCTAGATATCCTCATTCACATATACACATAGGAGTCTACCGAGAGCTGTTAATGCTAGTCGAATCACAAACATTAGCATTTCAAGAGATTCTTAAGCTAGATATCCTCATTCACATATACACATAGGAGTGTTCATCTATGCAATGAAAGAGCGCTGCTGCAACCCACGCATTCTCAGGCAATGCTTAAGCACACCTTTATTCATCTCAAAAGCAAGAGTGAACTTACGGGGAAAAAAGTATATCATGTGAAGATAACAAGAGGTGGATAGCATACACATGGAATCCAAGTAAAGTTTGGTTTTAACCCTATGAAATCATTCTACACCATCATACCATTAAATCGGTTAATGTTTTGATAACTCAGATAAACTCTGTGTGTGTGTGTGTGTGTGTGTGTGTGTGTGTGTGTGGTGTGTGTGTGTGTGTGTGTGTGTGTGTGTGGGGACAGACAGACAGACAGAAAGACAGACAGACAGACAGACAGACATGCTCTCCTTACCACCCAAGAGGAACAGCCCTTGAGCCGTTCAAATCTTTCTTAGTATATGTCTAATATGCCAGTGTTATTATAGATATACACTCCTCTTGAATGAAACCAAACGCATATGACACAACGCATTTGACATTTTTTGTTAATACAGATATGCACGGTTGAAAAAGATACTTTTTATGGTAAACGTTACTTTTGCTACATTAGTAGTGTCCCTACATGTTGAAGACAACCTACAATAACACAAATTAAAGCAGAGTGCAATGGTTTTAAACAGTTTTGTTCATTCATTGTTTATGTATTTACGTATTCATTTATTTATTCATTTATGTATTTATCTATTCATTCATTCATTTATTTATCTATGTATTTATCTATTGTTTCCTTTCTTCCTTTTTATTTTTTTTAAATTTTGATTGGTGTTTCTATAAGTTTTAGATTATAGTGGCTGTTGCCGAAAGGCAAAACATGAAAATAAATGTTGAAATACGGAACTTTTAAATGAATGCGAAAACCACTTAAGCGACGAGCTTGAGCTATTGATCTTCTGCAGGTTGGACGACAGCAATGAAGGAAATAAGCATCTGATGTGGGGAAAACAACACTGCAGGCAAACAACTCCTCAGCCACTCTGAAAATGACGACAACGGAAATTGGAGGGGGAAGGGGGGGGCGGGGCGAAGGAGGGGAACAGGAGATAGGATGAAAAAAGGACGACAGTTGAATTTCAAAATACTAACTCCTTCACTTATAGCAGTGGGAAGAATTCAGTTGTCTGTTTTGAAAAGACCATGCCCAACTAGAGTCGTTTTTGGTCTCCTGAGTGAGAACACTCCAATACTCACGGTCTTCAGTAGTTGTAGCTGGCCACCTATGGCATCGAGCGTGGACGCACCTTCAATTTTGCTTCCAACACTACGGGAAAATTCACCCCCCCCCCCCCCCAACAAACACCCAAAGAGGC
>CM065714.1:52380915-52393415 GCA_033310375.1 Conus canariensis
TTTAATGTATGTTTCCAAGTCAGTAACATGCCTACCTAAATTGTAAACAAAAAAAATCAGAGATTGTTTAGAAACTTGTGTGGCGAGATTACTATGCTGATACATTTTATGATCAAATGAATGGTGAGTCTGCACTATTGATGATAGATGATAATATTGCATTAGATGTGTTTAATTGCTGTGTATGGAATCACGCAGAATGTATGAAGAAAGAATGAAAATAGATGATAGAAAAAAAGAAAGTCGAATGTTACGATTTTGGTACGATATTGTAAAGCTCGAAAAGAATACCAAAAAAAATGTTGCAACGGAATTAGAAAGAATATAACCATGCGATTAAACAATCTTGTAAACTCAATAAGCGATAAGCGCGAATTTGAAAAAAAAAAAAAGAAGCAAAGAATATCAGCGAAGAAATGTCGCAAACGTAATGAAATATCTGTTGATGACTGGCATCAACACTTTACAGAATTATTGCAAAAGAAGATGATGATGAAGAATATTATTTAACGTTGAAAGTATAAATAACTGATACGGAAAATGATATAGATACTTTTGACCGCCCAGTTTCAAAAGAGGAGGTATTGTTAGCCCATAAAAAGGCTGAAGAACAGACAATCAGCCGAGCCGGACAGAATTATTGGTGAATTGTATAAATATGGAGGTAACTCTGTGGTTGATCTCCTTGCAAGATTCTTATGCGCACTTTTTAATCAACGAATATTTCCAGAAAAAAGGACAGAATCCATCATACTGCTACTATTTAAGAAGGGTTCGGTAAATAATCTGGGTAATCATAGGGACATATTTTGGTGTGATGCAAGTAGTAAACTTTATAGTTCAATTATTAATTGTAGGTTGCAAGAGCGGGTTCAGCAGAATTATATCACAGGTGAACACCAAGCTGGTTTTAAGAAAGGCTATTCTACTATTGATCACATGTTCACCCTTTTAGGAATAGCTCAGAAAGTATTCTTTTTGAATCGTAAGTTGTACGTACTTTGTGTTGACTTTGAAAAGGCGTTCCAGTCTGTGTCAAGAAAATTTTTTTGGCCTGTTCTACATAAGAATGGGATTAAAGGAAATACCTATAAACGTATTAAAAGTATGCATGACTTTGTTAAAGCAAAGGTAAGATGTGGTACTGGTTTTATTTGATTATGTCATATGTATAGGAGGTGTTAAGCAGGGTGACTCATATAGCCCTGTCCTTTTCTCTTTATTCATAAATGAATTAGCTCAAGATATAATCCAGAAAGAAAAACATGGTGCAGCTCCCATTCCTGCTCCCATTGAATTATTCCTTTTGTTATTACACTGCTCTCTCAAACACCTTTTCAAAATCAGTTGAATAATCTTTAAGTTGCAGCATCCTGACTTCAACTTAAAAATTGATATGGACAAAAGCAGCATTGTAATGTTTAGAAAAAAAATGGATACTCTAAGAGTCTCTCTTTCTGAGTGTCCCCGTCTCTGCCTATCTCTCTGTCTGTCTGTGTGCGCGCGCGTGTGTGTGTGCGTGCGTGTGTGTGTGTGTGTGTGTGTGTGTGTGTGTGTGTGTGTGTGTGTGTGTGTGTGTGTGCGCGCGCGCGCGCGCGCGCCCGCGCGCGCGTTACCATCACTCTTACCGTTTCAATCTGAAACTGTATGTCTGTCTGTCTGCCTGCCTGTCTTTATGTCTGTCTGTCTGTCTGTCTGTCTGTCTGCACTTCTCTATCTGTCTGTCTGACTGTCTGTCTGTCTCTCTTTCTCTCTCTCTCTCTCTCTCTCTCTCTCTCTCTCTCTCTCTTTCTCCCTCTCTCTCTCACGCAATAAATACAGAGAATGCCACAAAATCAGACTCATGAACAATCATCATGTGATCTTTATACCTTTCTTTCCCTTCAAAACATATGTAACCTTGAAGCAGGACAAGACCTTGGCACTGTTCCCCTTGTAGCTAAACAGAAACTGTCGGTGAGCACGTAGTCACCTCATCTATTGACCTCTTGTGCACTGAATCCCTTAAGGCCACAATCACAGCTGCCTGAGACCTAATTGGCGGGTTGTGAGAGAGAACAGTCATGCCACGGAGGGGGATAAGCTGATTACCTAGCAGAGTATGGTGTGGCAGCTTTGAGGGGAATGACATTCTCTTGCCAAGACAGTACAGAACCGAGGAAGGTTTCGGACGTTAAAAACTTCACAATCAACACCTCCCTCTCTCTCTCTCTCTCTCTCTCTCTCTCTCTCTCTCTCTCTCTCCTCTCTCTCTCTCTCTGCCTGCTGTCTGTCTGTCTGCTTCTATCTGTGTGTGTGCGTGTGTGTGTGTGTGTGTGTGTGTGTGTGTGTGTGTGTGTGTGTGTACATTCGTGCGTGCATGCGTGTGTGTATGTGTGTGTGTGTGTGTGTGTGTGTGTGTGTGTGTGTGTGTGTGTGTGTGTGTGTGTGTTCATTCTAAGGACAACACGTACTTCTACATAACATTGTGTATATTAGTAGTAGTTTGTATGGTAGCAGCTGCTGCAGAAGCAGCAGTAGCAGCAGCAGCAGCAGCAGCAACAGCAACAGCAGTAGTAGTAGTAGTATAATAGCAGCAAAAATAGCAGCAGCGGTAGCAGCAGTACTAGTATTAGCAGCAGCAGCAGCAGCAGTACTAATACTAGCGGCAGCAGCAGCAACAATGGTAGTAGTCGTAGTAGCAGCAGCAGCAGCAGCAACTGTAGTAATTGTAATAGTAGTGGTAGCAGCAGATGTAGTAGCAGAAGTAGCAGTAGCAACAGTAGCAGCAGCAGCAGCAGCAGCTGCGGAAGTAGTAGCAGCAGCAGCAGCAGAAGTCGTAGTCGAAGCAGCAGCAGTAGCATAGTGGAAGTAGCAGGTGTAGCCACCGCAGCGGCAGTAGAAGCAGCAACAGTTGCAGGTGTAACAGCATCAATTGCAATAGGGGCAACAGTGGTAGCAGCAGTAATAGACACCATGTTGGTAGTAGCGGTGCTAGGCGCCAGCGCCACAGTGGTAGTAGTAGTAAGTAGTAGTAGTAGTAGTAGTAGTAGCAGTAAGCACCCCAGCGGTAGCAGCGGTAATAGATGTCACAGTAACAGCTGTAGTGATACGGGCTACAGTGGCAGTAGTAATGATAAGAGCCACGGCAGTAGCATGAACAACAAAATAGTAGCAGTAGTAATGAAACAATCTGATCGTTTATCCGACTAAAAGGAAAACAAACAAAGAAACAAAAATCAAACAAAATCAATATTGTTACACACAGGAACCAACATTTATGGTTGCTGGAAGGTCAGCATGGGCGACTGGGCAGAAGCGAAGCAGTATGTTAGCCATCAGCAACTGATTTCAATCCTAGATCAGCCTGTTTGGAAAATGGATTCCACCACAATATGTTAATCTATTCGCTGTTTTTTTTATCATTACCCCTGTTATTCCCTTAAATATTTAGGGGCCTAAAACTGTTCGTCTGATAATTCACCACTGTCTTCGCCCTTCAGCTTCGTTACTTCATCGTGGTACACCGAAATGATAAAGAGTATGCTCTCTCTCTCTCTCTCTCTCTCTCTCTCTCTCTCTCTCTCTCTCTCTCTCTCTCTCTCTCATGCCCCTTCTGCCCAACAGTAGAAACAGAAATGCACTTCTTAATGTGATGTCCAAATTACAGGCAATTGCGAACAAAATACATTTTCAAACACTTTAGTAATAGAAACGCAATCACACTGGAAAGCCTGCTACAAAACGATAATACTAAAACCATAAGAGATATTGCAATGTACATCTTCTATGCCTTAAAAACCAGAGAAACCCATATGTAATAGTAATACTGACGATATAGGAAGAATAGAAATTCTAAACAGAAAACAAAATATGTTACAATCAATGTTTCAATCAAATGTTCTTGTTGTTGTCATGTTGAAATGTATGTTGCGTACTCCTGTGGACGGGCCGAGGGCCCCACAATAAATGGCGCGGCGTGAAAGCGCGCGTCAAGCGTCAAGCGTCTCTCTCTCTCTCTCTCTCTCTCTCTCTCTCTCTCTCTCTCTTCAAAATGAGGATGAAAATATTCAAACAGAAGAGAAGCACTAAATGGTTATAAAACCACTTAAAAAGTTAAAGGTGTACTGTCTGGATAGGATAGCAATTGAAATGTTGTAAAATGGCAACCAGTTAGTGACAAAATTGTTTAATTCATTTATCAATGTTAATGTATCATTTTTCATTGTTGTTCAGCGCTCTATTTAAACATGAAGTATTTATCTCTAACTGGTCAAAAGTAATATGTGTTCCCATTTATAGGAAAGACGATATAATCAATGTTGATCAGTATAGAGCTGTGGTTGTTGCAGTTGCTATCAGCAAGGTGCACACATGCATTTTAGATAAGAGACTTTCAAACCGGGTCAACAGGGTAGAGGGAAGTAGGGTATACCACAACAAGCAGTATCTTTACACTGTATGCTGTGGTTGAAAAAGAAAACATAATTATCTTAAAGAACGCCAAATCATGCATTGTGTTTGCGGACTTCCAAACGTTCCTTGTTTCAGTCAACAGTACTAGTTCATGGAGACGCTTGAAAGAAAACAGAGTCCACGGTAAACGACATCAAGCACCTGGAGGCGTTTATAATTCTGTTCTAGCAAGTGTTTGTTATAACTCGATGCTCAGAGTTCCTCCCATTTCCACAAATGTTAAACAAAGATGTTTTATGAACCGTTTTTTTTTTTTCCAGTTTTCATTAACATGCATGGTCAAGCACTAACATGCGCAGGAGTATACACAGTTTTGATGGTATAGCTAGAACTAAACCTGTCCCTGGGAGAGGAGTCATTAGGCCAGATTGAAGAGCCAAGAAAGTCAGTGTCGGGGGTTGTCAGGGTTATGTTCCACGTCAATGGGGTGTGGGAGTGAGAGGGGGGGGGGGGGAGGGGGGAGGTAGGGGGGTGGGTTGAAAGAAATGTGAGTCCTGAAGTCTGAAGGCTTCATGAGAAGCCGAGTATCAAACAAGAGTGGTGCTGGCAAGCTGAATTTTTTATTTATGAAAAGTTCAGAAAGATATTCTGGTCCCTAGACATTGACAATGCTGCTGATCTTTTTTACCATGAAAGTGGCAGCCAGACGAGTGAATGAAAAAAAAGACGATAATCATGGTCTAATACAGAAACGTAACACAGATGTGCTAGAAGTGCAACCGAACTTCTATTGCTAATCCAAAACCGGCTCTCGTTATTGACCATTCGTGCGGTGTCACCCACCCACCTCTACCCCACCCTTCCATCCCTAGCCCCCTTCCAGAGACAGGCCAAATCACAGCTAACTGACTCCTGATTAGCAGGCGTTGAGACAGAACAGTGAGGTCATGGACAGTGATAATCTGATTATTTGTCAGTGTACCCTACGGCATGTGTGAGCGTGGACGTGATATCATTTCCTACAGGCTACCATGAGAATTTCCATACGCCCACTGTGTGTGTGTGTGTGTGTGTGTGTGTGTGTGTGTGTGTGTGTGTGGTGTGTGTGTGTGTGTGTGAACACACACACACACACACACACACACACACATATATATATATATATATATATATATATAGATATATATATATATATATCTTTGCCAAGTCATTACTATAATGATGGAAATTCTCATGGTAGCCTGTAGGAAATAAAATCACGTCCACGCTCACACATGCCGTAGGGTACACTTGTTTTCCCCACTACTTAATTGTTCAGCATTATATTGTTTGGTCAATCAGTGGGCGACTGCATCTCTTAGGAGATCCAAGTAAAGGTTGTTCTGCACAATTCTTAGCCGCTGACAATAGCTGGGTTATTGAACAGCAGAGCTGACCACTCAGACTATTCCATATCTTTTGGTCTCCCTTGCATCCTTAAATGGATCGTCAAGCATAGGCTCAAAGACTGTCCACTACATTTTATGCTGTTTGCATAATGTTTTCAGTTTTTCAGCAACTTTTTTCCTCTCCACACTTCCGTTTTGTTTTATTTACTACCTTTCATGGCTGCTTTGGAGGTACTGTTGGATTCTTTTTTGAACCCTTGGTGGTGAGAACACCACGGAATTACGGAATGTGGTGTGTCTCTATTTGACGCCGAGAGCACATACGCAGTCAGCCGTGTGTCCTTGATGAATCCGATTTAGTGGACGAAAGGGCTAGGAGCAAGCAATACATATAGATCTGCCTTCGAGAGGGATTACGATGGTTCCTTCATGCAACTAACGAAGGGTTTTGATATTTATATTATATAGTTTCCCATTTCTTTCATCTTCAATTTTTTTTGTAATTTCAAATTTTTGCCAAATCATTACTATAATGATAGATGAATTGTTAACCTGCACTTGTTTTCCCCCACTACTTAATTGTTTTAATTATAATTTATATATATATATATGTCTGTTTTGCAGCAAAGTTTCATTTCTTCGGGGTTATTTTTTTTTAATACAAAAACGCGATTAGTATTAGCATCAGTGATGCCAACTATAAGAGTAACGGTAGCAGGAGTTCTGATGATCCTTGCGCAGTAGTAGCTCCAGCAGTAGCAAGACAAGTAAGAGTACCAAAAACAGTAGCTACGGAAACGGCGGCAGTGGTAGCAGCAAGGTAAATAGCAGCATGCAGTGGTAACTTAACAAGCTGATCATTAATCACACCAGACAGAACAAAAGTCGAGAACATCTTACCTTTTGCAAGCAGAAACCAATAATGTTGCTGACTGGAAGACAGTCCATATAGACTTTCTGTACGGACATCGAGCAGGACGAAATCAGAATGCCGGCCATTGATGGATGGTGGGAGGCGAACGGGTGTGTGCAATTGTGGTTTTCGTTTTTGCATGAGGTTTGTTAATGCTGCCAATATAATGGATGAACGTGTCAGCAAAGCACACATTGTGTAGCTGAACAAACCTGAACATTTTGTATAATACAAAAAAAAGAAGAAGAAATAAGCAAGTGAATATCTATCTAATATGAAAACAGATTTCTTGGTAAGAGTGAGTCAGTAAAAACAATAGAGGAATGTCTGAGGAAAACTAGGAGAATTGAGTCTATATTGGGAGAAAGATATATATATATATATATATATATATGTGTGTGTGTGTGTGTGTGTGTGTGATGAAAATGAAACTAAACCGGAGTCTGCATGACAAGAAAGAAAAATGTATGGGATATTTTCTAACACACACACGCACGCACGCATGCAACACACACACACACACACACACACACACACACACACACACACACACACAGGCACGCACGCACGCACAGAGAGAGAGAGAGAGAGAGAGAGAGAGAGAGAGAGAGAGAGAGAGAGAACTAGCCTACTCTCCGTATTCTGCTTTTGCCCTTGAAACAATTAGGGTTTTAGAATCCTTCGACTTCATATTTACTGGAATCTTCACCTCATTATTTGGACATGACCCGCAGAAGAAATATGATAAATGTTAAAGTATTGTCTGTCTGGCTGTCTTTCTCTCTCTCTCTCTCTCTCTCTCTCTCTCTCTCTCTCTCTCTCTCTGTGTGTGTGTGTGTGTGTGTGTGTGTGCGTACGCGCATGTGTGAGTTCGTGCATGTGTGTATGTAAGTGTATGTGCGTGTGTGTTTGTGTGTGTGTGTGTGTTTCTGTGTCTATGTCTGTGTCTCTCTATATATGTGTGTGTGTGCACGCGTCTAGAGAGAGAGAGAGAGAGAGAGAGAGAGAGAGAGAGAGAGAGAGAGAGAGAGAGAGAGAGAGAGAAAAATGGAAATGGAAAATGGTTTATTCAGGTTAGGCCACAGCCCCTACTGAAGGGGGGAACTATTTACAATGGCACTTTAACGACAAGAAAAAGTAAGGATACATCAACATAATAATGACAAATTCCAACATCTTTTGACCATAGAGTACAACAGATAAATGTTTCAATATCAACATTCACATCCTTCAACTACAGTCGCACGCCTTTTAAATGCCTTATATAAATAAATGCATACATTCTTCAGTATAATTTCGTTACTGTTAGCCATCAATAAGGCTACGTTGAATAGACATGGATTTGCATAAAATTTTCCTGGAATATATTGTTGCCGAAGCTCACAGAGACTAGGGCAACAAAACAAAACATGTACTTCATCTTCTATTGCGTCATTACACAATGGGCATGCTACAGAATTGGTTGATACCTGATTATAACGGTCCCGATGTATTGCCATGTCTGTTACTCCAAATCTAAATTTTGTTAAATAACATCTAATATGTCTGTCGATGTCAATTAAAAGATACCTTTCACAGCTCCTTGATGATTTGAAAGTTCTATATAAAGAAAACCGGTCACTGTCTTGGATATGTTCACTCCAGTTTTGCCATCGGCAATCGATAAGCCTCTGGCGAAATTCATCCAGAAATGCATTGACATTTTCAACCCCTTGATTTAGCCATACCATTCCAAAACCATTCTGAAATAATGTTTCTCGAATCCTTGAAACCCATGTATATTTACCGCGTGAGTCTAGCCACATCAACATCTCGTAAGCTTTCACCGGCAGTCTATTTCCATCCATACGTAATAACTTAAGCCAATATCTAATACACCGAACAGACGTATTTACATAAACAGGGTAGCGTCCTGTCTCTCCGTACACTAAATCATTCGGCGTTTTAAGCTGTACCCCTAAAAAATTTTTTAATGCAAATAAGTGAACCTTTTCAATACGAGCAACTGCTTTATCTAATCCCCATATTTCAGCACCGTACATGGCAATAGGTAGAACCTGATAATCAAAAATTTTCAAAAATACTGCAAATGAATTATTCTTAAGCGTGTACAACTTTTGCATAATACACAGCAAGGCGTTCTTTGCTCGGCTTGCAAGGTCTTCACAAGCAAATACGAAACTAAGTCTCGTGGAGAAATATATACCAAGATACTTATAACAGTTGACAATCTTCATTTCCTCTCCATTAAGAAACCACCTTTCACTCGCTGCAAGATAACCACCTTTCCTGAATACAACAACATTACTCTTTTTCATATTGACCTTAAGCTGAAGTCTTGAAGATGCACTCCATAGACTATTCAGTTGTGTTTGAAGCCCAACTGGTGTTTCTGAAAGCAAGGCAATGTCATCTGCTAACAACAAAATAAACAATTCCATGAAATCAGGAGTCAATGTTGCACCGTGCCTTCCTTTCTCTATTATTTCCAGGGCTAGCTCGTTTATAAATAAGGAGAAAAGTACAGGGCTGCATGCATCACCCTGTTTTACCCCTCTTGTACACATGATATAGTCAGTAAAACTAGCACCAGATCTTACTCTTGCTTTCACACTACTATACATACTATTAATACATTTGTAGAGTTTTCCTTGAATTCCATTCTTTTGGAGTACTGGCCAGAGCAATAATCTTGATACAGAGTCGAAAGCTTTTTCGAAATCAATAAAGGCAACATATAATTTACGGTTCTGTGAAAATTGTTTCTGTATTAACGCTAAGAGTGTGAACATCTGATCAATAGTTGAGTAACCTTTCTTAAACCCTGCTTGATGTTCACCTGTGATGTCATTTTGCCGTACCCATTCTTGTAGCCTACAATTGATTATTGAACTAAATACCTTACTACTGATGTCACCCAATGATATACCTCTATAATTGCCAGGGACATCAGTTGCACCCTTTTTAAACAGTGGCACGATTATTGACTCTGTCCATCGTTCTGGAAATAACCCATTATCAAAAAGTGTATTGAAAAACTTAACAAAGAAATCAATAATAACATTACCACCAAATTTCAGTAATTCTCCAATAATTCCATCTGGCCCTGCAGATTTTCCGTTTTTAAGCCTTTTCATTGCAGTTGAAATCTCCTCTCTTGAAATTGGACGATCAAAGTAGGAACACTCGGTACTATTTTCAGACAGATTTACTTCGCTAATAACATCAATAACATCGTCTTCGGTTTCACCATTTTCAAGAAGCTCATGAAAATGAGAAAACCAGTCATCAATAGTTATATTATTGGATGTATGCACCCTTTTCACAGATATTCTGCGCAAGTGCTTCCAAAATTCTTGCTGGTCATTCACCGAATTTACGAGGTTACATAGCAGAGAACTGTTATTTTCTTTTTTCTTCCTCTCGATCAATTTTTTGTATTCTCTTCGTGCAAGACAATATGTTTTGTTATCTTCTTCATCTAGCGTTCTCCTGTATATCGCAGAAGCCTTCTTGCCTTTATTTAGTACTAGTGCATTCTGTATCATACCAATCATTGTCCCCATTCCTACCGTCCAATCTAATTCGTCTTTTCATGCATCCAGCTTGTTTTATAATACACTCATTAAAGCATCAAGGGCAGCATTAACATCCTCGTCAATGAGAGCAATAGCCCGTCCAAACAACGACAGTGTATCTTTGCTGTTCATTTGCTCATTAAATAAATCAGCATGTTTATCTTGCCACTGGAATTTTTCAATAAACTGAACTTTTTTTATTTCACATGTCTCATTTCTATTGTTCTGAAGAGAACCAATGCTAAATTCCAACGGTAAATGGTCAGAATCAGTTCGTTCAGCTACATAAAGTTTACAAAACAGATGGATGACAGCAAACAAGTCACAGGATGCTATGAAGTAATCATTCACACTACTTCCAGTTTCTGATATGTATGTGAAATGACCTTGACAGTCACCATTACATACACCGTTTAAAATACATAGACCCAGTGATGTACACATATTCAACAACAACTTGCCATATCTGTTTAAGCATTTATCTTCAGAGTTTCTGTCACTCATCTCAGGTCTGTAGCTTAATTGAAAATTATTGACAATTTCATGTGCATTCAAGTCTTGTGGAACATCAGATGTTCTACTATTTAGATCTCCAGAGAGAAGTAAAAACACGTCGGGCAGAACTAGTAGTGCATCAGCAATACAGGCTTCTAGATCAGTAATGCCATTTTCAATATCGCAAAACGAATAATATGGCGATTTCTCTGGTGGCACATACGCACAAACATACAAAATATCCTTTGATAAGCCAAAAAGACTCTTATGAATAAGAAACATAATGACGTTTTTATGATCAGTATATACCTCTTGAATATATGGCAAACATTCCTTTTTGACCAGACATATAACCCCACCAGAGCGCCTCCCTCGTTTTGTAAAACGAGTAGCTGGTCTACAGAACACTTTATAATTTCTATACACACTAGATTGAAAATCAACCACAAATGTCTCAACAAAACAAATAAAATCGAAAGAAACAGTATATGACACAAAATCTTCGTCAGCAATCTTGGGAAGCAAACCACAAACGTTCCAGTGTAAAAACATAACGGGTTTACCATTCATACATGGACTGTTTACGTTGTCATGACCTCTCACACGATCTTGACCTTTCTCACTTTCACAATAGTTATAAACACAGTCAGAATTGCTTGCAGACGTTACTGCACAAACATGTGAACAGACAGACGAAGAGTTGTCATTCATTAAAGAAACATTTACTCTGCTAGACAAAGCGGCCATAGAAGAATTATTAGAACGAAGATCTGTTTCATCACGAACTGTGGACCCATTGTCAACTTTATCAAACGAACTCGTTTCATCTGCCTGTGTTCCTATCACGTGTTTAGTAATGCCAGCATTACCCGTGTGAACACTGTCACAAGCGCCTGCCACCGACACCTCTGTGTTACCTGCCAATGCTCGACCTGCACGTGGGCTCTTCTCAGACGATGCAGACACTGCCGGTGTCAGACCAACTTGCGTTCCCTCTCTTACGTTCACAATTTCATGATTATTAAATTTTGATATTTTCAATGAATTAACATATTCATGATGAGGCCGGCCGTGTCCCTAAGTGACATGCTGAAGTTTGTCTGCCTGATCCAGGTAGTACTTTTGACCATCAATTATCAGATGGTCAAAAACCATAGAGACCCTTTTATTCGCATTTTTTGCAGCCTTCAGATGAGGAACGAGTTTTTTCCTGATCTCCCTGACACGCTGGGTAAAGTCCTCACTAATGTATACACGTGATCCCTGCAACTTGCGTCTAGCACCCAGTAGTCGCTCTTTGTCCTTGTAGAAGGTACAACAGCCAATGATGGGGGAGTCAGGTTTTCTGTTCAGCCGGTGAAGCCTGTCAAACTGAATGTCACTGGCCAGCTCGAGTTGGTCAGTGATCAGATCCTGAACCAGCCCCTCACAGTCCTGCTTAGTCTCATTTTCCTTTCTAGGTATGCCATGAATTATTACGTTATTCCTCTTGGACCGACCTTCTAAATCATCATTCTTCAGTTCCAACTGTAGGACCTTCTCACTCAGTTTGTCATTTTGTTCTTTTAACCTTTCATTTTCTCGTTTAAGTTCAGACACTTCATGTCTTAAGGACGACACATCCTCACGCAGACCTGCACACGTACCTTTCAGTTCTTTCATGTCCTCTTTCATTCCATCAAAGTCCGTTTTTAATCCATCGAACTTCCTGGTCAGATCTCGCATACATGA
>CM065714.1:52405915-52408415 GCA_033310375.1 Conus canariensis
AAAACATCTGCTGTGTGTTTCAGCAGAAATATGAGCAGATAGCGTCTGATGATCTCTGAAGAGGCGATAATGACGAGACAGCGTCTAACAAGATGGTAGATGCTAATTAATTACCAGGAGGACCAGGGAAACAAAACGTGCGTTTAGGACCAATGTGTGTGTGTGTGTGTGTGTGTGTGTGTGTGTGTGTGTGTGTGTGTGTGTGTGTGTGTGTGTGTGTGTGTGTGTGTTGTCTGTCAAAGGGCACCTGTACCAGCTTGTGTTTTGGAAGTGTATAAGAGAGAGAGAGAGAGAGAGAGAGAGAGAGAGAGAGAGAGAGAGAGATCGTGGGGGGGAAATGGAGGTTGGAGGACCCACATAAAATAAAAAAGAGAAGAAAAAAAAAAAAACACTTCGAATTTGCAAAGTTTGCACGAAAAAAAAAGTGTCTGCTCTTCGGATGCCAGCCAGTATAGGATGAAGTCTTCCTCATCCTTCATATCAGCCATATGGTCGTCCTTCCCGCAGCGATGTTTCTGATGTCGTGTGTGACAGGAATGACGGATTACAAACTTCAGTTGATAACGGAACAGACTGCAGCTTAAGTCTGATTAATCCAGAGACTACGTCCACTTCTGAAGCCCCACGAGCTGATGATTATGTAACATGATTTCTCAGAGTAGATTTTTTCTCAAGGATTGGATAAAAGTTTTAACATTTCCTGGTTGTTGTTTTTTTTTTTTCTCTCAATTCCTCTCTGTCTCTGTCTCTGTCTCTGTGCCTCTGTCTCTCTGTCTCTGTCTCTGTCTCTGTCTGTCTCTCTGTCTCTCTGTCTCTGTCTTTCTGTCTTCTGTCTGTCTGTCTGTCTGTCTGTCTGTCTGTCTGTCTTCCTCTCTCTCTCTCTCTCTCTCTCTCTCTCTCTCTCTCTCTCTCTCTCTCTCTCTCTCTCTCTTCGAAAGACCGACTCTGACATTTGTTTGGCAAACTGGGCGAATTCGGAGTTAACATGTCACACATTGATTTTGTCGACCAACAATAACTCTCTCTCTCTCTCTCTCTCTCTCTCTCTCTCTCTCTCTCTCTCTCTCTCTCTCTCTCTCTCTCTCTCTCTCTCTTCGTGGGGCCTCTATCCTTTAATTTTTCCACCGTCTTTTTCTTTCTCTGACTCTCGCTCATTAGGCAAAACCCACATGTTCATCACTGATGGACATTCGCTTCGCTAGTTTTAGTGTATAGGCTTATGATACAAAACATCCAGGCTCGTTTATGTACTGATGTGTGGTGCGCAAATACGGGTGTAACGAAAAGTTTTAACTCCCCGAATGGTTTAACTCCTAGGGAGTTAAACTGTTCATTTGTAAATTTTAACTCCCTGGGAGTTAAACTAGAATATAAAAAAACTAACTCCCTCTGTGTTTCAGTTTGACTCCAGGGAGTTATTCTGACATACCACCATAATGACTCCCACCCACCACTCACCACCCACTCCTCGCACCTCGCTGCCACCAATACATCTTGTATGTATATATTTTCGAAATTGTGTGTGTGTGTGTGTGTGTGTGTGTGTGTGTGTGTGTGTGTGTGTGTGTGTATTCCTACACTAACTTGCCAGATCAAGACTTGTCAGGTAGAATTGTTTCTTTCGATATTATTGGTTTCTGTGAATTGGTCACGTGTCCTGAATTTTATTGAAAAATGTGTGTGTTTTTCTGATTGGCTGGCCGACTTTCGGTTTTCGTTTGGCACACGCACACCCCCACACCTGTGACGAGTCACTTGACAGCTTCATCAGATCGGTCCCAAGCAGCCACCCTCTTGTACAAATTGTACAAAAACAGGCACCCCCCACCCCCCACCCCTTTCTCTGTCCCCTGTGTCTCATACACAAATTTCTAATCTATGCCAACCCTCTTTCTCCTTTCTCTCCCAGATGTAGCGAGTCAATGAAAACAATTTAACGTCACGTCGCGACGACTCGTCATTCTCTCTCCACCTTCCTTACCCTCTCACACCCCCCCCCCCCCCTACTCCCTAATTTGGCGGCATGACACAATGAAAAATTGAAAATTTTCCATTTCTACACCATTTGAGTATAATGGCCCACACTGATGGGTGACTGATAGTCGCATAGATTCCATGAGAGAGAGAGAGAGAGAGAGAGAGAGAGAGAGAGAGAGAGAGAGAGAGAAACTGTGAAAAACTGACCCCCTTAGTGGGCAGCAAGTTAAACTTTAAGACACCTGGATTAACTCCCGGGAGTTAATCTGGATATAGTACAGACTAACTCCCAGGGGGGGGTCATTCTGTTACAGGGTGGGAGTTAAGTCTGATTTATGTACAAAATGACTTCCCCTTAATGTTTTCAAGAATTTGTTGAGACTTGTACAAAAAAGATTTTAGAACATTTTGAAGTGTTACTGAGTGGAGTTATTTTGGCACAGGGTGGGAGTCATTCTTGTTTAACTCCCGGGGAGTTAAAATTAACATATGAACAGTTTAACTCCCTGGGAGTTAAACCATT
>CM065714.1:52413415-52418415 GCA_033310375.1 Conus canariensis
AAAGAAAGGAGGGGAGACCAAAAGAAACAGAATCAAAGAAAGGAATCGTTGCAAAGTGAGACGACTGCAGGCGGAAATCTAAACAAATCTGAAGTAAATGTTAGCGGTTCGCTAACATTTATTTAAGATTTGCAAAGAAAGGAAACTAAACAGAAAAAAAATGTTAAGAAAGGAAAAACAATAAAGAAAAACACGACAACAAATAAACACTGGTGAAAACGTAAACAAAAAAAATATGAAAAAGACTTTAGGAAATAAGCAAAACAAAGAGGAGCGTATAACTCTGCGATCCAGCCGCCATTAGCACAGCTAACATGGAGACAGACGACCAATTCATCACAATTAGGAACAACGTGACAGAAGAGAGCCAGCCTGGCAGGAGCGATGCCTTGCACCAGTGACCGGGTACGGCCGTCCGTCTGATGGAAGAAGTGCTGGCTGGCTTCCTGCAGAGAAGGGCGCTGTCGATGCCAATGGATGCTCCTTCTTCCGATAATGGAACTACGGAAAATCAGTTTGGAACAAAGGTTTACTCAGGGCGGCCATCTGTCTTCAGTCGAGGTCGGTTTCAAATCGATAGAACTCTCTCTCTCTCTCTCTCTCTCTCTCTCTCTCTTCTCTCTCTCTCTCTCTCTCTCTCTCTCCACACACACACACACACACACACACACACACACACACACGCACGCACGCGCGTGCACACACACACACTCAAACGCACACGCGCGCGCGCGCACACACGCACGCACACACACACACACACACACACACACACACACACACACACACACACTGCACGCACGCACGCACACTCACATGTACACACGCACCCGCGCGTGCAAGCACACACATGCATGCTCGCACACACGAGAGCGCAAATACAAGAGCGCGCGACAACACACACACACACACACACACACACACACACACACACACACACACACACACACACACATGGCGAGAGAGAAAGAGAGAGACAGACAGACAGACAGACAGACAGACAGACAGACAGAGCGATAAACAGACAGACGAACAAACGGACAGACGAACAGACCGACAGACAACGACAAAGACGAAGACACACACACACACACACACACACACACACACACACACACACACACACACACACACACACACAATATATATATATATATGTGTGTGTGTGTGTGTGTGTGTGTGTGTGTGTGTGTGTGTGTGTGTGTGTGTGTCTTCCCATTGGAGATTGTCTCACCCTTGGAGACTATAAGCTTGCTGAAGGCTCATTTTGAGAAGCATTTATTATTCCCCATTCACCCACTCAAGCACATACTGTTAGTTAGGCAGAATTATCTACCACTGCAGATATGAACGTTTATCTCCCCCTATTTCTTCAATCTAAGACATAAGAGTAAGCTTTGTTTATAATTGAATATTTCTTGCAGTTATTGCAACACCAAGCTGCTCTGTAAGTTGCTGGAATGGTGCTCGGTTATTTATCCTTGGAATTTATTAGTTTATTATTATTATTATTATAAAGAGAGAGAGAAAAAAAAGAGAGAAGAGAGAGAGAGAGAGAGAGAGAGAGGAGAGAGAAGAGAGAGAGACAAGACAAGACCAGACAAGACAAAATTATTTATTTACGAGGATAATAGATAAGCACTGATGTGCTTTTTTTACATCCAGTCCTCACCCTGAGTAGGGTCGACAATGCAAAATAAGAAGATAGAGAGACAGGAGAGAGAGAGAGAGAGAGAGAGAGAGAGAGAGAGAGAGATCAATAGAGAGACAGAAACAAAGGCAGACATCGATTAACATGCATGTATATGCAGACACATGCACTCTAACTTAAAAAGATATCTAGACTTGCACACAAACACACCATGTGAGCGTGTACAGATTGGAAGAAGATTACACGTGGTCTTCATTTCCGTTGTTGCCCACAGTATATTAACAGTATGTCTTCGTTGATTCTTTCCAATATTCATTGTGATATGTTGTTGTCGTTGTTTGCTTGCTTCCTTGCTTGAGAGAGAGAGAGAGAGAGAGAGAGAGAGAGAGGAGAAAGAGGAGGTAGAAAGAGAGTGAGAGACAGACAGACAGACAGAAGACAGACTCAGACAGAGAGATAGAGAGAGAGACAGACAGACAGACAGAGACTCCTTTACTCTACTTCCATCGATTTAGAGGCGACCTCATCTGAAGACAGATGTCCACCCTGAGTAAATCTTTGTTCGTAATTGAGATTACCTAGTTCCATTATCGGAAGAACGACTATCTATCGGCAGTGACAGTGCCGTCCTTTTCAGGAAGCCAACATGCACTTCTTCCACCATACAGACTACCTAACGTGATCACTAATGCAAGGCATAGCATCTCGCCAGTCTGACTTTCCTTAGTCCTGATGCTCTAAACGGTGATGAATTGATCGTCTGTCTCTTTCTTAGCTGACTCTTACGAGGCATATGCTCCTATTAGCTTATTGTCAAGCTGCTTGCTATTGGTGTTTGGCTTTAAGTTAGAGTTATATGCTCCTGTTTGTTTGTTTTGTTTTTTCATTGTCTTCTTATTCTGTCAGTGCTTAAAACAGTTTTTAAAAATCACTGCACCGCCAAACGAAAAAAACAAACATATTTGTTGTGTAATTTGTTCGTTCTTTTGTTTGGTGGAATTGTAGTTTTCTTTTTCTTTTTTTTTTCTTTCCTTTTTTTCAATTTTGTTATCAATTTCCGCTTGCAGTAACCTCACTTTGAAATCATCAGTGTTTGTTTCTTGTTGTGCGTTTCTTTTTTTTTCTTCCTTTTCCCCTTTAATTCTCTTTCATCTTGTAGCAAGCAACCACATCATCGTACGTTCCAGATTAATCACACATAATGTGGTACATAATTTTAGGCAGAAATACAAATAAACACACCCAAGTGCTAAACAATGCACATCCTACATAGTCGTCAACATGCATGTCGATATCTTGAAAGGAAAAAAAAAAACAGTGTAGTCTAGTCAAAGGAATGACCACTTTCTATGTATTGAGGGTAAGATTTAGTTGAGTCCTTAGTACAAGCCACTTGGAGGGAACTGGTGAGAAACAGCCTATCCTTCACCTTGCTGACGGCTACTATTTCAGCAAATGCCAGACTTCTTCCGGTTGCAGGAAGGTAATAACGCTGTGTCATAGAAACGTTTCACTGTTCTGCGTTGTCTGTTTCAGAAAACACAAATGACGTCAGTCCCTTGGACATGCAAATCTTTTTGTGTGAAATTCGAGGCACTCTTCCTATGGGTAGAGTATTGCAATAGAATGGTGCGCTCTCTCTCTCTCTCTCTCTCTCTCTCTCTCTCTCTCTCTCTCTCTCTCTCTCTCTCTCTCTCTCTCTCTCTCTCTGTGTTGTTAATTGCCAAAACGATTGCCTGGTTTGGGAATACGTATTATCATGACTCTCTCCTACAGTTTTACAGAAGTTAATGGTACGTGGATTGCTTACTTGGAGATTTTTTACTTCCCATATGTCCATAATAGCACCCCCATGAACCACTGTTGCCATAATGATACTAACAATAATTATAATACTAATACTGATACTACCATACTACTACTACTACTACTACTATACTAATATAATAATAATAATAATGATTGGAAAGCAATAAAATAATCATAATACTGATACTACTACTAATAACGATAATGATAATAACAAATAATGATAATAATAATGATAATGATGATATAATAATAATAGTAATAATAATGATGATTATAATAATAATGATGATTATAATAATAATGATGATTATAATAATAATGATGATGATGATGATACAAATAACCATAATACTGATGATCATGATCATAATGATAACGTACGTTATTAATATTCTCATAAGCAGCAACTACTACTTTTACTACTACTACTACTACTACTACTACTACTACTACTACTACTACTACTACTGCTACTACTACTACTGCTGCTGCTGCTGCTATTGCTACTACTACTACTACTACTACTACTACTACATACTATTATTATCATCATCATCACAATCTGCAGCAGCAGCAGCAGCAGCAGCAGCATTTAAAGCACTCATACAGCGTCTATTCTCAGTTAAAGACCAAGCATTAAGGGGTGTATGAATTACGATCACGTTTTCACGATGAAACTCCCATCAAAGTTGACTGAAGACCAACCTGTGAGTGCAACATTCATTCGTTTCCCGTGTCATTCAGCCGAGTGTCAGTCCTTGAGTTTTCCATTTGAGCAAAGATACTTTCCGACTCCGGGTTATTCATGTTTCTGTGTGTTCTGGCTCAAAGTCTAATGAAATTTACCTGAGGGGAAACCAAGCGTGAACAGAGACTGTGGCTATGACCTGCCCCCCATTTACAAGTGTGTGCTGAACACCAATCACTCCACCAGAGATGACAACTCAGAGGACACCAACACGCACCACAACTACCAGTCAGTCTAGGCTGATGAAGACCAGCAGTAGCTGGCCAAAATTTCCCCTCAGGTAAATTTCATTAGACTCTGAGTCAGAACACACAGACACTTGAGTTTTCCACTCATTCTTTTCATTTTTTTACAGAGGGTGCATGGTAAATGTATACGTGCCATGCATACCAACAACTTAACTGACCTTCTGTTCCGAAAGTTGGAAACGAAATTTTACATGTGAGAAAATCTTCATACGTTCACACATAGAACCTTGGATTATAATTTCAACGTAAGATCTTTTCGGGAAATTGCGTCAAGCAACGTTAACTCGGATGGAAAGATCCCCCTATATCAAAATGCTCAACTGGAGATTCGAACCACCAGTCATTAGTATGATGAGTCCAGCGCTAGTTCTGCCCTTGATAGTAATGATAATAATAGCAATAATAATAATAGCATTAATGTAATAACAACAACAACAATAAATAATAATAATAATAAGAATAATAATGATAAGAACGATGATGATGATGATGATGATGAGATGATGATGATGATGATGATGATGATGATGATGATGATGTT
>CM065714.1:52425915-52438415 GCA_033310375.1 Conus canariensis
CTATCTTATTTTTTTCCCTCCTCTGTCATATTTTTCCTCGCCATCCTCCGTCCCCCCTTCGGTAATACTCTCAAGTCACTCATCCTAAATCCACCATATACAGTCTCATGTAGGCTAATCCTGTCGCTGTCTTGGTCCCAGTCCACAGGAAGATAGCTGGCTGTGAGATCACTATAGGGCTCCCCATCACAGGAGATCCTTCACTGCTTCCAATTACTTTGTGAATGCTTAAATGTGTGTGTGTGTGTGTGTGTGTGTGTGTGTGTGTGTGTGTGTGTGTGTGTGTGTGTGTGTGTGTGTGTGTGTGTGTGTGTGTGTGTGTGTGTGTGCGGGCGTGCGTTTGTGTTCTGCGAGTGTGTGTGAGTGTGAATATGTATGATTGTAGATAGATAGATAGACAGACAGACGGATAGATAGATAGATAGACAGACAGATAGATAGATAGGCAGATAGATAAATAGATGGATAGATGGGTAAATAGATAGATAGATAGATAGATAGATAGATAGATAGGAAGATCTGTAGATAGATAGATAGATACATAGGAAGATAGATAGCAGGTAGATAGATAGATAAATAGACAGATAAATAGACAGATAGATAGGTAGGCAGATAGACAGATAGATGGTAGATAGATAGATAGATAGATAGATAGATAGATAGATAGATAGATAGATAGATAAGAAGATAGATAAATAGATAGATACACAGGAAGATAGATAGTAGGTTGGCAGATAGATAGATATTTAGATAGACAGATAAATAGATAGAGGGATAAACAGATTGATATACAGCACTTTTTGACCTGACAGCTGACATATACAAGGCGGACAAAAATAGATTGTACAGAAGGCATCAGTCATCCCAATAGAAAAATGTACAGATTACTACTATCACCTTATAAGATGTATCCATGCCACATAATACACATCAAAACAATATATAAGCAACATACACTGCAGCCTTGACAGTTAGTGTTCACTCTGGACAGAGTTAACAGAAATGCTGGTATTTTCCCTTTTATACCAAATGGGAAAAATAAGAAAGGTATCCCATGTTAAAAAAAAATCAGACAGAGATCAATATAACAGGATAATTTAGTTAATTTAGTTATATATGATTCCATGACGTGGAAATACATTTCATATTTGAAAGAATATCAACCAGATCTCTTTCTCGTAATATCTCTCTCTTTTCTTATTTTATCGTGTTTTTTATTTTTTATTTCTCTTTTTCTTCCTTTTTTGTTGCTTTAACGTGATATTGCATTAACAACAACAACACAACAACAACGACAGCAAAACCAACAACGACAACACACACACACACACACACACACCACACACACACACACACACACACACACACACACACACACACGCACGCACGCACGCGCACGCGCGCACACACACACACACACACACACACACACACACACACACACACACACACACCACCCCATACGCACGACGCAACACACACACGCACGCACGCACCACGTACACAGAGAGAGAAGAGAGAGAGAGAGAGAGAGAGAGAGAGAGAGAGAGAGAGAGAGAGATTTAATCACAGGAAAATCACATTGTTTATGTTCAGTGAGAACGTGTAAGTTTGGTGAACAGATTATGGGTCTGTATTTGACGTTCGTCTCCCCCGAGATTTGATGGTTTCATTCTCAAGTAACACCTTGTCTTTCCACTAAGTTTTGTTGAAATCAGTCAGAAGGGTTTTTTTTCCTTTTAATCAGTTTGGCTAGCAGACACTTTACTGACACACACACACACTGACTAACGAGCGGATGAAAACATGTCCCCTTGGCTAACGCAATAATACTAACAATGATGGTGGTCCATACGGATGGAATGATAGTAATACATACGAATGTCAACATAATGTAAGAGGTAGTCTATGGCACTGTTTTTCTTCAGCAGACTCCCTCACAGCAGTGACTCAGATGGTAAGGGACGCTGACAGGGATTATTCAATAGAAAATAGCCTGCAGCGATCTGGCGCATTGGTCCGACAACTCTCCTCACATACAAGCCACATAAGCTGTTATAAGGTAAATTACTCATTCTTAAACATTTATCCACGACATACTACCTGCCTGCATACCTACATTACATGACAAATTGTATGTTGTCTGAACCGCCAAAATTAGTGCAGCGTACTGTGTCTGACCAAAATCAATTGTCAGTTCCACGTTTACCTCCACTAAGAAGAGAGAGAGAGAGAGAGAGAGAGGGGAGAGAGAGAGAGAGAGAGAGAGAGAGAGAGAGAGAGAGCATCTCTATTTTTACACAAGAAATATCTGGTAGAGATTGTTGCACTTTACAAAATCTTGGTTAAATGAAGTGGCTTTTTGTCTAAAACAACTGTGTGGGGACTGATTTTGTCAAGATGACTCTCCGTTGTAGCTCTTTTGGTCGCCTAGATTATAACCAGCATGAATTGAATTGAACTGTATTTCAATGACACTTTGGAGAATGCAAACCTTCACCAGACGTTTCAACCGCACGTACATCAAAAGGACTGTATGGGGAGAAACTGGTTAGCTTACAGTAATATGGTTAAACAAATGTTACATTTTTTGCTGCTTATCAGCCGTAAGAGAAGGTCATATCTTAAAATGTTAAATCTCTCATCGTACACCAGTCGTAGGAGGAGACTGTATCATGTTTGTTTGTTTGTCTGTCTGCCAGTAAGATTATACAAATAATTAGGACTACTGGGCCTATTTTCAATTTTTAGAAATTGGTTGTAACAAATTTGAATTTGGCCCTAAGACAACTCTATCAAATTCTGGTGCAGATCTGTGTTGCTGTTCAACATCAAATAAAGCAAGATCATTATAATTTTTCCAGTGCTGTAAGGTTATTGTTACCAATGATCGTTATGTCTTGTACCACGAAAGTTACCTTCACAGATTACGAGAGAAAACAAAAATCTATCGATGTAGACGGTAACACTTCCTCTTGTTTACGTTCCATGAAATTGGCGACGTGGGAAGTAACCCTTTCAGTCTAAACAACCATTTCTCCCACTGACGAAACCTGAATCACATTTTTACTATTAACTGACTCAACGGGTGTGTTTAAAATCCGTTCGACCTTGGCGGAGTTACACACCCGTGGATATCCTTTTAGTTTCATTTCTGGACAGACAGGCATTCAGACCAATTGTACTGGCGCAGGAGAGTCAAGGCTCTAGAAGTGAAGAACTTTTCCATTACGTTAAAAGAGGGACCAACGACCATATCGCAGCAGGTATAATTGGTAGAGAGGTGAACTACCGATCCAGCAAAAGCTGGAATACTCCAAACGAAACGAAACTTTCCACGGTGTCTGTTTATTTCCCGTTGTAACGTGGTGAAACTGCCCCCTTCCCAGTTTAACTCCCGGAGTCAGTCTCGCACTGTCCCAGATTAACTCCCGGGAGTTAATCTGGGTTTGCGCCAAATCAGCCCCCCAACAGGATTAGAATAGCCTCCCCCCCCCCCCCCCCCCCCCCAGCGAGTTAATTTGGCATTGGCCCAAAACAGCCCCTCCCCTTGAGGAGTTAAACTGGACCTGGCCCAGAACAGCCCCCTAAGACATCTGGGGAATTAATCTGGCACCGGACTGGAACAGCCACCCACTGGAGAGTTGAACTAAACTGGCCCAGAACAGCCCCTTCCCCCTCCTGGAGAGTTAAACTGGCCCTGGCACAAAACAGCCCCCCCCCCCCCCTATCCTGGGGAGTTAATCTGGCACCAGCCCAGAACAGCCCCTCTGGAGAGTTAAACTACACCTGTCCTAGAACAGCCTCCTTCCAGGGGAGTTAAACTGGCACCGTTATGGAACAGCCCCCCAGGAGAGTTAAACTAGACAAGTCCCAGAACAGCCCCCTCCACCTCCTGGGAGTTAATCTGGCACCGGCCCAAAACAGCCCCCCTAGGAGTTAAACTGGATCTGGCCTAGAACTGCCCCCCCCCCCCTCTCCTGGGGAGTTAATCTGGCTCCAGCCTGGTACAGGCCTCCCTGGAGAGTTAAACTGTCCCTGGCACAAAACGCCCCCCCCCCCCCCCCCTACTGGGGAGTTAATCTGGGCACCAGCCTAGAACAGCCCCCTCTGGAGAGTTAAACTGCATCTTGCCCAGAAACAGCCCCCCTCCAGGGGAGTTAATCTGACACCGTCATGGAACAGCCCCCTGGAGAGTAAACATCAGACAAGGCCCAGAACAGCCCTCCATCTTGGGAGTTAATCTGGCACTAGACCAGAACAGCCCTACTGGAGCGTTAAACTGAACCTAATCTAGAACATCCCACCCCCATCCTGGAGAGTAAATCTGGCACCAGCCCAGAACAGCCCCCCTGGTGAGTTAAACTGGACCTGGCCCAGAACAGCCCCCCTACTGGAGAGTTTATTTGGCACCAGCCCAGAACAGCGTCCTGGAGAGTAAAACTGGACCTGGCCCAGAACAAACCTCCTCCTGGGGAGTTAACATTGCAACAGCCTAGGATATTTCCCCTGGAAAGTTAAACTGGATTTGGCTCAGAACAGCCCCCCCCCCTCCCCCCCCCCACCCTCCCTTGGCACCGGCCCAAAACAGCCCCCCCCCCCCCCCCCCCTAAAGAGTTAAACTGGACCTGCACCAAAACAGCCCCCTAGAGAGTTAAACTGGGCCTGGCCAAAAATACCCCCCCCCCCCCCCCCCCCCGGGGAGTTAATGTGGTATTAGCCCAGAACAAGCCCCTAGAGAGTTAATATGGACCCGGCCCAGAACAGTCCCCCTCCTGGGCAGTGAATCTGGTACTAGCCCAAAACAGCCCCCTAGAGAGTTAAACTGGACCTACCCCAAAACAGCCCCCCACCTGAGGAGTTAATATGGCACCAGCCCAGAACAGCCCCCTGGAGAGTTAAACTGGACCTGCCCCAAAACAGCCCCACACCTGGGGAGTTAATCTGGCACCAGCCCAGAACAGCCCTCCTGACACGGTGTAACACCCCAAAAGTACTCCCCGCCCAGAAGTACTCCCGGGAGTACTTCTGGGCCCGCGCGCCAGAATGACTCCCGGGACTACTTCTGGGACAGTACCTCCCCTTGGTCCCAGAAGTACTCCCCCTATTGACAACTTTGCAAATAAATGTTTGTTTTATGTAACTATCTTATAACGATGATTCCTTTAGACAGGGGAGTACTTTTGGTACCAGTCCCAAACTGACCCCCCCCCCCCCCCCCTGCACCAGAATGACTCCCGGGAGTACGTCTGGGCCCAGCCCAAATGTACTCCCGGAAGTAACTTTGGCGCGGCTCCAGATGTACTCCCCCTAAAGTTGATTCAGAGAATATTTCATTGTTGATTCAGATAGAATGTTCATGTATGAGTTTATGTCCATGTATGAGTTTCTAACCAGTAAGTAAGTAACAAACCTGAACAATGAGATATGCAAGTGGGGTGGGGGGTGGGGGTACTTCTGTGACCGGCCCAGAAGTTCTCACCCTAAAGTTGAATCAGTCTATATGACAATGTTGATTTAGATACAATGTCCATGTGTGAGCTTATGACCAGTAAAAAAACAACCCTGAACACATTAATAAAGGAGATATGCAAGGGGGGTGGGGGGCGGAGGGTACTTCTGGGACCGGCCTAGAAGTACTCCCCCTAAAGTTGATTCAGACTCGTTTTTAATGTTTATTCAGATAGAATGTTCATGTATGAGTTTTTGGCCAGTTTAACTCTCCTGGTGGGTTGTTCTTGGCCGGTGCTAGATTAACTCTCCACTGGAGCGCTTATTGGCCATTTCTTCATTAATTGAGGCAGAGGGGAGGGGTTGGGGGGGGGCTATTCTGGGCCTGCGCCGGTCTAACTCCCGGGGGGGCCTTTCCAGGCCTGTCCTGGAATGACTCTCCACTTGCGGTAGTTTAACTCCCAGGGAGTCATTTTGATGTCAAAAGTTTGGGCCCAGAAGAACTCCCGGGAGTTAGTTTGGAACAGCACCAGTTCAACTCTCCAAGGGGTTGGGGGGCTGATTTGGCACTGCCCCATATGAACTCCCGGGAGTTAGTTTAGAGTCAAAATTTTTAGGTTCAAAACAACTCTCGGGAGTTATTCTGAGACTGGTAGGGGTTCATTTTGAAACAGGCCTAATAAACAGAAAGAAGAGATGAGGCGTTCTGAACCTGTTGGGGGGCTGCTTTGGTGCAGACCCAGATTAACTCCCGGAGTTAATCTGAGACAGTGCCATACTGACTCCCGGGAGTTAAACTGGGAGGGGGGCGGTTTCACCACGTTACACCGTCATCTTTCATTTGGCGCTTTCAGAGAGAGAGAGAGAGAGAGAGAGACAGAGACAGAGACAGAGACAGAGACAGAGACAGAGAGACAGAGAGATCGTTGAAAATGGAGGGAATAAAGCAGAAGGGGGTATAGGGAAAATGGGGAGGGGACACAACACCGGCAGCTTGTTTTCTGCTTTCGGTATCAATGATGACCTATGCAATTCCGCCGATGTGTTTATTCGCATTTGTTTCTTGACTGAGCACACCATGATCTGTTGCACACACACACACACACACACACACACACACACACACACACACACACACACACACACACACACACACATACACACACACACACCACACACACACACACACACAAACACACACACACACACACACACACACACAAACACACACACACACACACACACACACACACACACACACACACACACAAACACACACACACACACACAAACACACACACACACACACACACACACACACACACACACACACAAACACACACACACACACACACACACACACCACACACACACACACACACACACACACACACACACACACACACACACACACACACACATCCTAAATGAAATGTCCTCCCCGTCTCCCTGTCAGCCTCTTCCCTCCTCCCCGTTTTTTTTTTTTCAATCAGTTAATCAGCACTCAGCACCCCCCCCCCCCCCACACACACACACACACACACACACTCGTGCTTTGTCAGTCCATCAGACACACGCAGTCTCACCATTAGTTCCAGAAGATCACTAGGTTCAATCCTGCTAATATTGCTTGTGAAACACACGGCAATGCTTCATTTTCCAGCGACTCATGTTCACTCAATAAGCAGTGATCACTGTGTCCAAACACTATGACAGACTGAGAGAGGGATGGGGGGGGGGGGGGGGATTTAGAAAGTTACGGCGCTCGCTGTTTACTTAATTATTCGATGAATACCCAGTCTCCAGTGTGATGGAGTACAGTCTGTGTGTCTGTCTGTCCGTCTGTGTAGCTGTCTGTGTGTCTGTCTGCCTGTGTGTCTCTCTGTCTGTCTGATTGTTAGTCTCTCTGTCTGTCTGTATCTGTCTCTCTGTCTCTGTCTATGTCTCTGTCTCTGTCTCTCTGTCCATCTCTCTCTCCGTCTCATGCTCCTCTCTCTCTCTGTCTCTCTCTCTCTCTGTCTCTCTGTTTGGGCCGGAGCGGCAGCAGGGGCGACAGGAGATGACGGACAGGCCAGGGCACCGAACACTCTAGTCTTACTGCAGTGCAGCCAGCGTTGGTTGCAGCTGAAGACTGTACCCTAAGTTCTACTACGCAGAAGTGTACATACAAAGGTAGATTTTTTACTTTTGCGTCACTTAACGTTGAAGGTCTATGGCGTATTGCCAGAGAGCTTGACTTTTTGCCTTTAGTTGACAGATATGACTGTATACTGTTGGCCGAAACATTTACAAAAGCAGTTCCAGATACAATGTTCCCTTCTCATAAAGTTTTCTCTAGCCCGGGCGTTAAGGTGTCAGATAGTGTCTGTGGTCGTTTGTCGGGGGGTGTAGCTTTCTTAATTAGGAATGAATTTGCAAATTATGTTGAAAGAGTGGACAATGAAATTGACAATATTATTGTACTGAAGTTTTCTCGCCGCCTTCTAGGATTGAACTCGGACTGTTTGGTAATAGGTGCTTATCTCCCACCTGAAGGTTCTAAATACTATGAAGAAACGGATATTTATAACGGCATATCCTTGTTAGAAGAATGCTTGTTGGAAGTTTCTAGAGAAACTGGGTGGTTACCAATGATAATTTGTGGTGATTTAAATTCAAGAACTGGCCTACTTAACCTGAGTAATTGTGACCCATTGATGACGTAAAAGAAGTATTTGTAGAGAATTATATGTCATATGATATTGATGCGTCCCAAAGTGTGGAACCTTTTCCGAGAATATCCAAAGATACTATGGTAAACCCTTTTGGTCGATATTTGTTAAATGTATGTCATGAATTAAATCTGTGTATTCTTAATGGTCTGAAAGCATTGAAATGTCCAGGTGACTTCACTTATGTATCTGATAGTGGTTCTAGTGTAATTGATTATATTATTGCCTCAAGTTCCTTACTTCCTCATTGTCAGTGCCTTAATGTAAGACCGTTAATAGAAACTAAGCATGCTATTGTTGCTTTGTTTTTCTCACTGTCTGATAGTGCTGACTGTTTACCTGTTATTGAGAATGATGCTCACCAAGTTGCTTCTGTCAGTAAGTACAAATGGAATGAAGAAAGTTCAGCTGCTTTTTATGAACGTATGAACTCTGACCATGTCTCATCATTAGTTAGTGAAGCTGCTGACCTTGTTGATGTTAACATTAATCAAGCCTTGTCCAAGTTCAGTGAATGTTTTGTGTATGCGGGTGAATGCATGATGAAAACTATTAGATTTGGCATAGGTATGAGAAAAGTTTGGTTCGACCTTGAATGTAAACAAAGCAGAAAAGTATTACGAACACAGATTAACAAGTTTCATAGAACTAATAACGATAATGATAGACTTGCCTATGGCCAGAAAAGGAGAGAGTATAAGGAATTGCTAAGACAGAAAAGGAAGCTACATAATGAAAATATCATTGCATCGTTACAAAGTAATATAAATGACTCAAAGAAATTCTGGGAAATTGTTCGTTCAGTTAGGCCAAGAACTCAAGGTCAGGGGTTGATTTCTAGTGAACAGTGGTATAATCACTTTAAAGGTGTTTTTAATGACTTACCTGTTGAATTAAACACCAGTTCAGATTTTGATGAATATTATGATAGGGAACCCGTACATACTGACTGCGACTTTTTGAATCAACCTATTTCTGTTACCGAAATTGAAGCTGCAATTCGAGCAATAACGAGTAATAAGGCAGCTGGCCCAGATAAGCTTATTGGAGAGTTTTATAAGTACAGTAGACAAGTCATTATGCCTTTCCTTGTTAAATTTCTCAATACAATTTTTGATGAGGGGTTGTTTCCGGAAGATTGGTCAGTCTCTATCTTGCAACCACTATTTAAGAAGGGTGATAGGAATTGTCCAGATACTACCGTGGAATCTCTTTGTTGAACATTTGTAGTAAAATATATAGCTTTGTTCTCAATAGAAGGTTAACCAAATGGATTGAAATGAACAATATTCTTGGGGAGGAACAAGCTGGTTTTCGTGACAAACGATGTGCAACAGATCACATTTTCACTTTACTGGCAATGATTCAGAAGCAGTTGTTAAGACACAGGAAGCTCTATGTCGCATTTATAGACTTTAGGAAGGCTTTTGACCTAGTAAGTAGGGATAAATTGTGGAAGGTTCTCTCTGTTAGTGGTCTTAATGGAAAATTCTTGAAAGCATTGCAAAGTATGTATAATGTTGTGAAGACTTGTGTTCGAACTAGTGGTGACCTTACTGATACTTTTCTATGCCCACGGGGCCTAAAACAAGGCGAGGTGTGTTCACCTGTGCTTTTTTCACTGTTCATCAATGAACTAACTAAAGATATTAACACTTTTGGTAGACATGGTATTCAGCTTTCTCCAGACCTCATTGAACTTTTGATTCAATAATTTGCTGATGATGTTGCATTATTTTCTGATACTGTTATTGGTTTGCAAACCCAACTGAATGTCTTGTATAATACTTCAAAACGTTTAGATTTACTTGTGAATCTGGAAAAGTCAAATATTGTTGTATTCAGGGATGGGGGTTACCTTGCTTCGAATGAAAATTGGACTTTTGGTGATGCTCAACTTTCCACTGTTAACATGTATAAGTATCTTAGTATAACACTGACTACAAGATTATCTTTCCAACCAACTATGTGTGACCTAGCAAACAGAGCAAAGAAAGGATTGACTGCTATCAACAGAATGCTATGGTCAATAGGTGAACATTCTTCTGGTATTTTCTTTAAGCTATTCGATTGCCAAATACAACCTATCTTAACTTACGGAGCAGAGATTTGGGGACTGTCATCTAACCAGGAACAAATTGAAAGGGTGCACTTAGCTGCTATTAAAAGATTTCTTGGTGTAAGTTCAAAAGCTCCTAGGCACTTAGTGTACGGCGAATCTGGAAGATACCCTCTTTATGTAAATACTTATGCAAAATGCATCAGATTTTGGCTTCGTGTTGCTTGTATGGATAATAACAGACTCCCAAAGAAAGGCTATGATATGTTGCTGCATCTGCAGAATCAAAATTATATTACCTGGACGACTAATGTTTGCTATGTTCTTTATAGATTCGGGTTTGGAATTGTATGGGAAATGCAAAGTGTTGGTAATGTGAAAGCTTTTATTGTAGAATTTAAGAAACGTTTAAGTGATTGTTACATCCAAGACGCATTCAGCTATTGAATCGCATGAGTTGTACGATGTTTATCGGTCATATAACCAGTCTCTTGTTCGAAGTTCCTACCTCTGTGTAATTAAACATGTTAACATCCGCAGGTTACTTTCAAGGTTTCGGTTAGGAATGTCGCCTTTACGATGCCACTTTTTACGATATACTGATCGCAATAGAAACCATGACATTTTCTGTCCACACTGTAAGGAAGCACCGGAAACTGAGCTTCATTTTCTACTGGTTTGTCCTTTGTACGAGAAGTTGCGCCTTGAGTTGATTCCAGCTAAATATTACAAACACCCTTCTCTATTCAAAATGTCCATGTTGTTAGCCTGTTCTATTGAGACCACTATTACGAGTGTTGGTAATTTCATTTATAGAGCTATGGCTGTTAGGAACGGAATAATTAATGCTGCAGTTGCTTCATGAATGTCTTCTTTGTTAACTTTGAACACCATTCAGCTGAGGTTTCGTTAAGAGTGCTTGTACCGATTTATTTTGACCTTGTTCACTCACTTTGATATGGGCCTGTGGCCTGTCAAATAAAATATTCTGAGTTCTGAGTTCTGAGTTCTGTCTCTCTGTTTGTCTCTCTGTCTGTCTGTCTCTCTCTCATGTGTTTTTGCTTCAAGAAAGCAGTTACAACAAACACTACAACCCATCATTGCAAAGCTGACTATTCATTGACTCATTTAGGGAGATAATCATCTGTCCATCAGGCATGATCAATTGGGAAAAAAAAAAACGAAACAAGAAGCTATTGCCAGCCCGCCTAGATTTCATCAATAACTCATCATCATAATATCCTAGGTGGAAGTGTGTGAACACATGGACAGTGCGGCAACAGGGAAGTTGAGAAGAGAGGGGGTGATCACGGTACAGTTACTGATAATGTGAATGGTCTGACTTCTGAGGGCCGTGAGAACAAAGCAGCATCTTTTCTTATTTCTGCATGATGCCACTGTCAATGTGTTCGCCTTTCTGTTCGTCTAGTGTCTGCCTGCCTTTTTCTATGTCTCATTTTCTGTCTGTCTGTCTATCTATCTCGTTTTCTGTCTGTCTGTCTGTCTGCCCGTCTGTCCGCCTCTCTCTCTCTCTCTCTCTCTCTCTCTCTCTCTCTCTCTCTCTCTTTGTTGTTTGCTTGAAGAATGCAGTCAGAACCTACACTACAATTGATCATTGCAAAGTTGACTGGTCATGTGCACGTTAAGGGAGATAATCATCTGCCAGTTGGGCATTATGAGCTGGAAAACATATCCAAAAAAAAAAAATAAAAAAACCCACTGCCAGTCCGCGTAGTTTCCACCAATGAATCATAATCATAATCCCCGAGGCTAAGCTTTACTAGGGCAAGGACAGTACGGTAATGGGGAAGACGAGAGGGGAGGGGGTGATAACGGTACAGTTACTGATAATGCGAATCGTCTGACTTCTGTGGGGTGTGAGAACAAAGCAGCATATTTTCTTTGTTCTGGATAATACCACTGTTAATATGTTTTCATCTTTCTGTTCCTCTATTCGCCTGATTGTTTCATGTTTGTGACTGTGTGCGTGACTGTATGTCTGTCTGTCGTTCCCTCTGTCTCTCTGTCTGTCTCTTTGTCACTTTATTTCCGTCTCTGTCCGTCTGGCTACCTGTCTGTCTGAATTTCTGTTTTTCTGTCAGACTGTATGTTTGTCTGTCTGTTTCTATCTCTCCTGCTTTCTCTCCCGCTCTCTCTCTCTCTCTCTTCTCTCTCTCTCTCTCTCTCTCTCTCTCTCTCTCTCTCTCTCTCTACCACAAAATAACCACGCGCTCTCTATATACTCCCTTTCCCTCTCTCGTAGTCCCTCGCTTTCTCTC
>CM065714.1:52443415-52460915 GCA_033310375.1 Conus canariensis
GACGATCACTGCATTTTGTTGTCGTTTCTCTTTTTGGGATCTTTCTTTTCTTTTCTTTGTTTTTTTCTCTTACTTTTTTTTACGATCGTCTGGTATGTTTTGTGAGATGACTTTTAGTTTTGTGAGAGTTTGACAGCCCTGATAAGGCTTTGTGTGGTCCACTATAATGATTGAAAATGTGATACGTTGTGTTTTCTCCCGCGTCCAGTAATTTGTTATTTTGTCCATTCGCAATATTACTGAGTAGGTAGGTAGGTAGAGAGATAGATAGAGACAGACAGACAGACAGATAGATAGATAGATAGATAGATAGATAGATAGATAGATAGATAGATAGATAGATAGACAGATAGATAGATAGATAGACAATACCTTACTAAACCGATGCAAGATCCTTGTGAAAAGTAGCTCGAATTATAAACGAAAAAGCTGCCTTTACAATGAAGTGCTACAAAGCACTACGAGAAAAGAAAGAAAGAAAGAAAGAAAGAAAAGGAGATGTTACCGAAATTGGTAGCAGCAGTAGACGTTATTTGTTTTCACCGAAACAGAGCAGTGAAGTGTTTCTCTGACACAGTGTAATTTCCGTCTCGCAACCGGAAGAAGTCTGTCATTTCCTGAACCTATGGACGCTACCTTGGTGGAGAATGGTAAGGTGTTGAGGCCATTTTGACGCCCTTTTTTTCTACACTCCTGCCCCTCCCCCTCCCCTCCACCCTCACATGGCTTGTTCTAGAAACCCGTGTGAATCTCAGCAAGGACAAAGAAAACGCGGCTGTTCACTTGTCCTGCATTCAGACAACTAGACAAGGAGAGGTCTTTTCACCTCAAAATGCTATCAGTACGTTCGCTGAGACGTAGACATATATAAGCGCTACTTCGAATAGTGTTTAATGTGTTTACTTTTATTCTGTATTCTCATGCACCACAACGTGTGCTACCAGTTTGGTACAACAACGTGGTTATTCAGTTCTGGACGTTTCCACTGGTTTCTTGATTGGAGCATTGTGTGGCTTGACAGTGGAGGAGAGCATCATTTCGTGGGCAGCATAATGGTAACCAAACACTCCGTCCCAGTGAACTAGCACCAACACAGCGACAGGACTGGACTATTAGTTGTATATTCCAGAAACGGAATAAATGAGGAAGACGGATCTTATGGCAGATGGGGGAAGAACAAAAAAGGAAACAAAAAATATATAGAAAAAAAGCAGAGACAGAGAATGAAGTAAAAAAAATATATAAAATAAAAAATCGAAGGAAAGAATGGTAAAGAACGACATAACGATAGATAGACTGATACTAAAAAGAAACAAACAAACAAAAAGACACGCAACAAACAAATAACTCTAACGACCTGGAGCCATTATTACAGCTAACATGGAGACAACCAACCGATCGCAATGAAGGACAACCAGATGTAAAGAGCCAGACTGGTCAGACGCTTTTCCTTGCACCGGTGATCACCGTAGAAAGTCTGTGTGGCGGAAAAGGCGATGGCTGGCTTCCTGAACAGGATGGCACTGCAGCTTACAATAGACAGTCGTTCTTCCGATCATGGAACCACGGAAAAATCCATTTCAAAGACCGATTTTCTCAAGACGGACATTTACCTTTCAGCTGCTGCCAGTTCCGAATCTCTAGCTATTGAGTACACGAGTCTCTGTCTCTGTCTCTGTCTCTGTCTCTCTGTCTCTCTGTCTCTCTGTCTCTCTCTCTCTCTCTCTCTCTCTCTCTCTCTCTCTCTCTCACTTTGTTTCTGTTTGTTCATGTATTAAACGCATGACTCATACTATCACTTTCACTATTAGCATATAACATCATGTAATCATGGTATGAATGGAATTAGTTTTGAGTCGATTAACATCATTGTTTCGTACTGTAATGTACGATTAAACTATATACTTTGGGGGTTTTTGTTCTTACGCTTCCACGTATAGCAATCGTGTGTTAAAAAGTCGTTTGGAATAAAAGAAAAAAGGAACTCTTCCATTAAATAAAGCACTGTCCGTACACCTGCTGTCTGTCTGTCTGTCTGTCTGTCTGTCTGTCTGTCTGTCTTCCTCCCTCCCTCTCTCTCTCTCTCTCTCTCTCTCTCTCTCTCTCTCTCTCTCTCTCTCTCTCTCTCTCCCTCTCCCCGTGGTACTATGTTTGTGTTTCTCAATATGTGAAATGTCTGATTCATACTTTTACTGCCACTATTAGCATTTAATGTCATAGTGTCAAGATATGCATCAAGTGACTTTTGAATCGACTGGCATCATTGTTTTCTACAATAATTTTTCTTGTTCTGTGTTTGATTTTTGTTGTTTTCTTTTTTCTTTTGTTGTTGTTGTTGTTGTCGTTGTTGGTTTTGTTGTTGTTGTTGTTGTTGTTGTTGTTCTTCTTTTCTTCTTCTTTCTTCTTCTTCTTCTCTTTTCTTCTTCTTCTTTTCTTCCACTTTCACTTTGAATAGCAATCATGGTTAGAAACTCATTTAGAATAAAAGATGAAACGAAAACTTGCTTTAAATAAAGTGTGACAGGGAAAGAGAGACAGAGACAGAAGGACAGAGAGATGGACAGAGACAGAATGAGAGAGGGCAGAAACAGAGAGAGAGAGGAGAGAGAGAGGAGAGAGAGAGAGAGAGTCAGACAGACGACAGCAGCAGACAGAGAGTCAGCCACACAGCGCACCAACACCCAGACACCCAGACTGTGTGCGTCCACATCTCATTTCTGAGAGACCACTCAAGACGGACATCACACACAGAGATCCCCTCGTCTGATCACCCCACTGTGTACGGCGCCTTCCTTTCATATTCTGCGCACTTCGTGGGGAGGATAAATAGTGTCAAAGTTTTGACTTCTTTGACTTGCAGCCACTGAAGGTGGGGGAGGAACCTGTCAAAACAGGGCTTCCAAGCAGATTCATGCACGTCGTTGCTGACTCCTGTTTGGACGAAATATTATGGGTCGGAATACAGCAGAGAAACAGTTGTTGTTGTTGTTGCTTTGGCATTGTCATACACTGTTGCTGTTTTGATCCATGGAGTGCAACCAGATTGGCGTGAAAGCATGACATCTGATGGTAATCATCATCATGTTTGTTTGCCCATTGTTTCTCTACAGGGTTATTCTCTTCTTATGTTTTTTTTATTTTTTGTTATATCTCTACCAGTATTGAGTATTAGCTGTATGTTGAAAACGATTGATATCTCATGCCTGCCCTAGAGAACACAAACACACACACACACACACACACACCACACCACACACACACACACACACGCACGCGCGCACACACACACACACACACACACACCTCACGACACACCACACACACACACACACACACACACACAAACACACACACAACATAACACCACACACGCACGCACACACACACGCACGCACGCACACACACCACACACCACACACACACACGCGCGCGCGCGCGCGCGCGCGCGCGCGCGCCGCTTACAGTTTGTCCATCTTGGTTCCTCTCTCTCTCACCTTTCTCTCTCTCTCTCTCTCTCTCTCTCTCTCTCTCTCCTCTCCTCCTCTCTCTCTCTCTCTCTCCTCTCTCTCTCTCTCTCTCTCTCTCTCCTTCCCTCTTCCGTCCTCTCTCTGTCCACAACGGACACCACAATTCATCATTTGCAAGCTGGCTTTTCATTTGCACGCCGAGGGAGATAATCATTTGCCCATTGGCCATGATGACCTGGAAATCAACGGAGCAGCAACCCATCGCCAGCCGGCCAAGATTTCATCATGAATCATGGTCATAATATCCTCGGCCGGTCTCCTGTGACGTACAGTCGTTGCGAAACTGTGCGGCACGGTAATATTGTCGAAGGGACACTGATATCTGGGGGCGCGGGGGGGGGGGGGGGGGGGGGGGATGTCGTTCTGTATATTTTCATATCACAATTTTCCTAAGGAATACAGTTGCTGTCCGAAAGGTACTGTTGGAACTCATGTTGTACAGGACACAGTGAAATATAGCAATTGAGTGCTGTCACTTGCAAAATGTTCTCAAAGTAGAATGTCATTGATCTTGTTTTTTACAAGAAAAATCTGCTACTAGGCACAATATGATGCAGCAACATTAATTCATGGTGACATTAAGTTGCTACAAAATTCGGATTTTTTTCTCTGCCTTGGGCTGACAAAATGTAATTCAAATTATAGTAGTGTAGTTGCAGCATGGGTTGGATGTTCGTTTTTTGTTTGTCAGAAAGGGTGGATAAAGGTGGGGGTAAGATTGGGGTTGTGAGTGGAAGTTCAGTAGATAGATAGATAGATAGATAGATAGATAGATAGATAGATAGATAGATAGATGATAGATAGATAGATAGATAGATTCATTCATTGATTGATAGAATAGATAGATAATGATAGATAGATAGATAGATAATATGATTGATGATTGATTGGTTGGTTTGTCAAGCTGCAGGGCATTTTTATAGTCCTCTGTGAGTGTGTGTGTGTGTGTTTGTGTTTGTGGTGTGTGTGTGTGTGTGTGTGTGTGTGTGTTGTGTGTGTGTGTGTGTGTGTGTGTGTGTGTGTGTCTGTTGTCTGTGTCGTGTTGTGTGTGTGTGTGTGTGCGCGCGCGCGTGTGTGTGTGTGTATGTGTTTGTGCGTGCGTGCGTGCATGCGTGCGTGTGTGCGTGCGTGCGTGTGTGCGTGCGTGTGTGCGTGTGTGCGTGTGAGAGTCAAGGGAAATGAAAAGAGAATGTTATATTCTATCAAATTTAACAAACAACAACAACATTATTATAACAAATGCATGTATATCAATATCAGCGACAATGCTGACATGAACAACAACAAAAATAACGGCAACAACAACAACGGCAGCAAGAACAACAACAGCAACAACATCAACAACAAATATACACAACAAAAGCATAGCTGAGACAACACACACAAGGTATACGATTAAGTTTCGTTTAGATATATAAACGAGCAAACAGGGACAACACACAAAGGTATACGATTAAGTTCGTTTAGATATATAAACGAGCAAACAATGGTGTGGAAGGGAAACAGCACTGACCGAATAATAGTGGAAATAGTGTCGCCATTCAGCGACAATATTTCTTTTTTTTTTTTATACAATTAGATAGTAGAATGCAGTGGTAATATCAGATAAAAGTGACAAGTTCTCATTAAATTAATAGTTGCTGCAATATTGCCCTACATAAATGAAATATCACTCCATTACTATTTCATGGCACGATAGGTATTAAGAGACCAATATTGCCAAAAACGCCTCCTTTAGCATGTTGCAAAAAAGATATATGTACAACCGCCGCCACCCCTATGCCACCCCCTCTCTTTTAAAATCCAAGATCCTGTGGCGTGCTTAACATTTCACGGGAGATGCTATCATACAGTGCCGATTTTTTTTTCTTTGCCGGCGACATTGTCCACGTGTAATACTGTCGCTGTGACACGGTTTCACGGGCGACATAATTATGATCGGCACCGGTTTGTACTAGAACAGGAATGGAGTAACAGGGAAGTCAGGAGCGGCGCGGGATTGGCTGTTTAGTCACTGATATGATGAATAGCCTGTCCTCAGCGAGCCCACAGAACAAAGCTGAGTTTGTCTTGTCGCTAGACGGTGCCATTGTCGTTCTGCTCCTGTCTTTGTCCGTTTTGTTTGTCTGTCTGTCTGTCTGTTTGTCTGTCCGTCTGTTTGCTCTTCTATCTATCTGTCTGTCTGTCTGTCTGTCTTCTCTCTCTCTCTCTCTCTCTCTCTCTCTCTCTCTCTCTCTGTATGTGTGTGTGTGTGTGTGTGTGTGTGTGTGTGTGTGTGTGTGTGTGTGTTGTTTGTCTCTCTCTGTCTCTGTCTCTCTCCTGTCTCTTCTCTCTGTCTCTCTCTGTCTCTCTATGTCTCTCCCTGTCTCTCCGTCTCTGTCTCTGTCTCTCTCTCTACCACACAAAGGATGGTGGTGAAGGAACAGACTCCATAACATGATCTGATTTCCTGAAAATATTCTACAGGACTGACAGTTGACCTCAACACAAATTGCACTTCCATCTTGTTCCCATTGATCCCTCCCTGTTATGCTTCAAAGCAAACGGTATCCACATCCAGAACTCAGACTTTGCTTTGTCCGTATGTTTGGTCTCAATACAACTCTGCCCAACTTTGAAGCGGAAGGCACTTGCTGTTTGAGAGTTTCTGTTTGTTTGCTTGTTGTGAGAGAATAGTTCATATTTTGACAGCTTAAGTGGTCTCTATCGAGAGGTCCACACTATGCCCACTCACCTGCAGATTAGGAGACAGACGCTTTTCATTTCAAATTACCTGTCAGTTTCTTACCATCCTCCCTGGTGGGAGCCCTGCAAGGGTCAATCACCGTGCCAAGAGATAACCTTTAATATCTATATCAATGTGTATCATTGTCGGTATCAATAGTGAAACTCTCAGCCAAGATGCTTACCTTTTTATCCGTTACCTTCTTTTTGCCAAGAAAAAAACAGCTGATTCAAATAAAAAAATAATCTCTTTCTCGTCTCTTCTTGCATCCATGCTGCTCGTTCTGGTTCCCAGTCTACAGTCATAGCTTGGTCCTCCTGCCTCAGCCCCGCCAATCCACATGAGGAGTTTTATCAAGCGTCATGAGGCAGCTCACCAGACAAGACCACTGCTGCTGCTGGATCACTACGTTGGTGTCTAGTGGTGCCTGTTCTGATCCAACATATGCAGGACACCACCCATCTACTAAACCCCTTACAGGCGACAATAATTACTTAGTGTCAGAGCCAGCATAATGAGCTCTCCATGCAGAAGGCACTATACACTTTCGTCCAACGACAGTCCTCATGAATTGGCCGATACCCGTAGCCTGACAGAGCTAAATCACGAGCATAAACGAGAAAGTAATTGAAACTGAGGTACTGTGAGAGCTGGACATGGAGGCCAGAAAATTTGATACTTTTGAATGCTGATCAATGAGAATGATGGTGATGAAAATGATGCTATGGATTGCCACTACTGGCCTGAGACTGTGTGACAAGGTTCTACTCCATGTTTACTTTCATAATATATTCTGGCGTCAGCAAGGCCCAAGTGATACAGACATATGATAAAAAAAATTGTGGAAATACTGAATGTAATCAAAGAATTTAGCGATCCCAATTTGGTACAGATTAGAGACTGGATCAAGGATCTGCTAGGCAAAATTATTACGCTTCCAATGATCGTTAATGCTGTGATGTTGCTTTTTACCGGTTAGTAACATCTATGAAGCAAGATATGTTCACGAAATATTAAAATTCTCCATCGGTACACATTTTTTAATTCATATAACTACTATTATGATGACGACGACGACGATGATGACGACGACGACAACGACAACGATGACGACGAAGAGGAGGAGGAGGAGGGACGACGACGACGACGGACGATAATTGTTGTTGTTGTTGCAATCGTCGTCGTCGTCGTCGTCGATATCATCTTCGTCATCACTTTTACTATTCTAACTACTGTTATTATCATTGTGTCATTACAGTGGTTCATATAGGTTTCATGGCGGACGTTGGAATAGTCGATAATCTCCACAGCCATCGAGCACTAATAATGCGCAGCGCTTTAGAGGTACTGTACCAAGCCCAGCGCCTTCCGTGGTCCATCCGCCATTTCTTTGGTCTGCCTCCGGGATGTCCCCCTTCACTGAGTAATAGTAATCAAAAAGATGCGTATACCATACAAGGCTAGCTAGGCAAACGTGATCATGATATGTATAAATTCATAGCGCCGTACTATGGCGATGAACTATTGCAGAGGAGATCACTTCAAGCTGGACAGAGAAAAATCTGCTGAGAAGATGAAATTCATTTTAGATCAATCGTACTTTACTAATCAAGACAGAAATGAAACAACACAATTAAAACGAAATCCACGTACGAGACGGGTAGCAATGGTAGACATTATTTGCCTTCACCGAAACAGTAAACGCTGAGCAGTGAAACGTTTCCCTGACACAGCTTAATTTCTCATGTGTAACAGGAAGAAGTCTGCCATTTCCTGAAATTGGATCCGCCAGCATGATGAAGGACAGCAAGGTGGACAGGCCATGTAGACGCCCATTTTCACCATTGCCCTGCAAAGACTTGTAATAAAACTTAATACTCAACGATATCTCAGTTTCCGCTGAGAAAAAGCAGCTGTTCATTTACCTGCACATATCGAGACAACGAAAAGTCCTGTTTCTCCCAGGATATGGGTATGCACGTTGACAGCTTACACATTTCAAATAAGCGTTGGTTGCACCCTGCTTTGTGTGTTTGTTTGTGTTTTGGCTAGGTATTATACATTACTTTATGTGTCGTCCATTTGATACAATATTAGATCATATACTTATATTCATATCTAGGTTGATCTTTATTGAGAATGACACCACGTTATTTTGCATATGTGTTGCAGTTTCTGTCTTGTTTGTGTATTTGTTTGATTTTGTGTTTCAATATTAGGTTGAAGCAAGTGGGTAATACCAGGAGATGACTTGATATGGAGATCTTTCAGTTCAAATCATATCCACAGTTTGTTAGAATCACTGTTAAAGTAATTTCAACTGCTCTGCCGCTCTCTCTGACTTTGCTAAGACTTCAAAAGGAACAGTCTGTGCCTTCTTTATTCTTCATGGGGAGTCGATAATGCTGGGGATGAGTGACTTGAGAGTATCGACCCACAGAAGGTAAGGGAATATCACCCCCTCCCCCCATCCCCCTAATAAAGGAGGAAAGAACGAAAAGCGAGGAAAAAGTGTTGTTTTTTTTTAATGTAACAACAAATAAACGCGGATTCAAACAAGGAAAGAAGGGGGAGATGACAAAAACAAGCAAAACAAACCAGAGCACATAACGCTTATACTGCTCAAAACAATTTAAGAGCCACCTGCATTGTTCATATGGTTTAGATAACGCATCGTAGTGTATAGAATTCAAAGCTTTTGTCCAATTTTTGCACTGAAAGTGTGACAACTGCTTCAATGCAAAACTGGTTTTGGCATGTGTTCAGTTGAATCTGAGTCTAGTGGGTTGAACGAGTTCACAAAGAAACACCGAAAATCAAGAAAAAATGGTCGCGGTTTGCGAGCGCATAGCTGAGGCAACAGAGTTGGGCTGACCGCAAACCGCATTGCACGTGCAAATCGTGCCTTTACTGAACACATGGCAACCAGTTCTGCTGACCAGTGGGTATTAAAAAAGTCGCTTTTGGGGGTGTTTTAACCATGCCACCAAGACGGAGATTAAATGACACTGACCGGGGAAGGGCTGTTGCTTGGCTTCAAGAAGGTGTAGGCGTCAGAGAAGTTGGTCGTCACCTTCAAGTGCATCATGTTGTCATCCAAAGACATGTGACTGCTTCAACGCCACGGTAGTACTGCTGAATGAAGATGGTCTGGCTGGCCTAGCTCCACCACCAGACAACAGGACAGACTGCTGGTTCTGACGGCGCTGAGACAAAGAACTGCCACTGCAAACAACCTCAGGCGACACCTGCATGCTGCAGCGAATGTCAACATTTCCGACCAAACTGTTCGGAACCACCTGAGAGAAGTTAACCTCCGAGCAAGACAGCCAGCGTTCGACCTGTGCTGATGGCAGCTCACCGTAGGGCGTGACTGACCTGGTGCCGAGTCATGTGGCCTGGACGAGGCAGCATGGGCGCGGGTGATGTTTTCTGACGAGCCGCGTTTTGCTCGGCTCTTCCACGATGGTCGCATACGTGTCTGGAGGCGGACGGCGGAACGCTACCAAGAAACCAACGTAATCGAACGGGAGGGATATGGTGGGGGGTCTATCATGGTGTGGGGTGGCATAGGAAGGAACTTCAGAACCCCCTGTACCGAGTTGAAGGCAACCTAACTGGTGTGGGGTACAGGGACAACATTCTTCAGCCTCTGGTCCTGCCTGCCCTGCAAGCCCTGGGCCCTGACGCCATCCTCAGGACGACAACGCCCGTCCCCACCGTGCCAGGGAGGTAAACGTCTTCTTGGAGGAGAGCAGGTCAACCGCCTCGACTGGCCAGCGTCTTCGCCCGACCTTAACCCGATCGCGCACGCCTGGGACGTCCTGGGGTGCCTGCTTCACGAGAACCACCTCCAGCAGTGAACCTGGGCCAGCTCTTCGACTTCTTGCAGCAGGAGTGGAACAACATACCCCAGCTGACTCTCAGGAGGCTTGTGGACTCTATGAGACAGAGATGTCTAGCTTGTATCCACGCTAATGGCGGCCATACTGAGTGTTGACATTGATTGTCATTTGATTTGACTGTTCTGATTTCTGAAATGAAGGTGTTCATCAATTAAGCCCATGAAGTTGTTTTTGAGCAGCTGTTATTCGTTTTTTCCTGATGCCATTGTATCCTTCCATAGATGAATTTTCAATTAAATTGTTTGAAGAAGTTTTGTTTTTCAGTTGAAATTGTGTGTGAATGTTTTCAACTGGCTCTTAAATCTGTTTGAGCAGTATATTAACACATCCAGCCAAGAGACAGATGATATACTGACAGAGGACATCTAGACCAGTCAGAAGCGATGCCTGGAACCACTGGCCGCGCCAGGTAATCTGCCTGGCAGACGAATTGATAACTACCTGAAAAGGATAGCATTGTCGCGACTACTTGTTTACTGTTTTTCCAGCAATGGAATTACGCAAAACATTCCACGAAGTTTCAGGACGAACATCTACCTTCAGCTGAGGTCGGTTCCAATTCGATAGCTGTCGAGTAAACGACTCCCCTCTCCTCCTCTCTCTCTCTCTCTCTCTCTTCTCTCTCTCTCTCTCTCTCTCTTCTCTCTCTCTCTTCTCTCTCTCTCTCTCACTACCATGGACCACAGAAGCTGGAATGTGATGAATGTGACACAGGAGAAGACAGTGCAAAAGAAAGAAAGATAAAGGAAGTGTTACGGAGCTCGGCTATCAGTTGCCTGGGATGATGAATGGCGTGTCATCAGCGGTCCACAGAATGCACTGTACATTATCTTGGATGACGACGTCTTTTTCAGGCATCTTCAAATCACCCCCACCCGACCCCTACCCCTCCCTGCTATCTCCCGCACTCACAGAGCCTTAATTCCTCCCTCTCTCCTCACCCCAACCCCCTCCACTCCCCACCCCCCGATCACCTTCTGTCTCTGTCTGTCTGTCTGTCTGTCTCGTCTCTCTCTCTCTCTCTGCTCTCTCCTCTGTTCTTCTCTCTCTCTCTCTGTTTCTTCTCTCCTTCTTTCTCTCTCTCTCTCTTTTTCTCTCTCTCTCTCTCTCTCTCTGTTTGGTCTGGGATTCATGTACAACCAGTCGTGAATTCAGAGCCAAACAACTTCATATGACTCTTGGTGAATATGTCTGCGAAGTTTGTCTGACTCTAAATCTAATCTGGCTAAACAGAATGTGCTTCATTTCCTTCTGTCCCTACTGCCCATCCCCAAACCAACTCACCTTCAATCCCTAACTCCACGCTTCTTCTCTGTTTACCGATACTGAAGGGCAAGATCTGGATAGGCGACAGCCAGGGCTTTGATTTGTTTTTCTTTTGTCAGAAGAGAACGTCATTAGTTTTGTTTCGTTAACAGAGAGACGCCATTCTGAGACGATATTTAGAAGTGAGCGAGATTGGCTCTAGTTGCAACGAATTACTTGCGCGTATATGATCTGTTACCGTCATAGTTACACGGATTGACTTGAGCCCTAGAATATCGTCATCATTTTCAGTTAACTTAATCTTTTCTCTCTCTTTTCTCTCTCTCTCTCTCTCTCTCTCTCTCTCTCTCTCTCTCTCTCTCTCTCTTCTCTCTCTCTCTCTCTCTGAGAGACCAACACACGGACACACGGATTTTGTTTGTTTACATTTTATTTCTCAGATACCATTCAAGACGATAGCGCATAGGACAGATCCCACACTGATCATCAGACTGTACTCGGTGTCTTCCTTTCTTATTCTTCGAACCTCCTGTTGGGTGGATAAAAAGTGTCATAGTCTTGACTTGCTTTGACTCGCAGCCACTGAAGGTAGCGGAGGATCTTGTCAAAACAGGGCTTCCAACCAGATTCATACATGGGCATTGCTGACATAAGAGCAACACACAAACACATAGATGTTTGTTTGTCGCATCTTTTTTTTTTTCAAGATAGATAGTGCACAAGACAGATCCTCCTCATCTAATCGTCAGATCATCCTCGGCGCCTTGCTTTGATATTCTGCACACTTGGTCGGATGGATAAATGGTGCCAGAGTTTTGACTTGCTTTGACTTGCAGCCGCTGGAGGTGGGGGTGGGGCTGTCAAAACAGGGTTCCTAAGCAGATTCATGCACGTCGCTGCTGACTCCTGTTTGGCCATAATATTTTGGTTTAGAGTAAAGCTGAGAAAGAAGAGTTGCTGCGAGGTCATTTTCCCAGAGCTGCTGCGGCTGATTTCATTGGCGGAATGCGGTCAGACTGGCGAGAAAGCATCACTTCCGATAATAATCATCATCTTGGTTATTCGCATATGGTTGTTGTTTACATATGGTCTGTTGGTGTGTGTTTTTTTTTTAATCTTGTCCACATCCATACCCAGTTATGATCTGCATGCATGAAGATGATTTAAAACTTGAGAGCCGTTTTTTTACCACACGCACAGAAAGAGAGAGAGAGAGAGAGAGAGAGAGAGAGAGAGAGAGGGGGGGGTAAGGTAAGGCAATTTTCTTCATAGCCCAGCCGACCGCAACGGGCCATATCAGGGCTGTCACCACGTTGAAGAAAACTCAAATTATTGAAAAGAATCACGCATCTCTTTAAAATACACCTCCTAAAAGCGCACTAGAAACTTCGTTAAAAAAAAACAACTTTTCTTCCTTAAAATCTTAGATCAGATGAAAAATGTTAATCTCTTTCAAAATTCAAAGATCACATCAGATGGGACAAATCTGAACAAGGTTTTCATGAAGTCTACTGGAGAAGAGAGAGAGAGAGAGAGAGAGAGAGAGAGAGAGAGAGAGAGAGAGAGAGAGAGAGAGAGAGAGAGAGAGAGAGAGAGAGAGAGGTGATCTTCTGCTTCAAGGCTTCCTTGGGTTCCTGAAAACATGAATGAATTACGAATTAAGAAAGAAAAAGGTGAAAAGAATGATTCCTTTAACTTTCAAACGCACAAACGGAAATGCCTTGAGGGATGGCGACACGTGTTGTCCATGGTTTCGTTGTATCGATGGCTGTCCAGCTTACTCTGGTGTCCAGCCGCTGATGACCTCTGCCCAGTGTCATCTCTTGCTGCCATCCATGGCTGTCATTATTCGTGGCTTATTACTTTCGCTGTCGTTGTTTTTATTTTTTCTGTTTGTTTTGTTTTGATTTGTTTTGTATTATTCGTGCTTAATTACTTTCGCTGTCGTTGTTTTTGTTTTTTTCTGTTTGTTTTGTTTCGATTTGTTTTGTTTTGTTTTTCTCAGGACGCAAGACGAATGGCCTGGTAAAGCATAGCCTTTGAGGTAAATAGTTCTATGTCCAGTGCATAGGAGTTTTTTAAGTTTCCGTTTATTTAGTTTCTTACTGTGGCCGTTTCCATGTTCGTTTCAATTCTTTCTTTCTTTTTTTTTTTTTTTACTTTTTTTTTCTATCGGTGTGTACGTTTCCTCATTTTTGTTACAGGGTAGTTCACGTAAATGTTCTTAGTAAAAACAGAGAAGAAACGAATGCAGTTATTTGACAGAAAGAAAGGTAGCTATTCTGGAACCTCGAAGGGTCAGAGCGTAACTTGTTCTTCTTGTCTCATTTTATTACAGGACAACGATGCCGGAAAAACAGGAACCTGATCCTTACCAGTCGTACCCTTTTCTGTTCTATTTCCTCCCACAATGCTGCTTCCGCGTGACGAGTGGGTCACGTGCTTCTTCTGTTTGACCGTTTGTTGTTGAGGTAGTCGGTTAACTCGTTGATTTGCTGGTACGCGGTTGATTCCTTAATCGGTCGGCTGCTGGTTGTACATATTTACAGGATTTATTTCCTATTCTAGTGTCTTAACGATTTTTTTTCAAAAGTGTAAAACGGACAAGGAAGAAAGAAAAAAAGGTAAACTAAGACACAATAAAAAAGAGACACAAAAAGAAAAAGGGAACGAAACAAAAGGAGGAACAAAAGATAAGCAGACAGGCTGACACAAAATTTGTTTGATGTTCTTTTATCATGAAAAGGGTGTCACTGCATTGACGAAAATCACACTATATCAATATCACTAATATCAATGAGAGACTGCTTCTGAAAAGGACAAGCGCATTAATAAAAGCAATGTGTCATACTCAGATTACAACACATAGCTCTTGTGTGTGTGTGTGTGTGTGTGTGTGTGTGTGTGTGTGTGTGTGTGTGTGTGTGTGTGTGTGTGTGTGTGTGGTAGAGAGAGAGAGAGAGAGAGAGAGAGAGAGAGAGAGAGAGAGAATCTCCTGGGGCAGAGAAGAGTGTTAAGAGTGGAAAGCTTCACCTAGGCTGATATGGTCTTCGGGGATTTGACTGGGATTATTTTCAGGTAATGATCTGATGTAAAGGTGTGTGTGTGTGTGTGTGTGTGTGTGTGTGTGTGTGTGTGTGTGTGTGTGTGTGTGTGTGTTGTGTGTGTGTGTTGTTGTTTTTGCTGTTGTTGTCGTTATGGTCAATGTTATTGATGTTTCGTTGTTGTTGGTTATTTCCTCTTCCTTCCTTCCTTCCTTCCTTTCCTTCCTTCCTTCCTTCCTTCCTGTGTGTCTGTCTGTCTGTATATCTCTCTGTCTGTCTGTCAGTCTGCGCGTCCGTTATGTGAGATGAGACAGACAGACAGACTGACAAACAGGTAGACAGACAGACAGACAGACAGACACACACACACACACACACACACACACACACACACACACACACACACACACTTGGGAAGGTGTGTGTGTGTGTGTGTGTGTGTGTGTGTGTGTGTGTGTGTGTGTGTGTGTGTGTGTGTGGGTGTGTGTGGTGCGTGTGTGTGTGTGTGTGTGTGTGTGTGTGTGTGTGTGTGTGCGTGCGTGCGTGCCTGCGTGCGTGCGCGCGCGCTCGTGTGTGTGTGTGTGTGTGTGTGTTACACGCGGTAGGCGAGCCTATCTGTCTGTCCCGTCTGTCTGTCTTATCTGTCTGTCTGTCGGTCTGTGTCTGCCGTTGTTGTTCTCTAATTTTCGCAGCCTGTTTAGCTGAATGTTTCGTAGAATCTTTTTAGATGGATAGGCAGGGGAGGGGGGGGGGGGGCGGGGGAGGGAGTGGTGGAGAGAGGAGAGGTGAAGGGGCTGGGCGGAATGGAGAACCCCCTGGCGACGTAAACCGAAGTCACTCCATAATCAGCCAGAGATGGGCGTCAGCAGCAAACAGCTGTGCCACATCTGCCGTTTACCATTGCCCCTAATTCATCCAACAGCTGTGCCACATCTGCCGTTTACCATTGCCCCTAATTCATCCAAAAGGTGGTTGTCTGGGGCGGTAGACGACGCATGCAAATACGAAGAACAAGACATACAACTGGCTCACTGTAACTCACATGTGTAAACGAATATCATTGAATGATGGAGCGCAGCGGGTCGGTCGGACTGATGGGTAAAGACATTGCCATAGTGATTTTGTCTGTGTATTTCAGCCATCAGTTACGACCTAGCCACAGTGGACCAATTTCACTTAGATCAGTCCGTTATTTTCTACGTTTCGCTTATTGCGCTGTAATTCGTTAATGATGATAAAGAAGGTCACAAAACAGTATGTATTTACAGTGGAGCCATATACCTCATCATAATACCTCTCCGCTCTCGGCACCTTCCGCAACTCCATATCCCATCCTTCCATCGAACAGACTGGTTGTTCTTCCATTCCTGAGCGGCGATCAACATCCAATGGAGGAAGACACATGTCTGTGTTCATAGAGGTTGAAGAGATGGACAATATCAACAATATCGTTCATTGACATGTTATTGTGCCGTCTATCGATTGTAGCAATATACAACTAAACAGCACGTTCAACCACTCCACCTGTTTGGAATCTGTGGCAGTCAACACATGACTGAAACTGCAGACTCTTTTTGTTCAAATAACGGAGAATTTCTGCTCTTCTATCAAATCACCCAGCTCCTCTCACCATCACTCACTTCATGGCACACCCTACTTCCCTCCACCATTTCTAGCTGCCGCCTCCCCCTCTGTCCTTTTCCTCCCGTGTTTTGCCTATCACTGGTCATTTGTAACGGTGTACTGCTCTTGAAACCAGCAATCACACAACAGTCACCTGTAGCTGTAAAAATTATTTACAAATCATTCCAGCCAAATCATTTTTTCTCTTCATCTTCCTTCTACTTTCTCCTAAACAGTGCCATCTTCCATCCATCCTTCACCATTATCATACTTTCAACACACTTCCACCTTGCCCCCTACATCATTTGCATACTCCCTTCTTCCTTCTTTCTCCCCCCCCCTCCCCATCCTATCAAAGAGAAAGAAAGAGAGAGAGAATACAAATACGAATACGAAAATTTATTCAGATTAAGGCCAGAGCCCCATACTGAACGGATGATACCTGCAATACAAATGATATAAATATTATCATGAAAAAAGCAAGGAAAAAGCAAGTATATATGCACCATACAAAATATTAAGTATATACAGTACGCAGCCTTTTTGTGCTTCATGAATACACAGAGCAACATTTAAGAGAACGTTTTTATTTCTTGATGCTAGGAGTAAGTTTAGTCTGAAAATAATGGTTTCAGAATAATACTTTGGCTTCATAAATTTTACTCTAGTCATGAAAAGCAGGACAGCAAAAAAAAAAGAGAAAAAAAATGGACTTCATCTTCCCTGGCCAGATTACATAAACAGCATGTTGAATCATTTTCACTGATGGTACTTACCTGAAACGATGACACGCAATGTCAGAAACACCAAATCGAAACTTACTGTTTTCTTAACATATCTATCCATATCCATTTTAACGTATGGTTCTATCGTATGCGTTGTTTTAAGAGTTTGTATTGCGCAAATCTGTCACTACTATAGATATGATCATGCCAGTCCTGCCATCTGCAGTCAATTGTTCTTTGTTTAAGACATTTCAATAACGCTGAAATATTTTCAACTCCTGGTTGTCCCAAGCCTAAGCAAAGCTGTAGAAAGTTAAGCACTGGCTAACATTAGTAGCCCATAATTTCTTGCCATTACAATCCAGATTTCGCAATATCTTATGAATTTTAAGAGATATTTTGATTTCTTCCATTCTAGGTATTTTCAGCCAGTACATAATACATTTCAAAAACGAATTAACATAAATCAGATATCGTTCAAGACACCATAACAAAATCATTCGGTGTTCGATTGTCTACAGTTTAATTTTGTTTTCATTGCATCCAGTTGGACATTTTCTATTTCAACACTTTTCTCAAGAGCCCAAATTTCCGCTCCATACTGTAACATCGGCTCCACCTGAGAGTCAAATAACTTTGAGAAAACTGAAAATGCATCACAATTCTCTCTCTCTCTCTCTCTCTC
>CM065714.1:52473415-52485915 GCA_033310375.1 Conus canariensis
GAGTTAACAAACAAAAGCAAACTATTGCATGATATTCATATCCGTAGTCAGCGTAATTCATTGGAAAGCAGAAATAAATGTTAATTATGTGATTATAGAAGTGAATTTAGAGGGTTAAAGCATACTACTAACTTGGCACACTCTTATAATTTAAGTTAAAATGAAGCAACTTCTGGAATCTTGGAGGCTTCGTAATGTTGCACCAGAGTGACATGTTTGTCGTGACTGGATATGAGCTTCATTGTATGAAGTGTTACAAAACACAAATCACAAGTCAAAACAACAACAAATCATTTCCAACTTGCGTCTGCACATTCCTCTGTGTGTGTGTGTGTGTGTGTGTGTGTGTGTGTGTGTGTGTGTGTGTGTGTGTGTGTGTGTGTGTGTGTGTGTGTGTGTCTGCGCGCGCTTGTGTGTGTGTGTGTGTGTGTGTGTGTGTGTGTGTGTGTGTGTATGTGTGTGCGTGCGCGCGCGCGTGTGTTTGTGTGTGTGTGTGTGTGTGTGTGGTGTGCTGCGTGGTGTGTGCGAGCGTGCTGCGTGTGGCGTGCGTGGTGCGTGCGTGGTGTGTGTGTGTTGTGTGTGTGTGTGTGTGTGTGTGTGTGTGTGTGTGTGTGTGAAACTAACAGCTGAACATGATTGTCGCTTTAGATTCCTCTGTGATTTGTCCAATGGCCAGCTAGAAATTACTGTCATTTTAGTTTTCATTTTTGGTTTCTTAAGGCAAAGTGGGCCGTCTTTTCATCCCCCATTCCCCTCCAGAGTTGAAAGGATTTACATTTTCCTGATTCTAATTAATCCTCCACCCAATTCTCAAAAAGGTCTCTTGCTACGGCTGCACACCAAAATTTAATGCGCCAAGGGGTCGAGTATTTATAGACTGGCGCAATTAGATTGTTTTGAGAATTGTTGTTGTGCCTGAAAGTTCGTTCTCCTCATTTTCTTTCATATAGCCATTAAGGTACAGGCCAGGTGGTTCCAAACAGACAGAGTAAAATCAAAAGAATGGGACTATTAAGGAGCTTCCAGCTGGCGCAAAAATAGGGTCATGGGTGAATGCAAAGTCCTCAAACGTGACGTCAGCTATAGGGACAGTTTTGTATTTGAAAATTGTTTGTAATTTCATCGGTTGAACACCCGCCCACCCCCCAAACAAGGGAAATAATTGATAGGACGTTGTTCTTTTGATCAATTATAAATTAACATTGAATACTAGCTCAAATTCATGGTAAGCCTCAAAATGTTTACATGGATCATAATAGTGTTTTAGGGCAAAATCCTAATTTTGGCGTGTGGCCTCCGGATCATATGACCTCGCAGATATCCGACCGTCCGGAAGTAGGCTGTGGGACCGTCATATTTTATTCCCTTTTCTTTTGCATGCTCTCCCTCTTTCCTACTTCTTGCCCCGCTGTGATGGTCAGCCAAACCTTAAGTACCAAAAGAGAGATCACTTGCTAGATCTTTTAAGCACAATAATAAAGTGGGTCGGAGACATTGAAGGAATAAGAAAGAAGAAGAAAAATAAAACAGAGAGAAACTATGAAACATCGAGTTCAGTGTCTTAAATCAGAGTTCAGGATGCACTACACGCCAAAAAAAAACTCCAAAAGGGTTTGTTATCATTGCAACTAAACACAGGAAACAGAAAGCACAGAGAGAAAGGGAAGAAAAAAAGAACGAGTGAAGAAAAGAAGCAGGACAACACTGAAAAGAAGAGAGGAAATACTCAGTAGAAATCTAATTGTTAGATTTCTTTCTACACACACACACACACACACACACACACACACACACACACACACACACACACACACACACACACACACCACACACACACACACACACACACACACACACACACACCACACAAGATCCGTTAGACTTCCCTGCTGTTGACTGCTTACCCTGCAGTCTTATCAAAGGATAGCAGCAGACTGTAAGGGATGAAGTGTGTTCTTTTTCTTTGTTTGTTTGTTTCATTTTTACCCCAATCTATGACTGTTTCTCCCTCATCCACATCCCACCCCACCACGTAATGTTCACCACATTTTGAATTGAAAGAGCCTGGACAAGGACGCTTGTCGTGGATTTAGTAACGAAGTATTTTGGAACTCGAATAAATAAAGAAAGACAGTGAGAACAAATGAAAACAAATTGAAAGGAAGGAAGAACAGAGAGAAAAAAAATAAGGATAGGAAAGGAAAGAAAGAACAGAGAGAAAGCTAAAGAAAAATAGAAATAGATTACTTCTGAAACTGACAAAGAAAGAAAGGAAGAAAGGAAGAAAGAAATGAAAAAAACACATATAAGGAAAAGATAGGAATGAAGGAAGAACATAAAAAGAGGACAACAAGAAAGATCGAAAGTCAGTACCAAGAGCTGCTAGCTGGGAGTAGAAAGAAAAACATAACAAAACAGAACTAACAGAAAGAAATATCCATACAATAAGGCAGAAAAGAATGAACAGAGAGACAGACAGACAGACAGACAGACAGACAGACAGACAGACTGACTGACAGACAGACAAAATGACAGACCAAGACAGACAGACAGAAAGACAGAGAGAGACCCTGTTCCCACGGGTCTGCATGCTCTTCTGATTTCAGATTTCGATTATATGTCAACTTAGGCTTCCTAAATGGACATGATGCATCAGCATACAGCCGATCCCAGCGCTTCATCATTTAATCATGATTCACTCAGTCTGGAAACATAGGAAATGGAGGGGAAAGGAGATCCAGGAGGATGTTGAAGAAGACCTGCGTGAGGGGGTGATTAACTGGGGAAGCAGACATGAATAAAGAAGCCAAATGGAAAATAATAGGTTACCAGAGAATTACTGATCAAAGACAGAGCGAGAGAGCCAACCGGAGAGAGAGAGGAAAGAGGGGGGGGGAGAGAGAAGAGAGAGAGAGAGAGAGAGAGAGGGAGAGAGAGAGAGAGCAGACAGACAGACAGACAGACAGACAGACAGACAGAGACGAGGGAGGGAGGGAGGGAAGAAGAATAACAGGTGAGGGAAAAAAAGAAAAAGGAGAACAAGAACAAGAAAAAGTAGGAGAGTGAAAGAAGGAACAGACAGACAGACAGTAGACGGGACAGACTGACAGATGGACGAGCTGACAGACGGGTGGACAGCGGACGGACAGACAGATAGACAGACAGACAGAGGAGGCTTCACGCTTGTTTTCAATTGTTGTTGAACCTAATCGTAAATCACGCAGATTAACATGACAAAAAATGAATGAGTAAACAGATGGTTTACACAAGCAAATATACTCAGCACACAAAACACCCCTCCAAATCAATAGGCCCCCTCACAAAAAGTCAATGAACGAGAAGAAGAAGGCAGGAGTTAAGAAAATAAACGCACACACCATCAAGCATACATGACACTTCAGTTGTCGCCGATTGCCATCAGTCTCCCTGTCGTGCCCACTATTAGGTTATCTCCTCACAGCGACAGGAAGACTGATAGAACCTGTAAATTATCTTTTTTCCGACGAGTAGAAAGTTCCAGAGTTCTTTGCGTAGTCGATTTAGGACACACCATCTCAGACCTTTGTCTCTACGTCTTTGTCTGGCTGTGCTTCTATGTCTGTCTGTCTGTCTGTTTGTCTGTTGTCTGTCTGTTTTCTGTCTGTCTGTCTGCTGTCTGTCTATCTGTCTGTCTCTCTTCTCTCCTCTCTCCTTCTGTCTCTCTCTGTCTTCTCTCTCTCTTCCCCTCTCTCTCTCTCTCTCTCTCTCTCCTCTCTCTCCAAATAAATGTCAGTCGGTTTGACACACACGCATATTTCCATTCTTACATGTTAAACTGATTGTTAGCCAATAGACATTAATAGATACAAATAACGTGACACATCATAATATCATGTTCAATTTTCAACGGTGTCAAATTTCATTGACTAAACCATTCTATAGAAATCTTTCAGTACACAAAATAAACGCAGACGCTCTTCAACTGATGCCATCATTCACAGAGACTCAGCATTGATGTGAAATTTTTCATAACGTTACCAGTCTGGCACGGTGTAAGGTTTTGTGTTTGGTTCTTCATATTTTCAGTTCATGTCAGCGATCTCCTTCTCTATATAAATGACTCAAATGTTTGTTTGTTTATTCCTTTCTGTAAGGACTCTCTCTCTCTCTCTCTCTCTCTCTCTCTCTCTCTCTCTCTCTCTCTCTCTCTCTCTCTCTCTCTCATTTGTCATAAAACACGGCAAGATCAGCCTGCGTCTTTGTTTCTTTTGTTTGTTATGTTTTGGTCTCTTTTTTACAGCTCAGATTTCACCATGCAAGAACAGCGTCCGTCTGTTGCTGGTTCTCCATTTTATACCTTTTTTTTAGTTTTTGAAAAACTGTGTACTTTATCTTTTTAACGGCAAGCATCCAGAGAACAACTCTTCTGTCCTGAGGAGCAAGAGAAAAAACATGATAACAAGGACCAGTCACAACACTTCTCGAGTTTGATGCATGCATACTAGCCGCTTCTCCCAACTCTCACTGAAGGAGAGATCGTGGCAGTGCTCAGAGGCTGTCAACGCATGCAGTTCATATGCCAAAGCATTTCAGGAATAAGTGAAAAACAAAATGAATGAATGAATGAATGAATAAATGAATGAGAATGATGAATGAATGAAGAATGATGGATGGATGGATGAATGGATGGATGGATGGATGGATGGATGGATGATGAGTGAGTGACGATGAACGAATGAATGAATGAATGAATGAATGAATGGATGAATGATGAATGAATGATGAATGAATGAATGAATGAATGAATGAATGAATGAATGAATGAATGAACAAAATGAAAGACCAGTGATGTAAGAAGAAAGAAAGACACAAGTGATGAAGCACATGACATTTAATTAAAGTTTTGAGAAATGACACACTCAAACGAAAACCATGCACTGAAAGGAAATGATTATGCGTTGAAAACGTGGAGGTTTTAAAAGTGATTTTAGAAGGTACAAATATACTACTAAACAGTAACACTTTTTTGTGTACGTTTAAATGAAGTCACAAACTGAAATGATAATATTGCATTAGACTATGTCATCATTGTAAAACGGATGTAACGGGATATGAGCTTCATGTGATAAAGAGCTACAAACAGAAATGAAATCCAAAGCAACCATCAATCATTTTCAGCTGACGTTGGCACAGCTTTCTTGTGTGCGGTCAACATGTCAACTGAAAATGATTGATGGTTGTTTTAGGGTTTTTTTCTGTTATTTGTCAAATCGCTTGCTAGAAATGTTTGTCATTCTAAACTGAATTATCGTTTTGTAAGGCACAGTGAATCGTCTTTATATCTTTTCAAAAGATGAAAGAAAGAACATAAAAATGATTAACAAGAGGTGCAAGTGGGGAATAGAAAGAGAGACATAAATAAATAGAAATACTGGAAAGAAATGGGAATGTAAACTAGGGAAAGAATGACAAGCGGGAGAGAGAGAGAGAGAGGAGGAGAGAGAGAGAGAGAGAGAGAGAGAGAGAGAGAGAGAGAGAGAGAGAGAGAGAGAGGAGAGAGAGAGAGAGAGAGAGAGTTCCTACTGGTTTTCATGCTCCTCTGATGTCAGATGTCGAACATCCGTCAACATGGAGATGGTGCATCAACATAAAGCTAACCCCAGCGCTTCATCGTTTAATCATGATTCACTCAGCCTGGAAACATAGGAGAAGGAGGGAAAAGGGGATGAGGCAGACTGGTCATGAAGACCTGGGTGGGGGTGTGATTGATTGAGGAAGCAGAAATGAATGAAGAAGGCGAATGGAAAATAGTGGCTCACTGAACATTGCTGATCAGAGAGAGAGAGAGAGAGAGAGAGAGAGAGAGAGAGAGAGAGAAGACAGACAGACAGACAGACAGACAGACAAGACAGACAGACAGAAGACAGACAGACAGACAGGAGACAGACAGGCTGGCAGGCAGGCAGGCAGGCACACACACACACACACACACACACACACACACACACACACACAACACACACACACACACACACACACCACACACACACACCACGCACGCACGCACGCACGCACGCACACCACACACGCACGCACAGCACGCACGCACGCACGCACGCACGCACACCACCACCACCACACACACACAACCACACACACACACCACACACCACACACACACACACACACACACACACACACACATGGAAAGAGGGTGAATCACAGAAGAAGAAGAAGAAGAAGAAGAAGAAGAAGAAGAAGAAGAAGAAGAAGAAAAGAAGAAGAAGAAGAAGAAGAAGAAAGAAGAAGAAGAAAGAAAAAGAAGGAGAAGCGAGTGTGTGTGCGGGGGAGAAAGAGAAAGAAACGGACAGACAGATAGGCAGACAGGCAGACCGACACACATACATACAGACAAACACAGACAGGACAGACAGTGCAGGCATTCACGCTTTATTCAAATTGTCATCAAAGCATATCACGAAAGCAAACAGGCAGGTGAAGTATATAAACCAATAGACAAATCATTCACACAAGTAAACATAATTAGCACATAAAAACCTCCAAAACAATATGCTCCTCTCACAAACAAAAAGTCAAACGAACGAGAGGAGAAAACCAACTTCTTTCGGCGCGATTTAAAGAAAAGCGCACAGGCCATCAAGTTCTGATGACACTTTAGCTGTCGTGGACTGCCGTCAGTCTGCCCGTCCGGCCCACTATTAGGTTATCTCCTCACATCGACAGGAAGACTGATCGAAACTTCAACTGATCTTTTTTCTTCCAACGAGCAGAAAGTTCCAGAGTTCTCTGCGTGGTCGATTTAGGCCACACTGTCTCAGAGCTCTGTCTCTGAGTCTTTGTCTGTCTGTGCTTCTCTCTCTCTCTCTCTCTCTCTCTCTCTCTCTCTCTCTCTCTCTCTCTCTCTCTCTCTCTCTCCTCTCTCTCACACCACACACACACCTCTCTCTCTCTCTCTCTCTCTCTCTCTCTCTCTCTTCTCTCTCTCTCTCTCTTCGGTACGGTGCATAACAAAGACATGGGGAAGAAAAGATGACATTGACAGAAATTAGAACATGACAGTCAGACAGACGGACAAGCAGACAGACAGACAGACAACGGGAGAGAGACTTAGAGACATAGATATAGAATGAAATTGAAAGAGAGAACAGACAGACAGACAGAACAGACACAGAGAAGGATAGGGAGTGTGTGTGTGTGTGTGTGTGTGTGTGTGTGTGTGTGTGTGTGTGTGTGTGTGTGTGTGTGTGTGTGTGTGTGTGTGTGTGTGTGTGATAGACATAGATAGACATAGACAGAACAAGAATAAAAGGAATAAAGAAAAGAAAAGGCCAATGTTAGAAAGAAAGAAAGAAAGAAAATGCTGGAAAAAAGGAAAAAAATAAAACACATTTCAAAAAAGAAAGATGCAAAAATGACTCTTAAAGAAATGAATAAAGATAAATACTGAAAGGTATACAGAGACCAACAAAAGTTAGACTGGATTGGAATTAGAAAAAAATGCAAGTTAAAAAAAAGTTTTGATAAATGATACCAGTGAATTATTCAACACATTCATTTTCCCTCTGAAAAAAACAGCAAATTTGTTGCAAAGCCAACGTATATAAAACAAGTCATATATCTTTGTAAAATTATCACGTTATCCCGCAAAATGATAGTCTGCATTCACGGTTGTTGGCCAAAGCTGTCGTGGTACACAACTGTGATCTACAGCTGTCTCTCGCACGTCGGTTGTTATCGTATCAAATAGTCAGCCTTAGACTGCTGCACATTTGGCAAAGCTAACCCATTGTATTAATAACTGATGCTGTCCCCCAAAAAACAAATACATAATGATACTTTTCAGAGGAACAAAATGGTGAAGAGATCAACACGCCTTGCTGATATCGTCCTTGACAGAACTTTCATTATAACCACCATAATTGTCTCCTCCTTCATCATCATCATCATCATCATCATCATCATCTCGTCGTCGTCGTCGTCGTCGTCGTCGTCGTCGTCGTCGTCGTCGTCATCAAGTAAAGTGACTAAAACAAGGTCAGCCACTCACGAGGTAAATGTACAGAAAACAGGGGCATGGTGTTGAAGGTGTCATTGTGTAGTAAAGGTCTGCGATGAATTAGAGAGTGGTGGTGGTGGTGGAGGGTAGAGGGCGCTAATAGACATAAAGGACTCAGAGAGCAAACATTGATAGACTAGGGTTTCAGTTTCAGTTTCATCAAGGAGGCGTCACTGCGTGCGGACTAGTCCATATACGCTACACAACATCCGCTACGTTTTGAGACCACACTACGCATGATTTGAAGCTGATGGATAAATAAATTAACAACAAAGATGAGACAATTGAAGAAGAGGGTCTCATGGCTATGACTCAGCGGATGTCTGACCTACGCATTAGCCCAACGCGCTGGTCAGACCTTGAGACCTTTCTTGATAGACTAGGGAAGGGAAGACAGAGGACAAAGGAATGACACAGAGACCTACGTACCATTGTAGTCAATCCGATTAGACGTCCCTCGGAAGAAACGACCGTTGGTGTCTCATCATCGCATGTGTTTTGTCCTGTCACTAGGTACAGAGGGGAAGCTGGCGTGACATTTCACCGCACGACAGGCTAAGCCATTGACGAAGATTTCTTGGTATAGTCTGAAGTGGTTATTATTGTTGCTGGTATTGTTATCTTTGCTTTCACGGGTTCCTTCCGTCTGGAGTTATACATGTGTATGATACGTATATAAGGTGCTTTTTTTGACCTTGCGCGCAAAGAAAGCACTGATAAGCCGGGCATTGTTTTGAACTTGTTTCTTTTTTTCTTTCTTTCTTTTTCTTTCTTTCTTTCTTTCCTTCTTTCTCCTATGGACAGTATACCCATCTCAGCAGAAACCGTGACAACCATGTATGATTCCCCAACGTTTGCTCGATATACAATAAGAAACACACCAAACCAACCCACCAAACAACCAGCCAAGCAAACATGAAGAGTGGACTCATTAAGTCTCACAGATGGGAGTGTTAACAGCTATATACAAGTTGCACAGCGTCCTTCAGTACAGAACGGAATCCAGCTTTAATGGAAATGTGCATGATGGAACTCTTCTGTCCGTCCGTCTGTCTGTCTGTCTGTCTGTCTGTACAAATGTGTTCACGCTTCTTTTTCTGACGCTGCAAAAACCAAATGCCTCTGAGTATTTTGAGGGACGTATGTAAGTGTTAATCGTTCTTGAGCAAAAGAAAACTGTAGCGCTTGCTGCCTTTTCTTGGGCCGTGAAGAATATATAATAAGCTGGGAGAGTAGACAACTCTGGAGCACTGGAGAAAACGTAATGTATAGTCATATGAAGTTGTAAACCACAATGCCTGGAACTATGAATGTTATCATCACTTTGTGAAAGAAAGAGCGTCAATGTTCTGTGGTGTGAACTTCAGTTTCATAACCTCTTCCCCTTTTGCGTGGTGCAGAGCTGATGGCCGCCAAACGCCTATGTTGTACGTTGGTTAATATATCCACAGCATATTGTGGTTTGAAATGATAAACTGCATGGAAGTGAGTGATGGATACGTTTCTTTCTCGAAAATAACTGCGCTCAGCCAGATTTCAGCATGATAGCAGATGGGGACGACTGTTGCTGTAGCCTTTGAAGGGAGGATTTCCGAAGGGAACGGTTGCGTTTCTTATGTGTAAACAAAGCACATAAAAGGGTTTATTTGATTCTTTTGGGAGCACTTAGTCTATGGGACTAAAAATGTCATTCATCAGTAGAATTTCTATTTAGTACAGTTTCTAATGGCTGTGGCTATTGGGGTGACAATAAAGCATGTTCGTTTTTCTTATATAAAGGACTGTTGTTTTCCGCCATGACAAATAAGAAAGTATGCGAGAATAAGTTATTTTTCTTCTTAAACATTCTATATTAACAGATTTTTTGTTGTTGTTGTTGGTTTTTTTGGTAAACCACGAACCCCTCACTTTGTGTGAAGTTAAGTATGGGAGAGTTTGTAGTACGTAAGTGATGATTTGTCAGTAAATTAATTGAATAACTGGTGGTGTCTCGACAAATGGTGAGTCTTTATAATTTTAAATATTCTACATCAGCGCTGATTTTGTTTGTTTATTGTTGTTGTTTGTTTATTTGTTGTTTTTTGTTTTGTTTTTTCTTGTTTTTTTTTTCTAGTTCGAACTGTACTTGATCAGATACTCGCTTTGCCTGTGTCTACACAAACAGCACATGACAGTCTGTACATGAGTATGCTATATAGTCACTTTCATAATCAAGCTAACCGAAACGCATCGTCTGCAGTACAGCATTTCTAGACTGAGCTGTTTCATGCACCAAGTTTCCCTGCTCAGTCACTCATTGAGAAAAGTAGTTCCTCAAGAAGATTGCTTCATATTTTCAGTCCGATGGTGACGAAGATGAAAAGAGAAAGCTGAAAGTTGCAGGTCAGTTACGTAGGCAGTAAAGAGCCTCCGGACACTAGTTTGTGATTTTTTCCCTAATCCGGGGGGAATTGCGGTTCTTTGGTGCTCAGCATCTTTTCAGGTTGGTGATGGAAAGCAGGCAAAGGGCGGGGATGGGAGGGGGTGAAGAGCAGAAGACAGTAGTGGCACTTACTGTGGGGCTGGGGACCACAGGATCAAACGGGCAGTGATGAAAACACGAGAGATACTTCTTGGAAGGAAAAGTCACTGCTGATCACCTGAGAGTAGGGAGTATTCTCTCTCTCTCTCTCTCTCTCTCTCTCTCTCTCTCTCTCTCTCTCTCTCTCTCTCTCTCTCTCTCTCTCTCTCTCTCTCTCTCTCTCTCTCTCTCTCTCTCTGGTTGATGATGATGATGACAACTATGATGAGAAATGATGATGATGATGATGATGATGATGATGATGAGATGATGATGATGATGATGTGTGTGTGTGTTTTGTCTGTCTGTCTGTCTGTCTGTCTGTCTGTCTGTCTGTCTGTGTCTATGTGCGTGAGTGTATTGTACAACTGTATATACACATCGAGTTACTTATATAATGCCATACGGTACAATATATAGATTATGATACACTGACTAATTTTACTATATTGATCTTCGTACAGTACTTGATTGTTGGTTGTACAGAGGTTTGTCTTGTGGTGTTGATAAGTCAAAGAAACGATCGCATTTTTTATCCACACAAAAGCAAAAACAAGATCACTTTCTCACTACGGTATCTGAAATAGACTTTTCACAGAAAGAAAAGAGGGGACAAAAACAATGGTAAGAGACAAGAACAGATGAGAAAAAGCAAAGACACAGAAGCAAGAAGATAAAAAGCAATCGCAATTTGACAGGCAGCCTTCCGTTTAAGAGCCTCACTCTTCAGTCCCTGCCTCGTTCCCCGCTCCTCTCCCCGCCTCTCTGACAGCAATCTTTGATCCATTATCTTGTCAGCTGTCACGTTCTTTGATCCATATCTCAGCTGTCACTAGTTGATCCAAGACCTCAACCCATTTCTGTGCCCCCTCTCCTAAGTATGAATTCATCACTTAAATAAAATCCCATCATTCCTTTCTCCCCATGCACACACACACACACACACACACACACACACACACACACACACACACACACACACACACACACACACACACACACACACACACACACACACACACACACACACACACACACGCCATGTTGTTTAAGCATATCTCTAAGGTAACCTGCCTCCTGTAACTCTTTAGTGTACCATGCCGGTTTAGGATCATGTCGTACTCTAATCGTTTTTAGAGGGGCGTGTTTATCATAAATTTCAGTAAATGTTTTGATCCAAAATTCTACTGCAAGATCTGGATTAGTTATGTTGAAAACTGAAGAGAGATTTGAGTTAAGCAAATCGTGTAGAAAGTCTTGGTTGTTAAAGCTTGTAAAGCAACGGTAGGTCATTGTCTTGTGTCCCGTTTTGGGAATTTTTACTCCTTTTTTGGACCATGTGACACAAACTGGTAATGATCACTACAGTTTAGAACAGGGACGCAGACTTCTGTTATGTTAGTTTTATCTGAAACATAAATATGGTCGATAAGTGTCTTGGAGTTTGGTGTGACTCTCGTTGGAGATTCAATGAGCTGATGTAGATTGAATAGACTGAATGCTTGCGTCGATTGGTTTTGTACTTTCAGAAGGTCTATGTTAAAGTCTCCAAGTAAGATGATTTCCTTGGATTCAAGCGAGACTGCATCCATCATCGTAATTAATTTGTCGACCCAGTTTACTCTTTCAGATGGGTTCCTGTAGCAGAATCCAACCAAAATGGAAAGGTTTCTTTTCAGCTTAACTTCTATCCAAACACATTCTACACCGTTACTTTCTAAGTGTAGAAGTCGTTTGAAGCTAAGGGTTTCGCTGATGTAGATAAGAAGACCCGTCTCTTTCGCAAGCGAAGGATCTTTCCGGATTGTGTTATATCCTGGAATAGTTACATCATTGTCGCTAATGTGTGCAGCTAATCTGGATTCAGAGAGTCCTAAGATATGA
>CM065714.1:52490915-52503415 GCA_033310375.1 Conus canariensis
ATAAACGTGTATAATAACGGGACTATCTACGGGATAAAAATTTAAACCAATTTAAGTGTTGAAGCTAAAAACTAACGCTGTGTGGTGTGGATTTCAAGTTAATATTTTGTGAAGAACTGATGGCCGCCAAACGCCTATGTTGTACAATGGTAGAGTATCACCAGCATAGTGTGGTTTGATTTGATAAACCCATTGGAAATGATTGGAGCTTAGGTTTCTTTCTGTTTAAAAAAAATGTGCTTAGCGAGAGCTGTGTCACTGTGTATAACGTTTTATCTTTTTTTAGTTTCCTGTTTAATAACAGTTGAGGAAGACTGTTGCTATAAGCCTTTACAAGAAGGATTTCCGAAGGGAACAGCTGTTTTCTTATGTAGAGAGAAAGTGCAGGCAAGAGCTTATTTGATACTTTCGGGAGAACTCAGTCAGCTGAACTGGTTGTGTAATTATAAGTAGATTTCCCGTCTGGCATAGTTTCTGACCGGCTGTGGCTGAGGTGCTTACAATTGAGGAATTTCCTTTTTCCTGTTTAATGGACCAGTTTTCTTCCGTGTTAGAAATAAGATACTGTGCGAAATGAAATTACGTTTTTTTTTTCACCCTCAGTATTCTATATATTGTTGCTTGGAACTATGTGAAATTCGAGAGTTTCTTGTGAATACGTGACGACTGTCCGCTGAAATAAATTTATTGCTAGTGTATGACTTTTTATTTTGCAAACTCTGTGTCAGTGCTAATTGTCTGAGAGAGAGAGAAGAGAGAGAGAGAGAGAGAGAGAGAGAGAGAGAGAGAGAGAGAGAGAGAGAGAGAGAGAGAACTTTGCTAAAATTGGTCCTGTTCGATCTCTTCTTTTTCTTGATAAGACCAGCCTTCCACTTGCAGGCACCACAGCAAACAGCACGTGGTAGTCTGTATGCGAGAGCGTGCACAAGGGTACCTGTACAGTCCATCACTTGCATAAATCTCCAACTAAAACTCTTCCCCTGCAGGACAGCACCCCCCGACTGAGCTGCTCTCTGCTCCAAGTTTCTCCGCTCAGTCACTCATTGAAAAAACAACTTCTCCAACTATACTGCTCCATGTTTTCAGTCCCATGATGGGGCGATTGAAAAGAGAAGGCTGACAGTTGCAGGTTAATGGCTGACGGTGAAGAGCCTCCAGACACCAGTTTGCGATTTTTCCCCAACCCGTGAATTGCAAGTCCGTTGGTGCTCAGCATCTTTTCGGGTTGATGATGAAAAGAAGGCGGGGGGTGGGGTGGAGGGGGGCTAAGAAGGAGAGGATGAAGAGCATAAGATAGTAGTGGCACTTGCAGAGAAATGGAGGGGGCACTTATTGTGGTTCTTCTGGGGACTTCGAGGCTGTAGCTGGCAGTAATAAAAACAAGAGAGATACTTCTGCAGGAAAAGTCACTTCTGACCATCTGTGAAGTAGGTAGTACTCTCTCTCTCTCTCTCTCTCTCTCTCTCTCTCTCTCTCTCTCTCTCTCTCTCTCTCTCTCTCTCTCTCTCTCTCTTAAACATGTTTACTTCTCTTCCATATGTTATCCCTTTGTTCTGTGTGTCTGTGTGTCTGTCTGTCTGTCTGTCTCTCTCTCTCTCTCTTTCTCTCTCTCTCTCTGTCTCTCTCTCTCTCTCTCTCTCTCTCTCTCTCTCTCTCTCTCTCTCTCTCTCTCTCTCTCCATGTTTGTGTATATACTAGTGTCGCGTAGCGCGTAGACCACCGAGAGCGTCCGATATGAAAAAAGCTCACTGATGCTTGTCTGTTATTGAAACTGAAGGAGGTGTCCCCGCGGCTTGTCAGAGATTGTTGTCTCGTTCGTCATTTCTCCAGATGGATTCCCCCGTCTCCTCGACAAAGGTGGCAGTACGTCGCAGGTCCTCCAGTCCTCCGTAGAGCTTCCGGGCCACTGGTATTGGGTCGGGCCAGGTTTTCTCTCGAAGCGCTTGGTGGAGCGGGCAGGACTGCAGCAGACGTTCTGTTGTCTGGCTGCCTGTTCTGCAGGGGTACTGCTCTGTGTTGCCGATGCGGCGTTTAAAGAATATTGTCAGAGATGACCTACGGAAATCATAATCTTTCTCGCTAGGTTCAAGCTCCATTCAAGGCAGTCTGGTCAGATAAGATCTTCAAAGCCACCATATGTGCAGACACCGGTTCCTTTCGTGTCCGGATGAAGCTTTAAGCCGAGGTTCAGTGTGTGAACGTATGGATTTAAAATAAAATGAACGAAAGTTAAATCCCATTCCTGTTTTGTAGAAGGGTAGGCGATTGTGTGCTGGTGAATAGGATGGCAAAAATAAAAGTAACATGCACGCGTGTATCGTGAGTAGATATTATTTTCCAAGATGGAGTGTAGGTAACAATAATGTTGGAATTATACATGAACACATATGCAAAAACATCGCCAGTGGTAAATTTCTATTTTCTTACCAAAAGAAGAAGAAGGAGAAGCTTGGAAACAAGGAGAAAGAAGGAGGATGGAGAGAAGGACGAAGAGATAGAGGTGGAGGAGGAGGAAGAGGAGGCTTCGTAAAATATGCACATGGGGCAAACACAGCTTCAATTTCTCACATGCTGCTCAAGGTCACACAAGATTACACCCACATCAGATGAAGCTGTGTCTATCTCATGCAGAAAGAATACACACTCACGTAATCTCAAGGGGTCTGTCTTTGGTCGTACCACCTTTCTTTCTGATACTTTACACATATATCAAGTTTTCCTGTAAACATATGTCCTTCATGTAACTGCTGGCTCTGCTCACTAAACACTGTGCCTTTCCTCCCATTGCCTAGGTCGAAGAGATAAGTGACTGTCTGTTCGCATTCGTTTTCATTGTCGTGAATGTTATTTGTCTTGCATGAAGAAGACCAAACAGGTCGAAACGAGTATTGTTTCTTTTGATAACTATGGCGATGATGATGAAGATGATGACGATGATGATGACGACGACGATGATGACGATGATGATGATAATGATGATGATGATGATGATGATGATGATGATGATCATCATCATCATCATCATCATCATCATCATCATCATCATCATCATCATCATCATGGTGAAGTCGTTGCAGTCATCACAATCATTCGCTTCCATCTGGATTAGGTGTGACGGTTTAGTTTCATCGTGACCTGCTTCTGTAGTTGGTACTTCTCCATTTGCTTTCTCTCGTTTTCCTTCTTTTCTGTCTCCAAAGATTCTGCCATTCTCCACCCACTGTCTCTTCCACTTCTTCCTGTTCCTTTAACCTACATCCTCCTTGCCTTCCCTGTATCATGTTTTACCGTCTTCTTCTTCTTGTCTTGTTGGGCGTAGGTCTGTCTTTGAAGTATTCAGAACATCAACTGGCTGCCACGAACCCTTGTCTTTAAATATTCAAGAACAGCCCGATCCACCTGACGAAATGGGCAATGCCAGACTAGGAACATCTGAGTGGATTGAGAAACAATACAGCAAACTGTTTTTTTTTAACTGGAGGAAAACATGCAACCTACACTGTCACTGCGGGAAATTTACTCTTTAAACAATCTCTTCTCTCTCTCTCTCCTCTCTCTCTCTCTCTCTCTCTCTCTCTCTCACACACACACACACACACCACACACACACACACACACACACACACACACACACACACACAACCCCACGCGCTTCACTACCACGCATTACTACGCACATACACAAGTGGGCGCAAATAATTGAAACAATCGTGACTTCTGCTTTTCACAAACAAGCGTAGTAATGCACAATTATGAAAGATAGGTTCAAAAAATCCAACACTCACCATATTTGTTGTTGTTTATTGTAAAACACTAACATAGGAGTGCTTTTCAGCATTGCAGCAGACAGAGAATGTTACTGCAGGTACATACAAATATACAAACAGGCTTGCGGCAAGCACAACAACAACAACACACACACAACACACACAACAACACAAACACACATACACACACACACACAAACAACACACACACACAACAACACACAAAACACAACACAACAACGACACACACAGACACAACACAACACGACACACACACACGACGGAGCACAGACACATATACACAGACACAGACACAAACAAACACACACACACACACACAACACACACACACACAACAACACACACACTAAACGACACACGGAACACAACACACACACACAACAAACATAACACACACAACACGAGCGCGCGCGCGCGCGAGACCACACACAACACACAACAAAGCACTACCAGTAAGCACGCAGTCGCACAACAAACACTCTTAACACAATACGCGCGGCACGCGCGCGCACACGGCGCACGCACAACAACACACACACCACACACACACACACACACACACACACACACACACACACAGAATGTTGGAGATTTCACACCTTGCCTCCAAAACGTTCTTCCAGCAGAATATCCGTTACTTTCTTCTTCACAGCCAGGGGATTCGAAAGCGCATAAAAAGACAACCTGATCTGAATTAAATTGCTCTTTGCCATTTGGCACCAGATTCTGGAAGAAGATGCAACAGTTACTGGAACTTAATGGCATTGCTGTGCAGATTCACCGGAAAAGGTCCGTATAAGATGGGCGTGATATAACAGCACAAGAGAATACAGGAAAATACAGAGAGAGAGAGAGAGAGAGAGAGACAGACAGACAGACAGACAGACAGACAGACAGACAGACAGAGACAGAGACAGAGAAACAGACAGACATAGAGACAGAGGCAGAGACAGAGACAGACAAACGGACAAACAGACAGACAAACAGACAGAAGGGGGAAGGGAGGCTGGGAGGCTGGGACGGAGTAAATGTAGTGAGAAGGAGGGGGGGAGGGGTAAAATCAGAGATCAAACCATCCAGACATAGGGAAACAAAAACCTCAATAAAAGAATTAAAGAAAGGAATGACAAAAAAAAAAACAAAGGCAAAAGTAAGAAACATACATGAGAGCGGGCGAGAACAGGGAAGAAACACAAAAAGACAAAAAGAATCAAATAAACAGAGCGAAAAGAAAGACAATGAAAGCAATTGCGGAAAAAGGGAGTAATGTGAGGGGGGGAAGTCGAACACACAAATGAAACAAAGAACTGAGAAAACAGACGAAAAGGGAGAATAACAGATACAGGAAGAAAAAAAAGACAAGAAAAAGAAACGTGGAGAAAGAAAATGAAAATCCACACACACACACACACACACACACACACACACACACACACACACACACACACACACACACACACACACACACACACACACACACACAGAGAGAGGGGGGGGGAGGGCAAAAACAGAAATAATGGAGTTAGAATGCAAAAATAAAAAACAGGAAAGAAGAGCAAGATAGTAAGGGAAAGAACATAAGAGACAGACAGACAGACAGACAAACAGACAGACAGATAGACAGACAGACAGACAGGGACAAAGAGAGAACAGAGAGGATGCGGCAGCTTTAGAGAGAGAGAGAGAGAGAGAGGGAGGGAGGGAGGGGGAGAGAGAGAGGGGGGAGGGGGAAGGGGGTTCTCCGATGTAAGGAATGCCTGAAAATGAGCCGAGATTCCTTAAAAAAGTGGTGTCTTTATTTCACGTAATCTTGAGATGCTGCACAAACAACTCCTACATATTAATCACATTGCCGTTATTGATTGGAGAGAGAGAGAGAGAGAGAGAGAGAGAGAGAGAGAGAGAGAGAGAGAGAGAGAGAGAGAGAGAGAGAGAGAGGGAGGGAGGGAGAGAGACAGACAGACAGAAGGACTGACAATCAGACAGACATACAAACAGACTGAAAGATATAGAGTGGTCGGAACTACGGTAAATAAAGAGTTTAAGGGAAAAAAGAGACAGGTCAGGAGAGAGAGAGAGAGAGAGAGAGAGAGAGAGAGAGAGAGAGGGGGGGCGGACAGACAGACAAGGCAGAAGACAAATAGAATGATTTGGAACAGTAAATAAAGATAAGGGAGAATAGGTAGGTAGAGAAGATAGATGAGATAGAAACAGATCATCGAGCAGGTAGATGGTAAATGGATATAGTAGGTAGATAGATAGATAGATAGTGAATAGATAGGATATAGATAGATAGATAGATGAGATAGACAGATAGACAGATAGATAGATAGATGTACAGAGAGAGACAGAGATGGGGGATAAACAGGCAAATAGACAAACAGGTTGAGGGATGGACGGACAGAGAGAGAGAGGGGGGGGGGAGTGTGACAGACAGAACGACAGACAGACAGACAAATACAGACAGAAGATTCAGATTCAGATGTCTAATTCATGAATAAGCCATTGCCCCTCATGAAGGGGAGTGATTGAAGAATCATTTCCTACAATTTGTTTTTCTATTTTATGAATACATTATAAGGTTAAATGTAGTGTTTTACGAGATATGACAACTGAACGCAGTTGAAACGCTCTATACAAGACAATTGACAGATTTCTGACGGTTCTTTCGTGTTTACATGCCAAAAGTACACCAAGTCAGAACAGCTTTGGAAAGTTATGAAATTTTGCAGGAATGTATTGTTGCCTAAGTTACTTAGTGCTGGGCTACATAAAACAAAATTAACTTCAACTTCTTTGCTGGTTTTACACAGTGGAGAGATTAAATCAAGCCAGAGAGAGAGAGAGAGAGAGAGAGAGAGAGAGAGAGAGAGAGAGAGAGAGAGAGAGAGAGAGCATATATCCATAGACGAACCTCAATTCTCTTTCGCCAGGTCCAAACTGTCATCTTCCAAGGTTTCACTTAAACAACATCCCACTCCCACGCCCTCCCTCCATCCCACCTAACGACCCTAGCTGCAGCCCCAACCCCCTCCACTTCCCCCATCCACCCTTCTCCCTCTCTCCAACTCCCTCTCCGCACTCCCGTTCTTCACCACCACCCCGTTTTCCTTCTAGAGATGATTGACTTCCGGTTCTCCTCCTCTTCCTCTTCCTCCTCTTCCTCCACTTCCACCCATTATTTTCTTTCTTTTTATGTCCTCTTCACTGTCTTCTGTCGGTTGTATTGACAGCCGTCACGTCAATAATTGGACATGTATATGGAAGGGTCCGGCGGAGACTGAGTTGCTCAGGCATGCTCGCCCAATGTTTTCTATGCATTTCGTGCCAAGTCCGATAACTGGGAGGTGCATTATGCAGGCACACTCACCTCATGTTTCTTTTTTTTTTTTTTTCCAGGGAGCCGAGGACCAGCTTGTTATGACGGCAACACACGTGACAGAGAGAGAGAGAGACAGAGACAGAGACAAACAGACAGACAGAGGAGGAGGAGAGAGAGAGAGAGAGAGAGAGAGAGAGAGAGAGAGAGAGAGATACAGACGACAACAGACAGACAGACAGACAGACAGACAGAGACAGAGAGAGAAACAGACAGACAGACAGAGAAAAAAGACAGACAGACAGAGACAAAGTCAAAGACAGAAACAGAGAGCGACGGAGAAGAGGAGAGAGAGGGGGGTTAAGAGAGAGAGGGAGAGAGAGAGAGAGAGAGAGAGAGAGAGAGAGAGAGAGAGAACGGGTGAGAGAGAGAGATTTACGAACATTAAACCATTACACAACGAAGATGGGTCTTTCATTTAGTGTAAAATGGTCAACCTGATCACTTTTTAACACCAAGCCGTCATGGAGAGAGAGGGGGGGGGGGGAGGGGAGAGAGAGAGGGAGGGAGAGAGAGAGAGAGAGAGAGAGAGAGAGAGAGAGAGAGAGAGGCGTATTGCGTTTGGGTATCTGGGTGAGTAGAATTGTGTGTGCACTTAGTGAGGGGTGGAGGAGGTGGAGGAGCGTCAGGATGAAACAGAGGGGGGAAAGAATTGGGAAGTGATTGCGTGCTAAGCACGCGTGTGTGTGTGTGGGGGGGGGGGGGGATCTCTGTTTGTGCAGATGGGTGTGTGTGTGTGTGTGTGTGTGTGTGTGTGTGTGTGTGTGTGTGTGTGTGTGTGTGTGTGTGTGTGTGTTCTTCAATTTAATATCTATTCACGTTATGTGATCTTAGTAAAAAAAAAAAAAAAAGACAATTGAAGAAATGAACGCAGCGACAATTAAGAATAACACAAGCAACATCAAATACAACGATACAGCATCTCATGACAAATAACTAAAAATCGGACTCTGAGTTAATGCTAATCCAATGCCACATATGAGTGAGGAATGATTCCAAAAGTCATCCAGGGAAGATTCAGATAAAGAAAGCAACAATTTTTTCAACTGCGTACATCTTAAAAGTATATGCATATTTGATATTTTCACCACGAACGCATTTCATGTCATAAGAAAATGTTGTTGTAAAAGTATTAAGTTTAAGTCCGTAAATCAAAGAGGTCATTGACCTTACATGGCATAAGCCATTTCGAGTTCTTAAAATAGTATCATACCGTGGTGGCTGATTTTTGGGGGTTGAACAAAAAGTACCCAGCATTCTCTACCTTCTTTCTGAAGTGCTTCCAACACACATTCTGTAATAATCTATATATGCTTCTAGAAGAGACAGAGGAATATTTAAACTACATGCATTGTCAGCACGTTTTGATCCACTTTTTGCCTGTCTGTCAACTCTTTCGTTACAATAGGTTCCACAATGAGAGGGCACCCAGCAAAATGTAATATTACTACCTCTCAAAGGTAGGACATGTATTAAATATTTGAGTTCAACAATAAGATGGCTGTTTAACTGTAGAGTTGGTGTTGCTTTTGCTCAGAGCATATAAAACTGACTTTGAATCAACACAAAAAAAGAATTTGAAATATGTGATTTTAGAAATCAAGTAGATGATACATAAGAATGGCAGTGAGCTCTGCTGTGAATATGGATCTGTATTTTCCGACATAAAAAGGGATAGTGAAAGCTGTTCCAGCTTCCTGATTGTCCAGCAGAGATCCATCCATGTGAACTTTCAGATGATCAGGGCAATAATGGTTTTAATGATCTTTTACTGATGCACCAAGAAAAAGAAACACCCGAAGGTGCTGGAGAGGACCCAGAGAAGCACTGTCTTCACCTGCCTTTAGAGTAGTCCTGTACCACCCTTGGAGGCCTGTGCTGTGTTGACGATGGGTACAGGCACGCGCAGGACACTCCATTAAGATATCAAGGGACATAACTGCTCCTGAACAGAAGTAAATCAGACTACAGGATGCAACTCATAACAGCCTTAAAGTAGCATCCCCATGGGTGTACCAGCCCGTATTTCATGACTGCAGAGCCCACCGGCGAAAAACACCACCCTCCAGCTGTCGAGCACACCCCACAGACCCAACCACCCCTGCCCACGGACAGATGAAGACAGTGCCACCAAGAGTGTTATCGTTGTCATTTTTTCGTAAGGAAGAATGATTTATATCAAACTTAGCCACATGAAGTTCCCATGTTGGGCACGGGAGAAATATAGTTTGACTTTATCGTTTTCTTCAAATCCATTTCTGATCGTTGGAATAAATCAGAAGTGTCAGTTCCAATCGTAGCGAGGGAACAATTATTGTTTGCCTGTTTTGGAAAATCTGTATACGATCTTACGCTAACTTCATTTTCAACATTATGGTCGGTTACAGAGCTACCTAGAACATATTTTGCAAACGCAAGTCGTCGATACTCATCCAAAGGCAGAGCTCCTACTTCCCGATAATGTTCCCATAGCTGATGCATAAAAGGGTACTCCCAGGGCAGGCTGGAATGCCTTGCAGTCTGAACTTTGTATTTTCTTCAATACATATTGTGGAGCACTAAAACACCTCTTGGCCATAAGTCAGTCTGGAGCGTACAAGACGAAGTGAAAGTTGAATCAAAACTTTAACATTCTGGTTCTAATGTTATTTGCTTATTATTTAACAAAAGAATTGAAACCTCTTTTTCTGGTTTTCGTCATTATATATTCAGTATGATAATTCCACATCAATTTTGATGTGAGGTACATTTATATGCCCAAAACTTTTACGACATATTTGTATTTCAAAACATCGTCTATTGATTCATAACGTTGGCAGTGTGGGTGGGTCTGCCCCATTATCAAAAAGAATAACATTAGTCTTCTCAGTGGATAAAGATAACTCATTCGCAGTAAGGTAGATGCTGAGTTTATCAAGTTCAAGCTGATATATCTTTCTATATTAATTAAGCTCTATCTTAGACGTCTTCTTTTTATGTTTATTAGTTAAACTTTTGAGTTGATTTAGTCCTCAGCGGTAAAAGAGCTTGATTTCATCAACATTAATTCTATTGTTCTTTCGTACACATGGTGAATCAGGTATTAATTCTTTCAAGAAATTACCACATACTGCTTTTCTTTTACTGTTTCATTTATCAAAATTATCATTATGATATCATTTCATGATCGAGAAACCAATCAAAATCAGCTGCCCCATCTGGCCAACATACGTTTGCCAGTGTGTCATTGTCCTACGTTGAAGTACACGAGATTTGATGTCTTCATCTGCCAGACTTCCATTATCACCACAGTAATGGTCCATCTCCGATTCTTCATCTCAGTCTCGTGTTTGCAGTCCAAGCAGTGCTAATGACCTGCCTTCTCGCCATTCCCTCGTGAAAACACTACCATAACAGCCTATCACGGTATGTAATAAAAAGGTAGGTGCTCCAGGTATGAAGGTATTCCTTGCCGTTCTCTCCTTTCATCATAGTATGTTCCGTGTAAATGAAAAATTAATATCTGTCGCGAACTCTGTCACCAAGTTTTGCTGTTGTTTTTTTGTCTCGTCACGAAACCGAGAAACCAGCTTCATGAACATTATGAAATGTGCATTCTATTTCTCCACAGCTAATATAGTAGGACAAGCTTAAAACAATAACAAAATTTACAATCCTTTTCCCTCCGACTAGTGAGATTGCCCCAGGATCATAAGCATTATGAATTTACATTCCATTTATGTACATCTGGCAAGATTGACAGAGCCTCAAAACAAAATTTTCATTCCATTTCCATAAAACTGTTCAGACAGAACCAGTCTCCAAAACCCACAATTTACATTCCCTAAGCTAATCAGCTGGGACTAGCCTTAAAAATACAATGACATTCACATTAAATTTCCCTACAAGTGGTCAGACAAAACCAGCCTCAAAAACTTAATGAAATTTTACATTTCATTTCCCTACATTTAGTAAGACAGAACCAGCCTTTAAACATAAAAAATGTCCATTTCCCCATATTTAGTTAGACACATACAGCCTTGAAAATTATTACACTACATTCCATTTATCTATATCTAGTGAGACAAAATCAACTTTTGAAACAATATGAAATTTACATTCTATTTTCCTGCATTTAGTAATACAGCACAAGTGTTAAGAAGATTACAAAATTTACATTCCTTTTCCCTAGTAGTATGAAATTTGCATTCCATTTCTATATAACAGATATACCAGACTAAAAAAATCATGAAAATTACATTCCATTTTCCTACATTTAGTAAGACAGAACCAGCCTCAGAAACGTTATTATATTTACATTATTTCACCCTATATTTTAAAAAAAAATAGAACTAGCACCACAGACACTAAGAAATTTACGTCCTCTTTTCTTTCCCTCTTGAGATTGTAAGATCAATGTCCTAATAGCTGGTCACTCTTTAGGACAAGTTGATTACAGACTAATGTCTTAAAAACACTTGCCTTTTCATCTCAATGCCGAGTAAAGTTATCATTGTCTTTAAAAAAAAAATGAACTGTCAATATGATTCAAGTTCAGGGATGATTCTTCATTTGACGCTAAAACCATTTTCCATACGTACCCTCCCTTGGACTTCAAAGTGACACGGTAAACAATTTCTTAAAAGAAAACCCATATTTAACACTTACGATTCTGAGGTCCCTTTTACTAATTCCTTTTTCTTACATCAAATAAAACAAAACCGGCTTTACAAAAAAAAGTAATGAAATTTGCATTCCTTTCCCCTACATCTAGTAAGACAGAAGCAGCATCGCAGAGTCTAAGAAGGTTACATATTCATTTCCTTCGATCTTGAGGAAAATCTCTCTCTCTCTCTCTCTCTCTCTCTCTCTCTCTTCTCTCTCTCTCTCTCTCTCTCTCTCTCTCTCTCCTCTCCAAGCCTTCTGTTCTTATTTCCTTATTTTGAGTTTCAATGATGACATAGTTTCCCTTTCTGCATACAATGGCTTCTCCCACTATACAGTTTTGTTTGTCTGAGATTCCACCATCCGCTGGCCAGACCTGTCGGTTCAACAATGGCCTGCTTCCCCCCTCTCTGGCACATGCCGGTGATGTCTGTCAACACGCTTTGAAAGGTAGGGCGAGGTCTGTATACATTGAAACCCTTGGTGTACGTGGCTGCTGTTTCTCAGACCTGAATCACGGCACGTCGGCAGTCAGTCTGTGAGTGGGTGTTGGAAGCTGAGTGAAGTTCAGCTGCAGACATCCTCAAGTCAGTGCCGCTGGATCTTCCGACAGTGAGTCACAGAATTCGATAGATGACTTAGCACACTATGTATATAAGTATTTATTAGTAAAGGGACACAGATGACAT
>CM065714.1:52513415-52523415 GCA_033310375.1 Conus canariensis
CAAACGCTGCCCAGTTATGCGATTTGGTGTGTTCGCCACCAAACTCAGAAGCTTTCCCACCTGAAATTAGACACTGAATGTTCTAATTTCACTTTCCCCCTTCCCCTCCTCCTAAGTCTTCCTCCCTCCCTCCCCCCCTCCCCCCCCCCTTCTTTACATTAGTCTGCCACACTTCATGACACTGTAATATCTGGAAATCAGAAATCAATTTGAATTTCATCAGAGATGTGCCTTCCACCTGTGCATACAACGCCTTCTTCCAGCACACTGTTAGCTTTGTGTCTGAGAGTCCACCTACACTGGCCAGACCTGCCTCCCAGCACACTGTTAGCTTTGTGTCTGAGAGTCCACCTACACTGGCCAGACCTGCCTCCCAGCACACTGTTAGCTTTGTGTCTGAGAGTCCACCTACACTGGCCAGACCTGCCTCCCAGCACACTGTTAGCTTTGTGTCTGAGAGTCCACCTACACTGGCCAGACCTGCCTCCCAGCACACTGTTAGCTTTGTGTCTGAGAGTCCACCTACACTGGCCAGACCTGCCTCCCAGCACACTGTTAGCTTTGTGTCTGAGAGTCCACCTACACTGGCCAGACCTGCCTCCCAGCACACTGTTAGCTTTGTGTCTGAGAGTCCACCTACACCGCCAGACCTGCCTCCCAGCACACTGTTAGCTTTGTGTCTGAGAGTCCACCTACACCGCCACACCTGCCTCCCAGCACACTGTTAGCTTTGTGTCTGAGAGTCCACCTACACTGGCCAGACCTGCCTCCCAGCACACTGTTAGCTTTGTGTCTGACAGTCCACCTACACTGGCCAGACCTGCCTCCCAGCACACTGTTAGCTTTGTGTCTGAGAGTCCACCTGCACTGGCCAGACCTGCCTCCCAGCACACTGTTAGCTTTGTGTCTGACAGTCCACCTACACTGGCCAGACCTGCCTCCCAGCACACTGTTAGCTTTGTGTCTGAGAGTCCACCTACACTGGCCAGACCTGCCTCCCAGCACACTGTTAGCTTTGTGTCTGAGAGTCCACCTACACTGGCCAGACCTGCCTCCCAGCACACTGTTAGCTTTGTGTCTGAGAGTCCACCTACACTGGCCAGACCTGCCTCCCAGCACACTGTTAGCTTTGTGTCTGACAGTCCACCTACACTGGCCAGACCTGCCTCCCAGCACACTGTTAGCTTTGTGTCTGAGAGTCCACCTACACCGCCAGACCTGCCTCCCAGCACACTGTTAGCTTTGTGTCTGACAGTCCACCTACACTGGCCAGACCTGCCTCCCAGCACACTGTTAGCTTTGTGTCTGACAGTCCACCTACACTGGCCAGACCTGCCTCCCAGCACACTGTTAGCTTTGTGTCTGAGAGTCCACCTACACTGGCCAGACCTGCCTCCCAGCACACTGTTAGCTTTGTGTCTGAGAGTCCACCTACACTGGCCAGACCTGCCTCCCAGCACACTGTTAGCTTTGTGTCTGAGAGTCCACCTACACTGGCCAGACCTGCCAGTTCCATTAAACAATGGCCAGCTTCTCTCTCTGGTACATGCTGGTAATGTCTGTCAACACGCTTTGAAAGGCAGGGCGAGGTCTGTGTACACTGAAACCCCTTGCTGCACCTGGCTCCCATTTCTCCGACCTGAATCACGGCACGTCAGCAGTCAGTCTGTGAGTGGGTGTTGGAAGCTGAGTGAAGTTCAGCTGCAGACACCAGCAGGTCAACACTGTTGGCTCTTCCCACTGGTTGTGGTGACAGTCACAAGCATTCGACTTTGCCTAATATACATGTTGATATTTGTAAATAAAGTGGTCAAACATGGACGAAGTTTGAATGATGTAGTTTCTGGTTCAGCTTCTTCCTATTCAAAATCAGCTTTATTTGTTGTATCAACAACAGAATATTTTCATTTAGGACTAAGGGCAAAAAAGCGTTGTCTTGTTTAGGTTTGGGTGTTTTTGTTAATGTGCAGGGATCATTTATGTCCCCATTCAACAAAAATAAATGCCCTTTGATTGGTCAGAAGAGCCATCACAGTTGACTTCTCATTTGACCTCTCATATGACCTCTCACATTTGCTTATGAGCAGAATTTGATGACAAACTCTATTTGAAAGAAATGGAGGTTAAAAAAGACTGGCATCTATTGATGCAAAGAGCTCTTGGATCACTGATGTAGCTTCAAACCATCGCACTAAATTAATTGGTTTGCCAACAATCAAAGATTTACAGCCTCATATTGGTCTTTCTCGCAAAGGGTTGGAAACTGTTTTTTTGTAATCAAATTACAGGTGCTCTGGTAATTTAATCACAAGATTCAGATAGAGTTTATTGATTTGTTGTTAACTACAAAAAAAAACAATTCTGGGGAAGTCCTCCCAAAGTGTGCCTACAATAGACTTAAAGGGTTAAAATGCACTGTGTAAAATTGTTCACTAACCACACTGTTTTACTCCTCTCTCCTCAAAAACTGCCACAGAAAAGCAAAACCTCATTGAGCAAATCACGTTTCCTACCCACCTCCTCCTTCGTCTCCCTGTGACACAGCACCAACCCTCTTCCACCTTAGAACCTCCATCAACAAGATTCTGAAGCCCTGTAAGAACAGGAAACTAGAAACCAATGGTGAAATTGAGCATTAACATGACGTGCTTCCTTGCCTACAATGGCTTCCCTGGTGTATTGCCTGATTTAGACTGCGTCTGAGATCGCATGAGCTCGTGTTTAGTCATGGCTGTTCATTAATGGGTGGGGCTTCTGTCCAGAACACGCTGGCTACGTCTGTCAACATGATTTCGATGGAGGTCGAAGGCTGGGGGTAATTAGGGAATGGGGGTAGGGGTGGTAGTCAGATAGGAGTTAAATGGGCAGGGGAGAGGGAGAGGAGGGAACGGGCGGGTAGTTATGTATGTTTACATTGAAGCCTTTTTGCTGCGCATGTTTGCCGTTCCTCTGTCCTGAGGGAAACGTCACGCGACGAGAGACTAACGGAAAGATACTGTTTTTATGTGGACATGTTCCTTTTAACAGCCAGGCTACGAATTCACTATAACATATCAAAGCAAGACAAAAGGAGTGGAAACTGTGTTGGGCCCAAATGTATACTGACGTGAATACCTTTTGCTACTGTCCTGAAAACCACGAGTCACCACGACCTTTAAAACGTTGAAATTCTGTAGGATTGCAAATTTACATAAGGCAACGAAAGCAGCCGGCACAAAAAGAACACATCATTTTTTCAATGTGGAAGATATAGCCTCCTTCTAGTAGTATTTCTTATTATGTTTGCTCATCGATCTCTGGTGGCAAGGTCAATGCTCTGACCTTGATGAAAGAAGAGAGAGAGAGAGAGAGGGAGAGAGAGAGAGAGAGAGAAGAGAAAAAGGGTGAATCTTACTGAGCAAGTGGTATATGGATGCCCTGATTCGTCAATGAAATAGGCATGGCCGCTTTACGAGGCAAGGGTAATCATATTGAATTCCCATCAACCTTTGGAGGGTGTCCCTGCAGCCACATGTCTAGGTGTGAGGTTGAGGCAGAAGGGGTGGTATGTGCCTGTTCATTATTGCATGCGTGTGTGTGTGTGTGTGTGTGTGTGTGTGTGTGTGTGTGTGTGTGTGTGTGTCTGTCTGTCTGTCTGTCTGTCTGTCTGTCTGTCTGTCTGTGTGTACGTACGTGTGTGTGTGTGTGTGTGTGTGTTGTGTGTGTGTGTGTGTGTGTGTGTGTGTGTGTGGTGTGCATGCGCGTGTGTGTGTGTGTTGTGTGTGTGTGTTTATTTGTTGGAGTGTGTGTGTGGTGTGTGTGTGTGTGTGTGTGTGTGTGTGTGTGTGTGTGTGTGTGTGTGTGTGTGTGTGTGTTCGCCCCATGTGCCGGCAGTTTGTCAAAAGAAATCGCCAGTAGGTTGAAAAGGACACTAGTGAATGTCACCAAAATATGCTGACATACAGGGAGATTTTCGTAATGGTCACAGAGACATAAGACACCTGAAAGGTCTTAGTCAAAGAAACATAAATACACCCTGAACGAATGATTGCGGATTGGGAATCAGAGAGTTCTAAGCTAGAAATATAATAAGACTTATCAAACTGAATGAAACTCACCTGTTGCTTTGGAACAATAAGATTAGAAAATATAACAATTGTCTTTTTTTTTAACAGAAAGCACAGAAAGAGGTAAGGACACGCTGACACCAGCAGAAGAGAGAGAGAGAGAGAGAGAGAGAGAGAGAGAGAGAGAGAGAGAGAGAGAGAGAGAGAGAGGTAAGTACAGACTGACCGACAGACATATAGAGACAGACATGCACATGCAAGCAAACAAAATCTCTCTCTCTCTCTCTCTCTCTCTCTCTCTCTCTCTCTCTCTCTCTCTCTCTCTCTCTCTCTCTCTCTCTCTCGTTCCGTTGGTGTCAACGTGTCCTCTCCTCTTCTGTCGCTTTCACAGCACTGAGAGAGACTGTGTTCCCTGACACACGTTTTGCATTAGGGGCAGACACCATGGATTGTAGGGCTCAGCTTACTTGGTTTTATTCCCAAGAGAGAGAGAGAGAGAGAGAGAGAGAGAGAGAGAGAGAGAGAGGGAGAGAGACATGGCTTCATTTTTATTCACTAATCTGTGTGTTTGTGATGGTGTGTGTGTGTGTGTGTGTGTGGGTTTCACTTCCTCTCTTCAGATTTTATTCGTGTGAATCATATCGGTAATTGTTCAACTTTATTTTCAATTTTGATTATTTCAGTGACTGTCTTCTATTCCATTCGTTGTTGTTGTTGTTGTTGTTGTTGTTGTTGTTGTTGTTGTTGTTGTTGTTGTTGTTGTTTAGTCAGTTCTCTTTTGTTTTTGTTTTTTGTCTTTTTTTCCAAGCCGGCAGAATAATCACAATAGCACGTGTCACCTGTACGTTCCTTTCCAACTAATACACAGATAAATAAATCAGTCAATAAATCAATTAAAATCAAGAAATACATAAATAAAGCAAGACAGGATATAAATGGTCATCTTTTCATGTTTCTATCAGTTTCAAAATCTCGTGAGACACAAATCTTCACATGAGTTAATAAGCTATCTGCTTTGCATTTACATATGGTTTAAAAGATTTAGTGTACATAATGGGTCTTACCTTATAAAGATGTTTTAAAACGTAGAAGGAGATCAACTTTTCATGCTCACAAATGGTTTCCTGCAGGGCAGAATGTCTTACAGGAGCAATTTACCTCATTTATACTTAGATAATGTGTTTTAGTTTGGCCGTCAATTTACCAGAGAATGTACAAATGTGTGACCTACACAACTCTGGACGCTCTTGTTTATGTTTGACAGTGCTGAAGGACGATTACGTGTTTCGATGGGTGTTTAGGTGTTGATGGGTGTCGATGCACACTTAAATGGCGATGGACTTTGGAGGGTGATTGTGTATCAATGGTCATCGATGGACAATTGGGTATAGACGGCTGTCGATTGATGATCGATGGGAAGTCGACGAATGTTGATAGGTGAGTAAATAGCTATGGGTGTCAAAGGGTGGTTGGGTGTCGATGAGTGTCAGTGGATGCCTGCCTTACTGTCCATGGATGTTCACAGAATAATCCCTTTGCATGCTCTGTGAGTGAACGTTTATGTGTTCTATTCAGGAAGCGTGTGTACAGATGCGTATAGAGGAGAGAGAGAGAGAGAGAGAGAGAGAGAGAGAGAGGAGACAGACAGACCAGACAGACAGACAGACAGACAGACAGACAGACAGACAGAGAGGTGTGTGTGTGGGGGGGGGGGGGGTGCGTGAATACATGAGTCTCTGTGTGTGTTTGGTTTGTGTTTGTGCGTGTGTGTGTGTGTGTGTGTGTGTGTGTGTGTGTGTGTGTGTGTGTGTGTGTGTGTGTGTGTGTGTGTCAGTACAACACTATGTTAATCTGACAGTAAATGGTTTCAGTCAGTCAGTCAGTCAGTGTGTGTGTGTGTGTGTGTGTGTGTGTGTGTGTGTGTGTGTGTGTGTGTGTGTGTGTGTGTGTGTGTGTGTGTGAAGTCAAGTCAAGTCAAGTCAAAATTATCTTTTCAAGTCAAAATTATCTTTATTGAGGGTTAAAGAATATGCTTTCCAGCTTTTTTACATCCTGCCCTCATAAACAAGAAAGAAACTAATTGAACACATAACTACAAGCTCAAAAACATTTTTAAAACACACAATTTCTTTCATGCAAGTACATAACTCTCGTATGAAATCCGAAACAATAATGAAACTATTGTTGGAACTTCAAGTTCAAGCACAGAGAGAGAGAGAGAGAGAGAGAGAGAGAGAGAGAGAGATGGGGATAAGGGGATTGAATTAAAGGAAATGACTTCAACTGATGCGCAGAGTTTCTATCAAATGCATTTTTAGTGCTTTTTTAAATGTATATTTTGAGCGACATGATTTTATGGAGGAAGGCAAATTATTCCATGCGGTCCCTCCAGAGTACAGAAAACTTGATTTATAAAGATTACATCGAGGTCTGGGAAGAGACAGTTTATGTGTATGTCTGTAACTATTGAAGACAAAGCTTTCAAAGATTATCTTCGGGGCTGATCCATTCATTACATTGTACATGCTCAAGCATTTGTTGAAGTAGAGTCTGTCTTTAAATGGAAGAATATTTAAAGTTTTGTAATCACTCTTTGTCAAGGTACTGGATTTCAACTGAATTAATTTAATGGCCCTTTTATGCAGACGCCTTACTAGTTTCAGATTAGTTTCACTGGCATTATCCCATAACGTGGATGCATAATTGATAAGAGAAAGAATGTGCCCATGAAAGAATATCTTTCTGGAGTGAAGATTTAGAAAAATTTTTATCTTTGAAAGTTGATATATTCTCTTAGAAATACGTTTTCCAAGATCCGCAATGTGGTAAGACCAAGATAAATCGTTGTCAATGGTAACACCTAAAACTTTATGCGATGTAACCTCTTCAATCTTTGTCCTTGGGCATGTAATGGCGCAAATGAGGATGTCATTTTCTGTCGTTTCTGGCGTGTAGTGACATACATGCATTTGGTTTTACTGGCATTGAGGGACATATGATTCATTTCTGTCCATGTAATTAGCTTGTTGATATTTTTCTGCAGGTTATTTACCAGTTCAGTAGGGTTACTACTATGAGATTGTAATGAGGTATCATCAGCAAACATTTCACAACAACATTCTATAAACAATGGTAAGTCATTTATATAAATAGAAAAGAGTAGGGGTCCCAATACTGACCCCTGAGGGACACCAAATTGTAAAGGGAGTAACTTTGACCTTTTGGAGTTAATTTCAACAAGCTGTTAACGATCAGTGAGAAACGAGGTAAAGAATTTTAAGGCTGTATTCGATACTTTGTAACACATAAGCTTTTTTATTAGAAGGGAGTGGTTTATAACGTCAAACGCTTTTGCAAAATCTACAAAAAGAATTCCAGTAAGGTCATTATTGTTAATATTCGTAAGACATCTATCGATAAGTTGTACAAGAGCAGTGTGACAAGAGTGATTTTCTCGAAAACCTGATTGATTTTCATGAATCAGATCGTAATATTTAAGATGAGAATATAGGTGTGTTTGAACATGTTTTTCGAGTGGTTTAGACAACAGGGATAATATTGAGATAGGTCTATAGTTTGCGAGATTGGTGGGATCACCTTTTTTATATAAAGGTATAACTTTTGCTTGTTTAAATCTTACGGGAAAGTGGCTTTTATCAATACACAAATTATAAACGTAAGTGAGTGTCTCAGCAATGGTCAATGAAGCGATTTTTAGTATCTTGCCACCAATTCCATCTAAGTCCCTTGTCCCTGACTGTTTTAAGTGTGTTAAATAATCAAATACTTCATGTAATGACAATGGTGGTATGTCAAAACACGAAGAAATGTTTTTACATCGACAGTATTTTTCTAACATACATAGATCATTGTACTTTGTTTTATCATTTACAATAACATCCTTAGTTATATTTGCAAAATGAAAGTTGAAGTCTTCTGGTGATATTTCTTTTACTGGATTTTGCATTCTTGAATTATTGTTAGTCAAGAGATTGATAGCTTTCCAAATTAAGTTTGAATTTTGAGAAGACGAAACTAAATTTTGAAAATATTGTTTCTTTGCTTTTCTCTTCATGGAATTTACTTTATTCCTTTGTTTTCTGAACGACACTTTATCCTTTGACTTGAGGATATGCTCTCTTTTGTATATCCCATTGTCTATCTCCTTTGTTAACCATGGGGTTTAATGACATGTTTCACTCTTTTTCTTACAAACGGTGCGTGTTTATCATATACTGAATTGAATGTACTTATCCAAAAGTTCACAGCATCGTCAGGGTTCCTAATCTGATAAATGTAATCTAATTCAGAGTGAAGCAAATCATTAAGGAAGGCATTTTTATCAAAATGCGTGAAGCGTCTATAAAAAATTTCCTTATGTCCAGACTTTGGAATTTTGACACCTTTCTTTGACCATGTTACACAAACTGAACAATGGTCACTACAGCCTGTCTGTACAGAACACATTTCCACTATGTTATCTTTAGTGTTGACATAAATGTGATCAATAAGAGTTTCCGTTTGTTCAGTGATTCGAGTAGGACGATCGATTATTTGTTCCAACCCATACATTGCATAAGTATGACTCCATTTAGTCCCAGGCACAGTTAAGTCTATGTTAAAGTCTCCAAAAAGAATAATTTCCTTTGATTCCAGTATTGCGGCATCCATCATTAAATTAAACCTATCGAACCAATCAGTGGTTTCTGCTGGGTTTCTGTATAGGAATCCTACCATTACTGGCTTACAGTGTTTAAGATTTAATTCTATCCAGACGGATTCTACGTTGTATTTTTCAAGATACTCTTTTCTTTTGAAGGTTAATGATTTAGCAAGGTAAAGACGTAAACCTGTTGTTCTAGGTGATTTTGGGTCTAATCGGATTGCATCATAATTTGGCATGCACATATCAGAATCTGGAATCATATCGGTTAGCCAAGACTCTGCTATACAAAACACATGAAAGCTATTACCATTGTTGTGAAGTATTGCAGCGATTTCATCTGTCTTATTTCTGGCACTGTTTATATTTAAATAACCGATGCGAAGTCCCTCTTTTGAAGGCCATGTATCTAAAGTAGATGACATGATGACTATTTAAGTGCACTGCGTATACTAACAAAAAAGGCGCATTACACGCAGTTCTTACGATCGCAAATTAAAGGCAGTTAATACATCAGATCATGTAGTTGTAAGTCCAGAAACTGCCGGTGAAAAGATATTCACAAGAAAAAAAAGAAAAAAGAAAACTATAGCGGTAACAATATAAAATTATGATCAAACCATGGACACAACAGAAAGCGTGAAACCCTTGTCAGATATGGATAGGTTGTCCGCCCAAAAATGTTGTTGTTTTTTTCTGCTCCCTTAAAGGAGAAAAAAAAAATCTTGTATATATTGAAAAAAAAAAAAAAAAAACCTTTAGAAAACGGGCTTTTGTTCAACCAACGCAACAACAGTAATTTAGAATGCCCTAAAATACAAAAGAACACTTGTAATTAGAAGAAAAAGTATATGCACGCACACGTCACTTTTGACACGCTACGCAATAAAAAAAAAAAAACGTCAGTACAAATCCAGCAACAAATCGAAAGAGGAGTCTGCAAAAGAATGATGGGCTCCATTCAAGTCCAGCAACTGCAATATTCATACACACACGCACGTGCACATATACACGAGCACACACACACACACACACACACACGCGCGCGCGCGCGCGCGCGCGCGCGCGCACGCATTCTCACACACATTGTGTTCTCAACACGGAAATGGGCGCTGATAAATATGGCGAGAATTCATGTAGTATGCCATCACTCTCAAAAAATGGTCGTATGGAATAGCAGGGACTGTTTGTGTCATGTTCACGGGAATGTCGGGTCTAAAGATCGGTTCATGCATCCTTCCACCTTGAACTGAGGGAACTGTATTTGTTCCAGAGTAGTGGGGATAATATG
>CM065714.1:52538415-52545915 GCA_033310375.1 Conus canariensis
TCTCTCTCTCTCTCTCTCTCTCTCTCTCTCTCTCTCTCTCTCTCTCTCTCTCTCTCTCTCTCTCTCTCTTTTTAATGATCTACTAAAATGTCAGTCGGGTTTCACGAACACATAATTCCCATCATCTCTCTCTCTCTCTCTCTCTCTCTCTCTCTCTCTCTCTCTCTCTCTCTCTCTCTCTCTCTCTCTCTCCTATGGCTAAATGTCTTGCTTGATGTATCTGTCCTCCAGCAATCCACACATTCTCACTTTCCCCACCACTGCATGTTTGTCTGTCCGTATGTTTCCCAAAGACCCTGTCACGATGCACCATCAACTCGTCAACGAATCGTGAGCGGAAAAGCACCGCGCTCCAAGTTCATCCCATGTTCACCCACCACCCCCATCCATTTCTCCCTTCATCCCCCTTCACTCCCCTCCCAGTTTTCCATTCTGTCGTGAGTCACGTTTTCCTATTCAGACCCCTTCCCCTTCCCCCTCCCCCAACCTCACTCACCCTCACCCCCTCTCCACACAACCTAATGTCCAACTCCCCCACCTTGCTTCTATTTTTTTTTCCTTTGAAATGAACACGACATGTGTCTGTCGCCTCTGATAGCACATGTATGTGCCGCGTGCTTTTTTTTCTCTCTCTCTCTCTTTCTCCTCCCTCGTTATTCAATAAATGTGTGCAAAAGTGCCCCCATTTGGACTCGACCTTTCCCTCTATCTCATTCTGTCTCTCTGTCTGTCTCTGTCTCTGTTTCTGTCTATGTCTGTCTGTCTCTGTCTGTCTCTGTCTGTCTGTCTGTCTGTCTATCAAAATCAAATCTACATATTTCTTTTAGAACATACACACATGCATGCCACAGAAGCAGAGTAATTTCGTTGTGTTTCTCTGTGAGTGGTTATTTGATTGATAATGTTGTTTGTGTATCTCTGAATGATTACCGACCTGTAGTCGTCATGAAAACATTTCAGCGCCTTTGCAATTATCTGACCTACGCATTCGCCCAACATGCTTGGGTACCTCCCCAACAGTGTCCGCGCTTTTACTACAAATGTGTGTGTGTGTGTGTGTGTGTGTGTGTGTGTGTGTGTGTGTGTGTGTGTGTGTGTGTGTGTGTGTGTGTGTGTGTGTGCCTGTGTGTCTGTGTGTCTGTGTGTGTCTGTGTATGTGTGTGTGTGTGAGTGTGTGTGTGTGTGTGTGTGTGTGTGTGTGTGTGTGTGTGTGTGTGTGTGTTTGTGTGTGCGCGCGCGCGCATTTAATTAATTGTGGGATTGGCTGCTTAGAAGATGACACACTTGTTATTGATCAAGATGATGATGATGACGATGATAAAAAGTACAAGCAAAATGATGATTCTTGTGTAATTCAAGATGATAATGATGAATATTATACCAACTGGGATACTACTACTTCTATTACTACTACTACTACTACTACTACTACTACTACTACTACTACATACTACTACTAACAACAACAACAACAACAACTATAATACTAATAACAATGATGATAATAATAATAATAAAATGATAATGATAATAATAAAAAAAAATAATGATGCTGCTGATGCTGCTGCTGCTTCTGCTGCTGCTGCTGCTGATGATGATGATGATGATGACGACGACGAAGACAACGACAATAACAACAACAATAATGATAATAATAATAACAACAATAATGATAATAGTAATAATAATAATAATAGCCTAATAATAATAACGATAATAATGATAATGCGGGCAAAGTGAATAAGTAAAACTAGAAAGCATAATGCATAAAGCAAAATAGTCGTAGGATAAGACAAAGAAAACATAAGGAAAAGGAAAGGAAAGAAACACACAACACACACACACACACACACACACACACACACACACACACACACACACACACACACACACACAGCCTGCTCTTAAGTCAGCCAGTCAATGGAGAAACAGGAAAACCAGTATTGTTCATCCCCACCCCCTACCCCCATCCCCACCCCCACCCCCCGGCCACATTCCATCCAGCACATCGCGTGGAAGACATGACATGTGCAACCACGAATTCTCTCTTCCACTACCGCGTACCCCATCGCCGACGAACTCGCGTGCCTGTAGATCAAGCGCCAGAAAGCCATCTCACTCTCTCCATTCATCCAGGCCTACCGCCCAGCACACCCACAGACATCAGATGCCAACGGTTACCAGTCTCAGGTCCCCATGAGTATGTGATGTTCCCCACTACATGCTTCTTTCGTGGCATACCATCAATGTCTCGACCGTTCAACATGGATAAATCAACAGATAAAAGCAATAGAGCTATTGGTCAATACATAATGCTATTAAAGTGTTCCCACACATAGGCGACCACACACACACGTGCGCGCGTACACACACACACACACACACACACGCGCGCGCGCCTTCCCGCACGAGCCCGCACGCGCGTACACACACCATATGTACACACACACACACACACACACACACACACACACACACACACACACACACACACACATACACACAGAGGCAAGCACACGCACATACACTGACACATATACACCAGCATGGGCACTCCACATTACTCACTTGTATCACTTCTTAATGCACACTTACCAGTGCGTATACGTTTGAATGAAATAAAACAGGTGATCCTGAGAGATTCGAAGTCTGCAATCTCAGTTGACGTATGTTAAGTCCTTTGCTTCTGGCACTGGAAAGGCCCGTCATCAGTCTGCCCTGTTCTATAGGAATCTTCTGGCATTGCAAAGGCCCGACATGTGTCTGCCCCGTTCTATAGGAATCTTCTGGCATTGGAAAGGCCCGTCATCAGTCTGCCCCGTTCTATAGGAATCTTCTGGCATTGCAAAGGCCCGACATGTGTCTGCCCCGTTCTATAGGAATCTTCTGGCATTGCAAAGGCCCGACATCAGTCTGCCCCGTTCTATAGGAATCTTCTGGCATTGCAAAGGCCCGACATGTGTCTGCCCCGTTCTATAGGAATCTTCTGGCATTGCAAAGGCCCGACATGTGTCTGCCCCGTTCTATAGGAATCTTCTGGCATTGCAAAGGCCCGACATGTGTCTGCCCCGTTCTATAGGAATCTTCTGGCATTGCAAAGGCCCGACATGTGTCTGCCCCGTTCTATAGGAATCTTCTGGCATTGCAAAGGCCCGACATGTGTCTGCCCCGTTCTATAGGAATCTTCTGGCATTGCAAAGGCCCGACATGTGTCTGCGCGTTCTATAGGAATCTTCTGGCATTGGAAAGGCCCGACATGTGTCTGTCCCGTTCTATAGGAATCTTCTGGCATTGGAAAGGCCCGACTTGTGTCTGCCCCGTTCTATAGGAATCTTCTGGCATTGGAAAGGCCCGACATGTGTCTGTCCCGTTCTATAGGAATCTTCTGGCATTGCAAAGGCCCGACATGTGTCTGCCCCGTTCTATAGGAATCTTCTGGCATTGGAAAGGCCCGACTTCACTATTGTTTTTCGAGATGATCCTTCAGGTTTCTTATCACATCTGATCGGCCAGTTCTTACTGTGGCCTTGCCTGCCAGTCTGTCTGCTCTCGTATTTCCCTTCACAGGCGGCGGAAGCAGGGGGGCGGGGGGGCCATGCCCCCCTCCAGAAAAATATTGGGGGGGGGGAGCCTTACATACTCCCCCCCCCCCCCTAATATTGAACACCTCCAAAAAAAAATTACAGAGAGAGAGAGAGAGAGAGAGAGAGAGAGAGAGAGAGAGAGAGAGAGAGAGAGATGTTTGATGGTGCATCATCTTGTCGTCATACTTGTCATACTTCCTGTCAAACTCGCTCAGGAAAGATGTCAACACATTTCTCGGGAACCTCTCTGCAGCTGACCCACTTTGGCCACACATTTCTGATCAGTGCCTGACCAACATTGCCAAGAATGGCATATATGCTGATGATATTGTAGTGCAAGCTATGGCGAGAATGATTGGTAGGGACATACACATCGTAACAAGTCAGCAAGAGAGCTCCAGGATAGGCTGCCTGATGAATAAGATCTTGGCGGGAGACATTGAATCATCCCTTCCACCTGTCCTTATAGGCAAATAGGCGAGGAACATTTTGTGAGCCTAACACTTCATCAAACCAGGACAGTGAAAATGATGAAGAAAAGGAGGAAGAAAGTGTTTTCTCATCTCCTACAGAAGGTGCATCAATCATGCAGTCTCCTCGTGACGACGCCAGCCGACCTGTGCAGTCTCCTCGTGATGACACTGACCGAGCCTGTAACTGTAAGAAAACCAAAATGTCAGTCTACTGTGTGCTGCAAGGACGCAGTCAACCCCTTTCAGCCACAGAGCGACACAGTCCTCTCCAAACTGACCAGGGTAAGTTCAGGAAGGCCCCGCTATTTCCAAAGATCTTGGTTCCAGCAATACCCTTGGCTTCACCTATGCACAACAGACAACAAGGTATGTTGTTTCTTCTGCATGAGGGCTAATCATCAAGGCTGCAAACCTGATGCAGCGTTTGTATGGAGCGGTTTTGACAACTGGAAGAAAGCACTGGAAAAGTTCTCAAGCCACGAAAAATCATCTTCACATGGAGCAGCCATGTATGACGTAAACTGTAGGCAGTCTACAACGTCAGTGTATGCTCCAGTGACGTGTCAGCTTGAAACAGAACAAAAAAATACATTGCAAGGCATGATGAACGAACTAGAGAGCCTTCAGTTTCTCCTGCGTCAGGGTCTGCCTCTCCGTGGACATGACGAGCAAACCTTCAACAGCTGCTCAAGTTCTGCTTTGGAGAGGGCTGCAAGGAAAAAACAAACACAGGTTCAAAATATCTGTCACGTGATATTGTCAACGAGATCCTCGGGATTATGGCACATAAAGTCTTGCGATCTGTTGTACTTGAAATCAGAGAAGCGAATTGGTTTTCGATACTACCTGACGAAACCCGTGATGTTGCAAACAGGGAGCAGGTTGTAATTTGCATAAGAGGGGTAACTGAGCAGTTTGAAGTCATAGACGAGCCTGTGGGACTGGTGCATGCTGACAATACCTGTGCTGAGACAATTTTTAATGCGCTAAAGGATTGCTTGATCAGGCTGGACTTGCCAGTGCAGACGTGTAGGGGTCAGGCCTACGACGAGGCCAGTATTTTTCAGGGTCACGTTTCAGGAGTTGCAAAACGGTTCAAAGATGAGGTCCCGTCAGCAGTGTCCATATACTGTTTGGCACACTCAGTCAATCTTGTGTTACAAGAGGCTTCCAGAAAGGTCAAAGTAATAAGAGATGCCCTTGACTTTGCCACAGAGGTCATTCAGTTGATCAGATTATCACCAAAACGACAGATCCTTTTTTGAAAGAATCCAACATGAAACATCAACTTCGTGCAGACCGTCCATTAAACCACTATGTCCAACAAGGTGGACTGTTCGAACAAGAGCTTTTGACTCTCTCATTAAGAACTATGAGGCTTTGCAAGAAGCACTTGAACTAGTCTCACAAGGACATGATGAGTATGCCAGGAGGGCATCCGGCCTTCTAGCACTTATGCAGCAGTTCTCCACCTGTCTCGGGCTCTCACTTTCACGGGATGTCTTTGCTGTGACTGAAGAGCTGGCGACTGCTGTTCAAAGGAAACAAACGTCCTGTGTGGATGCAACAAACGCTGCAAACCTCTGTTTGAGAACGCTTGAAAGTATGCGCCAGGATAAAAGTTTCCAGACGTATTTTGCCGACGTCTCAACCACGGCCGCAGACGTTTGTGATGAGCCCCGCATTCCGAGACAGAGACAGCCTCCACGGAGACTTGATGAGGGCTCCCAGGGTCACAGCTACTCTGACCCTTCTGCTTATTACAGTCAGCAGTACTATGAGGCCATAGACAACGTCTAAGAGCATATAAAGCGCAGATTTGACCAACAAAGTCTTAAGTTGCCAAGGAAGATTGAAATTCTCTTGGGTGACGGAGCTGCAGGAAAGAATCCAGAAATTCCTCAAGAGATCAAAGACACATATGCTGCGGACATTGAAATGGACAGACTCAAAACACAGTTGGCCATCCTTCCACATGCTCTGGGGGACAACAAGAAGTCCATCTTTGAGGCACTGCCAGAAGAACTGACAGCTTCTGACACTGTTAAAAGAATGTTGAGTGAGGTAGACAAACTTACCAGGCTGTACTTGACCATTCCAGTTACAACTGCAACAGCTGAACGCAGTTTTTCTGCCTTGAAGCGGGTCAAAACATACCTCCGAAGCACTATGACTCAGGAGCGCCTAAACAACTGTCTCATTATGCATGTGTTCAAAGACAAGGTTGATCAGCTCAATCTCGCTGAAATTTCTTCCGAGTTCGTTTGCAGAAACGAACGACGTCAAAGTTACTTCGGAAAATTAAATGTGTAAAGGTGTAACCTCCCAGCTGTTGGTGTAACCTACTAATGTACAGACTGTGACAAACTAACGAAAACGTCGAAGAAGTAACCAGTCACAAAGTCTTGGGAATAACAATAGATAATAATCTAACTTGGTCAAAACACTTAGAGTCTTTATCTAGAAACGTTGCAAGAAAACTACATCTTCTGAAAAGGATTAAGAACTTCTTAACCCGTAGAGTGCCTTTAAGCCGTCAGCTGACGCCGCATTAAAAATGCTTTCCCAGTGCCTATGGGCCGTCCACTGACGTCATGCATTTTTCTTGAATTTTCATTCGTTACTATTTCTATCAACGGACTTAAATAGAGTGTGCGTAGTAAGCCTTATATGTCTGTAGTATTAAAATGATATGTAAATGACCACACGTGAGGGGAAAGCCCATTTATTCTCATCACTGACTGGATGACCAGCCAGCACTTCGTCTCGCTTGCAAAGATGGCGGCGCAACCTTCGACAAGCGCAGCGACCAAATCAACGTATTTACACAGCTGAGCAGGCTCTGCTAATGATTTTTGACAAAGACAATAATCTTTTATTCAACGACTCACTCGAGCATGAAGGTGAGATGATGATAGTGATGGAATTGCCAACCGTATTCGTCAGTTATTGTGTCGGGCTGTGTGACCTCAGTGTGTGTTCAGCTGACTGGTTTGCCAGCGTCGAACGAGCTCGCCTAGTGTGTACTCTGCACTGCGTGCCAGTGGTCAGTGACGTGGTAGTCAGCGTGAGAGGGGAGCGCGGCCTGCTCGCGGCGCGGCACAGGGCAGAGGGAAAGGTAGGGAAGAGGAGCAGTGAAAGAGAGGGTTGAAGTCCAGCAAGGGGGCGTGGTGGGGAGAGGGGGGCGTGGTCGTGGACTGACCTGTCTGCATAGAGTGTGAGCGTCTTGATAGACTTCTAAACTGTTTTACTTTCATTTACAGGTGTAGTGTGACAATACAAACTTTATTTTCAACTTTTTTGCTTTGTGTTCTTGTTTGGATGTGAAGATGTAGTGGTAAATACATATGCTTTTGATCGTGCAAAAAAATCTATCCAAATCTAATTGTCTAAATACTTTTTTATTATCAAAATTAAAACAAAAGAAGCCCAGATTCAAAATC
>CM065714.1:52570915-52583415 GCA_033310375.1 Conus canariensis
CAGTGCCGTTCCATCACGACCTTTGGGTCAGCGGCAATAACATGCATGATGTAGGGTCAGGGGTGGGCCGTGGTCAAGGTCTTTCTGTGTGACCCGACGAGAGGCGGGGCACTGAACGGTTAAGGAGAGGGGTAAGGGAGGGTGTGGATGAGTTACGGTTGAGTGGAGGTGAAGAAGAGGGCGTGATTAAATGGCAACCACTCATCAACGTGACCGACTATCGGCTGAATTCGGATGATGAGCCATGATTTGTATAAATTGCGTTTTGCTTTGCTGTGCTTGAGGGAAAACTACTACGTCGACATTTTCCATACACATACATGCGCGCACGCGCGCGCGTGCATATGCGCGCGAACACACACACACACACACACACACACACACACACACACACACACACACACACACACACACACACACACAGTAGGGTGTTTCTTCTTCTTTTTTTTTCTTGCTCATGTGGACGTAATATCCCCCCCCCCCTACAGACAGAGAGAGAGAGAGAGAGCGTTTTCTCCCAAAATGGATCTGTCTGGGTAGTACAAAGAAACCTTTCCCTTGTTATCTGTTTATTTGTTAACATTGTGCACAGTCAGATGTGTGTCGTGTGCGAGTCTTAAAACAGTAGGCCTACTACTCAAACGAAGATAAAGGCTACTCTCTATTTTTCTCATGTCAGAAAAAAAGGATATAATGCTGAACAATTAAGTAGTGGGGGAAAACAAGTGCAGACTAACAATTCTTCAGTCGTTATAGTAATGACTTGGCAAAGATTTGAACTTTTAGGCGGAAAAACAAAGGGGGGGGGCGGTTTGAAGATGAAAAAAATGGGGGAATATATTATAAATATGAGAAACCCTTCACTAGCTACCTGAGATAACCATCGTAATCTCTCTCGAAGGCACATCTATTTGTATTGCCTGCTCCTAGGCCTTTCGTCCGCTGGGTCGGACTCATCAGGGAGACACGGCTGATTGTGTCTGTGCTCTTGGTGTCAGATAGAGACACACCACAGTCCATAATTTTGTGGTGTTCTCATCACCAAGGATTCCAAAAAGAATCCAACAGCACCCCAAAGCAGGAAAGAAAAAAAGAAGAAAACTCCAAGCGCTCAATCATTGAAAACCAAAATGGCACTGAAAAAGAATACTTTTTTGCGAACTGAAAGAGTATTCTTATTCTTATTCTTATCATCATCATCATCATCATCATCATCATCATCATCATCATCGTTATTGCTATCATTATTGTTGTTATTATTGTTGTTGTCGCTGCTGCTGGTGTTACTATTTCTTCTTCTCCTTCTGCTGCTGTTGTTGCTGCTGCTGCTGCTCTTGTTGTTGTTGCTGCTGCTGCTGCTGCTGCTGCTGCTATGACTATTGTGCGTTTTCGAAGAGGTAAATTCCGGTTCCTTCTGCCAACCGCATAGGAGTTTACAGAATTCCCTCGTTTGTTTTGGGCGAGACTTTCCCAATATAGAATATGTGTGACCAGTATGTACAAAAGACAACAGTCTCCTCTTTGCTGCTAGTACACAAGCAACGAGAGTTGCATGCACCTCGTTGCTAGCGACAATTCTCCGTTAAGAAACTGGCGCCACATCCGAAGTAGCTTTTACACTCAACGCATCGACCGACTCTTAATTCAGCGTATGCTGTTTGTAGCCCAGCCGACCGCAATGGGACAAATCAGGGCTGTAGCCTCATCACAGTCATTCTCTACCCAGATATGTAAAAACAAAAGTTACAGACAACCCAGTAGAACACATTTTCTAAAGACACACTATAAATGCTTGAAAACAATGTTTGCTCTGTAACATCTTAGATTAGGTAAAAAGTGTGTTTCTCTCTCAAGGACTGAAAAATCACATTGGGTAGGACTTCTCTGAACATGATTTTCGTGAAGTCTGCCATCAAGACTTTATGTCCGATACCGCCTATGTCCCAGCACCTTGTAAGAACTTGTTCATCAGATACCCTCTAAAGTCCCAACACCCTGTAAGAACATGTTCATCTGATACCATACCACGAACATGCTTTATAGTGAGGGATACATTACAAAACACGCACTACCAAGCTCATTCGCCTTGTAAAAGATATGAGTGGGTATGAAAGGAGTGGCCTGTGTGTAATCGACACAAGACTGATCCTTCTTCATGGCCACAACTCATCCTTCACACGCAGCAGTGCAGGCATAAAGCAGCCATTGTCAATGCGTGGAGACGCTGCACAGGTGACCCAGGGCATGGCAGCATGCATCATGGCATGTCTGCACCACTGGCGCTGATAGTCTGGCTCAACCCAGCAAGATGCCAGCAGGATGTTGGGTTCCAAAGTGCGTTCTGAAATGCGTGGGATATAGGACAGTGTGTGTCTGTCGGTCTTTCTGTGACTCTGCGTGTGCGTGTGTGTCCGCGTCTGTGCATGTGTGTGTGTGTGTGTGTGTGTGTGTGTGTGTGTGTGTGTGTGTGTGTGTGTGTGTGCGTGCGTATGTGTGTGTGTGTGTGTGTGTGTGTGTGTGTGTGTGTGTGTGTGTGTGTGTGTGTGTGTGTGTGTGTGTGTGTGTGTAAGCGTGTGCGTGTGTAAGTGTGCAACTAATGTGTTTGTGTTGCTAATATGTTACTCCTTGTATGTGAGTATTATGTGTGTGCACATGCACGTATGTGTGTGTGTGTGTGTGTGTGTGTGTGTGTGTGTGTGTGTGTGTGTGTGTGTGTGTGTGTCTGTCTGTCTGTCTGTCTGTCTGTTTGTCTGTCTGTCTGTCTGTCTGTTTGTCTGTCTGTCTGTGTCTGTCTTGCGTGCGAACGCACATGCGTATGTATGCGTGTATTTATTTGGAAGGTGGGAAATGAAATGGTCAAAATGGACAAGTGAGGAGCAACTGGAAGGGATGAGGGAGATGCAGGACAATTGCCCACAACTGGAAGGGATGAGGGAGATGTAGGGCAATTGCCCACAACTGGAAGGGATGAGGAGATGCAGGGCAATTGCCCACAACTGGAAGGGATGAGGGAGATGCAGGGCAATTGCCCACAACTGGAAGGGATGAGGAGATGCAGGGCAATTGCCCACAAAAGTGTATCCGTGCGCGTACTGTCATACATTACCGCAGTTTTTTTTTGCTGAAAAATAAACTAGGCATTCACAACTGTGGAAACACCCTCCTGGATTGGTATACCTATCGACATTCCCCAATAAAATGAACCACCAAAACAAGAACAACCAAAAAAAAAAAAAAAAAAAAGGTTTTTGTTTTTCGACAGGGCCTTTACATGTAAAGTCAGCTTTCATTCAGCATGCCTCAAGGGGTTCCCTAAGCACACATACCATTCTTTTGTTACACACTACATTTCAGTGAGGGATACAAGAAATCCATGCGGATTGACTTGTTCCAAATGAAACCGGGATTTTGTCTACTTGAGACCTGTGACCCAAACAGGAGCTCGGAGACCATGGCCATGAAAGCAGACTCTACTAACGGCTATCTTGCTAGCTTTTTTTCTGCCCATGAACCGATGGACTTCGTATGAAGAACAGATTAAGAGGAAGAAAATCACACACACACACACACACACACACACACACACACACACACACACACACACACACACACACACACACACACTCCCCCAACCGCTCTGTCTGTCTTCCTACTCACATATCCCTCTGCCTCTTTCACAGACTACTACTACTTCCACTCTACACTTAACCAGGATTTACAGGGCTGGCATTTATATCCGCACTCATCGCCTGCTCTCCTCCTCCTCCTCCTCCTCCCCCCCCCCACCCCCACCCCTTCTTCTCCTTCCCATCCCTCTCCTTTCATCTGTTTCAGTCCTACTATATTACCTCAGGTTTCATGGCTTTGCGGATGCTGCATAGCGGATAAACGGTCCTTACATTGTGAAACCTCCTTGATTAAACTGAAACACAACTCTCTCTCTCTCTCTCTCTCTCTCTCTCTCTCTCTCTCTCTCTCTCTCTCTCTCTCTCTCTCTCTCTCTCTCTCTCTCTCTCTTCTCTCATCTGCTCACCTATCCTTTTGTAATTTTCTTCCATCATCACGTGTATCTGAAAGGACGTTGCCCTTTCGATTCTGTCATGACAGCACACGCTTCGTGAAAGTAGTACTGTTTCGCACAATTCATTTGTCGTTGGATATAATCCTGTTTGTAAAACAGAATGTAACCCTTTTTTTAATGATGTCAATTCACTTCCTTAACATACCATTATAACTGCAGAGTCTAATCGTGACAGGAAGGTAATTAATTTATGTGAAAACTTTACAGGATGTGCTTCCACTCATGTGCATTGGAATTCACTTCTTCGTTTCTTTGTCTGTCAATGAATTTACCACACACAAAATAAGCTCCTGGACCAGTTTTCACCAATCTTGATAGAAAGATCAGATGTGACACAAGGACAAACCCATTAGATGTGAGCACAGATCAGGGTTTTGAATCTGAATGAAAGGGCAGATCCAAGATCCTTCCTTCAGCAAGATCATTACCAGTCCTTGACGAGGACTGTTCCTCTAGCATAGAAGAAAAAGAAACACCCGAAGGTGCTGGGGAGGACCCAGAGAAGCACTGTCTTCACCTGCCTTTAGAGCAGTCCTGCACCACCCTTGGAGGCCTGCGCTGTGTTGACGATGGGTACAGGCACGCGCAGGACACTCCATTAAGATATCAAGGGACATAACTGCTCCTGAACAGAGGTAAATCAGACTACAGGATGCAGCTCTTAACAGCCTTAAAGTAGCATCCCCATGGGTGTACCAGCCCGTATTTCATGACTGCAGAGCCCACCGGCGAAAAACCCTCCAGCTGCCGAGCACACCCACAGACCCAACCAACCCCTGCCCACGGACAGATGAAGACAGTGCCACTCCAGACACAGCCAAGCTTTCGCCATACGGTCTTATGTGCCCTCAAGAGAGAATCCAAAGTTGTAGTCTTTCCCACTGTCAACAGGACTTTCCCTGTGGTCAGTGGGTCTTTCCTCACCGTCACTGGACCTTTCTCCAGGGTCAGCCTAGTTTAGGCAAAGAAGAAAAAGAAACACCCAAAGGTGCTGGGGAGGACCCAGAGAAGCACTGTCTTCACCTGCCTTTAGAGCAGTCCTGCACCACCCTTGGAGGCCTGCGCTGTGTTGACGATGGGTACAGGCACGCGCAGGACACTCCATTAAGATATCAAGGGACATAACTGCTCCTGAACAGAGGTAAATCAGACTACAGGATGCAGCTCTTAACAGCCTTAAAGTAGCATCCCCATGGTGTACCAGCCGTATTTCATGACTGCAGAGCCCACGGCGAAAAACCCTCCAGCTGCCGAGCACACCCCACAGACCCAACCACCCCTGCCACGGACAGATGAAGACAGTGCCACTCCAGACACAGCCAAGCTTTCGCCATACGGTCTTATGTGCCCTCAAGAGAGAATCCAAAGTTGTAGTCTTTCCCACTGTCAACAGGACTTTCCCTGTGGTCAGTGGGTCTTTCCTCTACCGTCACTGGACCTTTCTCCAGGGTCAGCCTAGTTTAGGCAAAGAAGAAAAAGAAACACCCGAAGGTGCTGGGGAGGACCCAGAGAAGCACTGTCTTCACCTGCCTTTAGAGCAGTCCTGCACCACCCTTGGAGGCCTGCGCTGTGTTGACGATGGGTACAGGCACGCGCAGGACACTCCATTAAGATATCAAGGGACATAACTGCTCCTGAACAGAGGTTAAATCAGACTAACGGATGCAGCTCTTAACAGCCTTAAAGTGCATCCCCATGGGTGTTACCAGCCCGTATTTTCATGACTGCAGAGCCCACGGCGAAAAACCTCCAGCTGCCGAGCACACCCCACAGACCCAACCACCCCTGCCCACGGACAGATGAAGACAGTGCCATCCAGACACAGCCAAGCTTTCGCCATACGGTCTTATGTGCCCTCAAGAGAGAATCCAAAGTTGTAGTCTTTCCCACTGTCAACAGACTTTCCCTGTGGTCATGGTCTTTCCTCACCGTCACTGGACCTTTCTCAGGGTCAGCCTAGTTTAGGCAAAGAAGAAAAAGAAACACCCGAAGGTGCTGGGGAGGACCCAGAGAAGCACTGTCTTCACCTGCCTTTAGAGCAGTCCTGCACCACCCTTGGAGGCCTGCGCTGTGTTGACGATGGGTACAGGCACGCGCAGGACACTCCATTAAGATATCAAGGGACATAACTGCTCCTGAACAGAGGTAAATCAGACTACAGGATGCAGCTCTTAACAGCCTTAAAGTAGCATCCCCATGGGTGTACCAGCCCGTATTTCATGACTGCAGAGCCCACCGGCGAAAAACCCTCCAGCTGCCGAGCACACCCCACAGACCAACCACCCCTGCCCACGGACAGATGAAGACAGTGCCACTCCAGACACAGCCAAGCTTTCGCCATACGGTCTTATGTGCCCTCAAGAGAGAATCCAAAGTTGTAGTCTTTCCCACTGTCAACAGGACTTTCCCTGTGGTCAGTGGGTCTTTCCTCACCGTCACTGGACCTTTCTCCAGGGTCAGCCTAGTTTAGGCAAAGAAGAAAAAGAAACACCCGAAGGTGCTGGGGAGGACCCAGAGAAGCACTGTCTTCACCTGCCTTTAGAGCAGTCCTGCACCACCCTTGGAGGCCTGCGCTGTGTTGACGATGGGTACAGGCACGCGCAGGACACTCCATTAAGATATCAAGGGACATAACTGCTCCTGAACAGAGGTAAATCAGACTACAGGATGCAGCTCTTAACAGCCTTAAAGTAGCATCCCCATGGGTGTACCAGCCCGTATTTCATGACTGCAGAGCCCACCGGCGAAAAACCCTCCAGCTGCCGAGCACACCCCACAGACCCAACCACCCCTGCCCACGGACAGATGAAGACAGTGCCACTCCAGACACAGCCAAGCTTTCGCCATACGGTCTTATGTGCCCTCAAGAGAGAATCCAAAGTTGTAGTCTTTCCCACTGTCAACAGGACTTTCCCTGTGGTCAGTGGGTCTTTCCTCACCGTCACTGGACCTTTCTCCAGGGTCAGCCTAGTTTAGGCAAAGAAGAAAAAGAAACACCCGAAGGTGCTGGGGAGGACCCAGAGAAGCACTGTCTTCACCTGCCTTTAGAGCAGTCCTGCACCACCCTTGGAGGCCTGCGCTGTGTTGACGATGGGTACAGGCACGCGCAGGACACTCCATTAAGATATCAAGGGACATAAACTGCTCCTGAACAGAGGTAAATCAGACTACAGGATGCAGCTCTTAACAGCCTTAAGTAGCATCCCCATGGGTGTACCAGCCCGTATTTCATGACTGCAGAGCCCACCGGCGAAAAACCCTCCAGCTGCCGAGCACACCCCACAGACCCAACCACCCTGCCCACGGACAGATGAAGACAGTGCACTCCAGACACAGCCAAGCTTTCGCCTACGGTCTTAGTGCCCTCAAGGAAATCCAAAGTTGTAGTCTTTCCCACTGTCAACAGGACTTTCCCTGTGGTCAGTGGGTCTTTCCTCACCGTCACTGGACCTTTCTCAGGGTCAGCCTAGTTTAGCAAAGAAGAAAAAGAAACACCCAAGGTGCGGGAGGACCCAGAGAAGCACTGTCTTCACCTGCCTTTAGAGCAGTCCTGCACCACCCTTGGAGGCGCGCTGTGTTGACGATGGGTACAGGCACGCGCAGGACACTCCATTAAGATATCAAGGACTAACTGCTCCTGAACAGAGGTAAATCAGACTACAGATGCAGCTCTTAACAGCCTTAAAGTAGCATCCCCATGGTACCAGCCCGTATTTCATGACTGCAGAGCCCACCGCGAAAAACCCTCCAGCTGCCGAGCACACCCACAGACCAACCCCCTGCCCACGACAGATGAAGACAGTGCCACTCCAGACACAGCAGCTTTCGCCATACGGTCTTATGTGCCCTCAAGAGAGAACCAAAGTTGTAGTCTTTCCCACTGTCAACAGGACTTTCCCTGTGGTCAGTGGGTCTTTCCTCACCGTCACTGGACCTTTCTCCAGGGTCACCTATTTAGGCAAAGAAGAAAAAGAAACACCCGAAGGTGCTGGGAGGACCCAGAGAAGCACTGTCTTCACCTGCCTTTAGAGCAGTCCTGCACCACCCTTGGAGGCCTGCGCTGTGTTGACGATGGGTACAGGCACGCGCAGGACACTCCATTAAGATATCAAGGGACATAACTGCTCCTGAACAGAGGTAAATCAGACTACAGGATGCAGCTCTTAACAGCCTTAAAGTAGCATCCCATGGGTGTACCAGCCCGTATTTCATGACTGCAGAGCCCACCGGCGAAAAACCCTCCAGCTGCCGAGCACACCCCACAGACCCAACCACCCCTGCCCACGGACAGATGAAGACAGTGCCACTCCAGACACAGCCAAGCTTTCGCCATACGGTCTTATGTGCCCTCAAGAGAGAATCCAAAGTTGTAGTCTTTCCCCTGTCAACAGGGCTTTCCCTGTGGTCAGTGGGTCTTTCCTCACGTCACTGGACCTTTCTCCAGGGTCAGCCTAGTTTAGGCAAAGAAGAAAAGAAACACCCGAAGGTGCTGGGGAGGACCCAGAGAAGCACTGTCTTCACCTGCCTTTAGAGCAGTCCTGCACCACCCTTGGAGGCCTGCGCTGTGTTGACGATGGGTACAGGCACGCGCAGGACACTCCATTAAGATATCAAGGACATAACTGCTCCTGAACAGAGGTAAATCAGACTACAGGATGCAGCTCTTAACAGCCTTAAAGTAGCATCCCCATGGGTGTACCAGCCCGTATTTCATGACTGCAGAGCCCACCGGCGAAAAACCCTCCAGCTGCCGAGCACACCCCACAGACCCAACCACCCCTGCCCACGGACAGATGAAGACAGTGCCACTCCAGACACAGCCAAGCTTTCGCCATACGGTCTTATGTGCCCTCAAGAGAGAATCCAAAGTTGTAGTCTTTCCCACTGTCAACAGGACTTTCCCTGTGGTCAGTGGGTCTTTCCTCACCGTCACTGGACCTTTCTCCAGGGTCAGCCTAGTTTAGGCAAAGAAGAAAAAGAAACACCCGAAGGTGCTGGGGAGGACCCAGAGAAGCACTGTCTTCACCTGCCTTTAGAGCAGTCCTGCACCACCCTTGGAGGCCTGCGCTGTGTTGACGATGGGTTGTTGGTTGCTTCTATGCATGGTCTTGTCCGAAAAAGGTCTACTTTCTCGTTGCCACTAAATGCCTGTTCCCAGCAATGGTCACCAGCATTCCTGGAGTGAAGAGGACAGGAGTAAGGACAGTCACAGCGCAGCGCCTGTACCACGCAGCACGTCTGTGACCACTACCCCTTAAACAACGGGACCCATGCCTTCACAGATGACTCAGTCACTGAGGCAATGAAAGCTGGTGGAGCTGGAATCCTCATCCAGTACACAGACGGGGGTGACTAACATGCTGTCCCAACAGAGAAGCAGTCCACCAACTGCAGAGTTGGGACAGAAGCCCCAACTGAATGAGAAATGGAAAGTGAGAGGGGAGGGAAGGAAGGAATCGTCCAAAACAGTCTGACAGAATGGCAGATACGCTCATCAGGTTTCCCCGTTCTCTGATGCTCTCTGGGTGTTCCAAGCTTGTGCAAACTCCTGCAACAAAGAGCTGAATCCTCTCAGAGCAACACTGGTTCCACTAAGGACTGAAGTGCATTGAGGTCATTGAACTGGAACTCACACTCAGGCACTATTCAAGTATGTCTGCTGGTGAAGACTGGGCATAGTGGGACAAAGATGTTGAATAATCGTTTAACAGAATAACTGATTAATTCAAATGAACAAAAAGGAAAATTCTTCAAATATCAAAATCACGCACGCGCGCGCGCACACACACAACACACACACACACACACACACACACACACACACACACACACACACACACAGAGAGAGAGAGAGAAAGAGAGAGAGAGACAGACAGACAGAGAAACAGAGAGACAAGAGAGAGAGAGAGAGAGAGAGAGAGAGAGAGAGAGAGAGATCATTACCTGAAAAAAAAATTTCAGTCAAATCCCCGACGGCCATATCCGCCTAGGTGAAGCTTTCCACTCTAAACACGGCAGACGCTTCTCTGTCCCAGGAGTCTGGCAAAGCTGCTCTTCTCTCGCCATCCGCCTCCCTGTTACCATGCCAACGCGACTGACGAATTACTGGCGATGAACAGAGAGAGAGAGAGAGAGAGAGAGAGAGAGAGAGAGAGAGAGAGAGAGAGAACGAGAGAGAGAACGAGAAAGAGAGAGAGAGAGAGAGAGAGAGAGAGAGAAAAGGAGAAAGAGAGAGAGATAGAACGAGAGAGAGAGAGAGAGAGACAGAGGAGAAACTGAAAGTGAGATGGGAGGGAAGGAACGAGAGGGAGAGATTAGACAGGAGAGAAAGGGTAAGAGAGAGAAGTACAGGGAGGAGAAGGAAAGAGAATAGGCTTACAATAGAAAGAGAAAGGGAGGATTGAAATGGGAGAGACAGAGAGAGAGAGAGAGAGAGACAGAGACAGAGACAGAGACAGAGACACAGAGACACAGAGACAGAGACAGAGAGACAGAGCTGATACGAGAGACAGACAGACAGAGTGACCAGTGGAAAACGCCAGTTTGGTCAATATCTTGTTGGATCACCTTAGCAAGTTTCTTTTGATGTTCGTTCAAAAGGGCAGAGTGTGAAAGAAGAGCGGAGAGGAAGAGAGGGTGGGGGAAAGATGGACGACGACAAGGGAGAGAATGGGGGAGGGGTCCTCTCTTAGATCCTGGAAGTTCGGGCATTTGCCAGTCAACCACAATGAATTCTCTCAGTGGTTTCCTAGGTTATAAAGTTGGTTTGTTCCTTTGTTTGTTTCATGGTGTGCATTCCATGCTGCATGGTTTCCGTCAGTTTAATCATGTGTCCCAATACTCTGCTCATCAAACAAAGCCTACTGTCTAACACCATGCATCTCCAAACATGGGTATATCGGGTTTTATCGCTCCGTTGTTATAAATGTTGATGACAGAGAAGGATTTTCAGTTGCAAGCTTGAATGTGTGTTTTTTTTCCCAGTAATGCATGATCATGAGCATACTGAACCAGGTACATTATATGCCAGCTTTTTTTAAGGTGAAACCAATGAAATGCCAGAATTAGTTGTTTTGGAGGCGTCCCTACACTGTGTGCTGGTGCATGTTAAATAACATCGCATGCAAGCATCCATCTTTCTGACCCTCTTCATGGTGGGCCACTTGTAGTCAAGTCAGGTCAGAGAGAACGTTCTTCTGGCTACGACTAGCACTGGTTGACACACAAGCTTCCCCCCATATTCCTCACCACCTTTCCCTCCACTCAGGTTAAATAAACCAGTCAGACTTCTGAACTGGTCTTCTGTCTAATGACTAGGCAAGTATGAATTAACACTTTAGTAATACATTGACAGAACCTTCTGGAGCTCAGTTGGATAGTCGTGTTTAATGTCGCTGAACTTGCCATCAAAGTCTCCTGCTACAGGGCAAGGTGAGGCAATAGGTTCACTCAAAGCCAGAAACACCTGTGAGGACTCTCATGATTTGAGTGGATGGTCCCCATCTCTTCACAACTCAATTTATTGCCATCGGCATGGCGAATTAGTATTCTCTGCATAAATCTGGGTAAACTGAAATCAGGTATTCATCACCAGACGATAAAACTGGCAGCCCTTCAGTATTCTTCTTTCTCTTCTTTATTTGTCACATCTACCAGCAGGTCTTGCAAGAAGACAGAGGCAACAGTGAACAGCAAGACGGGCTGCCCCTGTGACTGACAGGTTATGAACATGAAGGGTCTCAGACACGCCTTTGATCCGGCGTTTGCGAGGCCTTTCTCTCTCTTGCTTTGGACTCCTGAAGACATCAGTAGGCTCGGTACGCTGGCTGGTTGACAGGCATTCTGATGAAGGGGGCCAAACTATTTTACCCTTTGCTGCTTGATGTGCTGGTGGGCTGGTGTTGCACCCTCCACTTCCTGGATGACCTCAGTTCTTATCATGTCTATTTGCGTTTTGTACGCTGCCTTTGGAGACACCTTTTTTCACAGTTCACAGCAGACAAAAAGATTTTTTTTTCAGTGCAGCAAATGATCATCTTGCCATCTCGAAGATACCACCTCTATATTTCACCGTGCTCAGCCTACAGGTAAATTAAGTGGTATCTGTTGTCTACGTCAAGTGACTATGCAGTGATTTGTGTTTATTGATCATACCTCCTCAGACTAATCATAACTTGCCCCAAAGTTTGGTTGAATTTTTCAGGATGATTCATCGGTACTTTTGCTCGTTCAACTGTTCTTAAGCTGTTGATTCTAACTGATAACTTCAGTCGTATAACTGTACTAAATTTCTGAATTCAACCGCGTAATTATCTGACTAAGTTCAAGAGTTATTTGCCATCAATCAAGTAACTTGGTTTCTCGCTGTCTGATACCACTGTTTACATACCACTTGCATTCAATTGTCACAAATTAAAGA
>CM065714.1:52588415-52590915 GCA_033310375.1 Conus canariensis
CGTTAACCGGTTTAGATTGCGAAATTTCAATGTTTGCTTTTGAATAAAGAGCATTTAAAATGGGGCAATGGAAAAGTATATGTTCACCAGATAATGGCTTAGAACATGCACACGCTATACTTTGGGAATATTTGGTCTTCCAAGAGTTCAAACGTATCTTGTATATTAAACTAGAAATATGTCTAGGATATGTTTCCATTACACATTTATCTTGAGACTTCTCAATTCGGAAACAGCTTTCCAATAACGAATGTACTTCATATATATCTAACTTCAAATTACTTTTTGTAGCATTGCCCATTGCCCCGCGTCTGGCTAGTTTATCTGCTATTTCATTCCAATACATACCACAGTGTGAAGGGACCCAGCCGAAGACTATATTTACTCCTGTGGAAATAATGTAATTAATTAGATGCTTTATTTCAAAGATTACATCTTTCCTTGTTTTAACATCCCAAACTTTCAAACTATCTAACACTGCCTTAGAATCAACACAAAATAAAATGTTACAGAAAGAATGATTACTATCACAAATAAAGAGTAATGCCATAAGAATAGCATACAAATCTGCCGTTTAAAGTAGAAAAACCTTTTCCAAGGCTGTATGCTTTTTGAACTTTTAAAGCCGGAATAACAAAACCTGAACCTGCACTTAACTGGCAAACGGAACCATCCGTAAAAATTTTTTAATGATTTGAATATTTGTTTTCTAAGTTTTCTCTCACTTTAGAAGTTAAAATGTTAATGTTATCATTTTTCCGGACATTAGTGTAATCTACATCAAAGATAGCTTGCCTATGTTCCCATGGAGGCACCGGGGGAACAACAGGAGCAGGTGAGAGTGAAGTGACATCAATATTGCATTTTTCAAAAGAATCTTTCGTGTAATTTCGAACGGGACAAAGATAACCTAGCTGTTGAGCTCTTTTCGGATATTCAACATTTGAATCCATCAACACTTCGTTTTCGACTGAATTAGGTACTGAAAGACTTCTTGCAATATATTTGGCCACAGCTAATTTTCGTTGATCTGACAGTGATAGCATATCAATTTCTTTGTACACCTTCAATGTGTTTGTGTGCACTGGGACACCAAGCGCTAATTTGATAGCTTTGCTGTCTATACTTTGCAATTGTTTCAGTAGACTTTGAGGAGCTGAAAAATAAACTTCTTGTCCGTACACTAGTTTTGATCTTATTAGAGAAACAGCTAGGTGCAGGAGGGTTTTTGTATCTTGAGCCCACGGTTGAATACAAATAATTTTCAATAAGTTTAAACGTTTCCTTGTTTTAGCTATCAAGCTTTCAATGTAAAAACGCCAGTTAAGTTTAGGGGTTAAATTCACACCCAGAAATTTTATGTTTTGTGAGTACTGCAATTCAGAACCATTCAATTTGAAGCTTGGCAAATATATTGGATTGTCTCCATTATTGAAAAACATTAATTGTGTTTTTTCACCTGAGAGAATAAGCCCGTTATTTTCCATAAAGTTGTTTAATGTATCTATTTCTAACTGATATATCTTCTGTATATGATTCGTAATTCTCTTGCCAGTATGCTTTCGAATATTTGTATTTATCCACATAGCAATGTCATCAGCATATTGTACTAAACTCACACTTTTTGATAATATCTTTGGAAGATCACAAATAAGAATGTTAAACAACATGGAGGCTATAATAGAACCCTGTGGAATTCCGATATCAATGCTCTGAAAAGACGATTAAACTTTCCCTATTCTTGTACATATGGATCTCTGCGATAAAAAAAAACTTTTAAAGTATTGAAACATCGTTCCATTAATTCCTATTTCTTTCAATTTATATAGTAGTCTAGCGTTCCAGATACTATCATACGCTTTTCTGATATCAAAAAAGGTAGCGAGTGTACTTTTCCGTCTAGCAAACTGCTTTTTAATTTGACTTGTAAGTTTCACCAAATGATCTATTGGTTTATAGCGTGTGTATCTAAGACATTACATGCCAGTATCTCATAAGGTCCTTTTACCCACAAAAACACCATCGTCACATGAATATCTTTTAAAAAGCGTCTATCCTTCTTTTCCCAAAGATACATACGGCAGGATTTTTTGTTTTAAATGCTTACTACAGTAGTAGCTATTAACAATTACTGTAGACATCCCACCCACCACCCTCCACTCCCCCTCCCCTCCCTTTCCATCCCGTGACCCATCTCTGCATCCTTCCCCATCGCCACACCCTTCTCACCTTCTATCTGCTCTTTATTTACCATCATCATCATGCACCATCACCATCTATCTGCTCTTTATTTACCATCATCATCATCCACCATCACCATCTATCTGCTCTTTATTTACCATCATCATCATCCACCATCACCATCTATCTGCTCTTTATTTACCATCATCATCATCCACCATCACCATCTATCTGCTCTTTATTTACCATCATCATCGTCCACCATCACCATCTATCTGCTCTTTATTTACCATCATCATCATCCACCATCACCCTCTGT
>CM065714.1:52595915-52608415 GCA_033310375.1 Conus canariensis
ACATCTTCTAAAATCTAATCCTAACATTCCATTTCAACTTCAACTCGGAGAAGATAAACGTTGGGGGTGGAGGTCATGACGGGAAGTTCTTCTTATCACGCACTGCCATTATCTTTCACTTCCCTTGCATCATGAACAGCAACGATCGTTGATTGGTGACTCATGCTGGGTGCCATTTCTCCTCTGTTATTTACCAGTATGACGTTCATAGATGTTTGTGTTAAAACGATTCTAGGGGCTGATTAACCGAAGGAAAAGAGTGAGAACAGATCACCTAAAGGGTCCGCGTAGACGCTGTGTCAAACTAATGATTCTGGAGTACAGCGTCAGCCGCAAAGCAAACTTTTGGTGTGTGTCTCCATGTACGATCCCATAAATATCAATGTTATATAATTATATGCACACTATGCACTAGTGGTGTTATTGTTTGTTTGTTTTGGTTTTACTTTGTTTCTCTCAAGAGCTCCTATTCCAGCATCGTGATGCAATGTTGGTGCATAGCTGACACCTAACACCTCCAGTTAGATGAGATTTCCATCAAAAATGGGGCCGTAGTCTCATAACTAAGCAGCATAGCGAGAGAACATGGGTGATGGATCTGAATCAAGAAGAAACAGGTCAGTTATCAGACATATGCTAAAGCCTGAAATAGGAGAAATCTCACCTGTTTATCATGAAACACACAAGACAGTCTTCGTATTCTTGTTCTTGGTGAGACTTTCCAACTATGGAATACGCGCCATCAGGATGCACGAGAATCGCTTTCTTGTTGTGAGTGCACGAAGTGTGCATCAAGCATGAAGAGCCACATGCTCCTCGAAGCTTACTGCTAGCCATGATTGTCCAGTTTGAAACGGACGCTTCGTCTGAGATGATCCTTACACTCACCTCATCAACGCTCGATCATGTTGTATATAGCCCAGCCGACCGCAAAGGCCCATATCACAGAAGCGATCTCGTCACAATCAAGCTGTTCTCAAAACCTTTTAAACCACATGCGAAAAACTAACTGAAACAGATTTTCTATTCTTAAAAAAAAAAAATAAATAAAAAAGACGCTAAATGCGTTAATTTTTTTTTTCTTTCGTGAAATCTTCGATCATGCGAAAAATACATTTATTCTTTTAGGGTGTGGGACACCTTTGAACAAAGTTTTCATGAAGTCTGCCGTGAAGTGCTAATGTCTGACATCATATAAGCCCCAACACTCTGTAAGAACGCGTTTTGTAGCGAGACATATATCACATAGAATCCACTAAAGAGCTTTTTCGCCGGTGAAAAGATAAGAGTGGGTGTAAAAAGAGAAGCCTGTATGCAATCGAAACAAAATGTTTCCTCTTTCCGCCACATTTCATCCCACAAACGCAGGCACAAAGCAGCCATTGTCAATATGTGAAGATGCTGTACAGGTGACCCAGGGCATGGCAACATGCATCAGGGCATGTCTGCACCACTGGCACTGACGGTCTGGTTAAACCCAGCAGGAAGTTAGTGAGATGTTAGGTTGTGAAGTACGTTCTAGAATTTGCAGGCAGATGGGTGCGTTGGTTAATTAATGTGTGTGTGTGCATATATATATATATATATATATATATATATATGAGTGTGTGTGTGTGTGTGTGTGTGTGTGTGTGTGTGTGTGTGTGTGTGTGCGCGATATATATATATATATATATATATATATATATATAGAGAGAGAGAGAGAGAGAGAGAGAGAGAGAGAGAGAGAGAGAGAGAGAGAGAGAATGGTACTGAGGATCAGCGCAATTTTAAAAACAGTGCTCAACCACAGTGGGAGCGACGTTTGTTATATTAAAAACAAGTTAAAATCAAGCTTAAAACATCTACAAGCTTGTTTCGCGCTGTGCGGTCGTCAGGATGTGATGAGCTTGTATTGCCAGTGCTATACATATATAGCTTGGCTTGGTACACAATGTTGTTGTAAAGGCATTTGTTGCTTAGGGGACACTGTTCTTTTTTGGTACAGTTACAAGATTTCCTTTCGTTACCCTCTTTTTTCGCTGTGCTGCTTTTCATTTTATTTGCTGAATCGATGGCATTTTTAAGATTCGGCATACATGAATATGATAATTTAATGTTGTTTCTGTTGAATATCTTAAATAATTTATGGTCTTTTGGGAAAGATGATGTCAAGATTTTAAAGAATTCTTTCCCTACATTTGTTTTAACTCTTGCATCATATGGGGGGTTGTACCATATGGTATTCCTTTTCCTGTTCAACAGAAACAACATTAAATTATCATATTCATGTATGCCGAATCTTAAAAATGCCATCGATTCAGCAAATAAAATGAAAAACAGCACAGCGAAAAAAGAGGGTAACGAAAGGAAATCTTGTAACTGTACCAAAAAAGAACAGTGTCCCCTAAGCAACAAATGCCTTTACAACAACATTGTGTACCAAGCCACTGTAACATCAGAGAACGCAAAAGAAACATATGTAGGTATCACTGAAAACCAATTCAAAACTAGATATGCAAACCATAAACAATCATTCAACAAAGAAAGATATAAATACCAAACAGAATTGAGTAAATACATTTGGAAACTTAAAGATAAAAACATAGACTACAACATATCTTGGAAAATCTTAAGAAGAGCAGCACCATACAATAACATTTCAAAAAGATGTAATCTATGCCTTACAGAGAAATACATTATACTATGTAAACCACAGTTGGCAACTTTAAATGTTAGAACAGAAATGGTTAACAATTGCAGACACAGATGGAAGTTCCTATCAGTGAATAAAATCAATAACACCTGAGAAACACATGTAGCACGGGGAAAAAAACAACAGCAAGCTAGCTATATATATATATATATATATATATATATATATATATATATATATATATATATATATAGCCACTGGCAATGCAAGCTCATCGCATCCTGACGACCGCACAGCGCGAAACAAGCTTGTAGATGTTTTAAGCTTGATTTTAACTTGTTTTTAATATATATATATATATATATCTCTGTGTGTGTGTGTGTGTGTGTGTGTGTGTGTGTGTGTGTGTGTGTGTGTGTTCATTTGGAAGCGTGGAATCGAAAGGGTAGAGGTGTGTACGAGGAAGAGGAGAAGTTTGATGGGAAGAGGTAGAGAAGGGGCACGTGCATATAAAAGCGTATCTATGTGCGTGCTTTTGACCATTACCGCAGCCTTTTATTCTGAGCACAGAACCAAGCTTTGATAGACGTGTGGAAGCATTATACTGAGCTGGTATACCCATCTGGTTTCTCCCAATGAAATGGACCTAAAAAGAAGAATCACCCAAAGAATGTTTTTTTTCCCACATGGCTTATACAGGAAACGTCAACTCTCATGAATTCTGCCTCAAGAGGTTTCACACAAACACACTCTCCTCCCCTACCTCTACTCTTCTTTCACTACACACAACACTTTACTGGGGATATAAGAAATCTGTGCGTTCTGACTTTTTCTAGTCAAGCTGGGACATTGTGCCCCTGAGACTTGTAGCCCAAACAGGAGCTGGGAGACCATGGCAATGACAGCAGACTAGGTGCTCCAGGCGATCTTGCTCGCTTTTATCGGGTCATTAATCCATGGTTAAAGTGTGAATAACACACTAGAGGCGAGGGAAAAATACGCCCGCCTCCTTTCTATTCTTACCCCCCCCCCCCCCCCTTTCTCCTGCTCATCATCTACTCCCAGTCGTACTCCCTCCTTCACTGGGATTTTCTGGGCCCTCTTCTACCTCCATTTCGTCTCTCTCTGTCCTCCTCCTCCTTGGTCCTTGATTAAATTGAATCTGAATCCTTTCGCTCTCTCTCTCTCTCTCTCTCTCTCTCCTCTCTCTCTCTCTCTCTCTCTCTCTCTGCCTGTCTCTCTGTCTCTCTGTCTGTCTGTCTCTCTCTCTCTCACTCTCTCTCTCTCTCTCTCTCTCTCTCTCTCTCTCTCTCTCATCTTGCAATGTTCTCCATCTTCACGTGTAATGGAAAGGACGTTGCCCTTTTGATTCTATCATGACTGCACTCGCTTCACGAAAAAAGAAACGTATTGCACCATCCACCTGATAGATATGTAACACTTTTTTATGCGTCAGTTTCACCTCATCAAAATATTCTTACAACTGCTGAGTCTACTCGCGACAGAAAGGTAATTCATTTGTGTCAAAACTTTACCTATATGAATTGGAGTATTTGCTTATTCGCTCGTTTTTCTATTAACGAGATCCTGAAAACAACTTCTGAACTGATTTTGATCAAACTTAAGAGAAAGATTACATCTGGCCCATGGACAAACCCATTACATTGGGGTGCAGATCCGGGGTTTGGATCTGAATGAAAGGGCAATTCCAAGATCCTGTCAGCAAGATTATTACCAGTCTTTGATGACGGCCTCTGCCACTAGGCACACTAGGCTGTCGGTTTGTTACTTTTGTGCAGCTTCCCTTTGTATTGCCAGGTTATCCTCAACCGACTGCGCGACGTAGTAGCAGAGAAAATCTTCACACTAAGATAGATCATCGAGAAGTGTGGACAGCACCAAGTACCCCAAGCCATCAGCTTCATTGACTTCACCAAAGCATTTGACAGTGTCCACACACCATTATTGTGGATTATTGTGGAAAATCATGAAATCCTACGGCATCCCAAAGAAAGCTGTGTCAGCCATAGAGCAGATTTACATAAACTCCAAATGCAGAGTCAGGACAGAAGATGGCTACAGTGACTGGTTTGAAGTTGTCACCGGGGTAAGGCAAGGTTATATCCTCTCCCCTCTCCTTTTTACACTTGACATTGACTGGGTTTTGAAACACGCAACTCACGGAAAAGGAATCAAGTGGACAGACGGAAACAGCCTCTCAGATCTGGATTTTGCCGATGACATTGCCGCTATTGCAAGCACCACTCAAGATCTGCAGATGCTTCTAGACAATATCAACAAGTGTGAAGGAAACATTGACCTCATTATCAATACCAGAAAGACTAAAAGCATGCAGGCCGGTAAATACCAAGTACCAACAGACGCTTTATCGACCAAAAGCAAAATGGAAGAAGTAGAGAACTTCACATACCTAGGCAGCTTCATCAACAACGCCAATGACCTCGACCATGAACTGAAGCGTCATATTGGGAAGGCAACATCAGCATTCAATCAGCTGAACAAATTATGGAACAGCAAGAAATTCTCCCTTGGAATTAAATTGAAGTTTTATAACTCCAGTGTGATTTCAACGCTGCTATATGACTGTGAAACCTGGCAACTGAAGACCACTCAGGAGAAGAAGCTCGACGCTTTTGACACCAAGTGCCTACGTAAGACTTTAGGCATCAAATGGTCAGACTTTATCCTAAATGAAGAGGTCAGGGAGAGGTCCAAACAGCTCCCCATGTCAACCATTATCTGCAGACGGCACCTCCGCTGGCTGAGTCATGTCTTGAGATTACCCTCGTCAAGACCTGCAACCCCCATTAAATGGACCCCAGCTGGCCGGAGAAAAAGAGGACGACCCAGGATGAGCTGGCGACAGACAGTGAAGAGAGACCTCAGACTCGTTGACAGAGGATGGACTGACACCAGCAGACTGGCTGAGGACCGTGCACAGTAGTACACATTGTCTACCTCGTGCGTCACAAGACTCGGGAGCATCTAAGTCTAAATAAGTAAGTCCCCCTTGGCCGGTGCGTCTGTTTTCTCATTGCCTTTGATGCCTGTTCCCAGGCATGATCACCAGCATTCCTGGAATAAAGAGGACTAGCGTAAAGACATAGAGTGCAGGACCTTTACCATGAAGCACATCTGTGACCACTACCCCAAAGAAGATATGACCAGTCTTCACAGATGGCTCAGTCACAGTGGCGACGAAAGGTGATGGAGTTAGAATTTCCATCCAGGACACAAATGGTGATGTAGATATTGCTGTCACAAGAGGAAAGCATTCCACCAAGTGCAGAGCTGGGACAGGAGCCCTTGTAAAGCAGCCAAAGCAGTCTCACAGAACTCTGCAGAACAGCTGGTTAGCTCTGCCTGTTCCATGATGCTCTCTATGTGTTCCAAGCCCTCAGGGACTCCTGTAACAGAATTCTAAATCATCTGTGGGCAACACTGATTGGCCGTGAGTTCTGGTGTGTATGAATTCATTGAATTGGAACACATACTGAGTTCTGGTGTGCATGAACTCATTGAACTGGAACACATGCTGGCATCATTTGCATATGTCTCCGTATGAAGAATGAGGACAGAGTGACAAGGAAATTCGGAAAAAGAGGAAGGGGAGGAGGAGGAGGGGGGGAGATTTCTTTTGGGATCAGTGTATTTCTTAGTGATGTGGGCTACACTGGCAGAGAAGGATTTGAATGAAGAATGAATGAACTTTGGATGGTCATTTCACAGAATGAATAATTGATTCAAATGCGCGAAAACTGTATTTCTAAATGTTAATCTCTCTCTCTCCTCTCGCTCTCTCTCTCTCTCTCTCTCTCTCTCTCTCTCTCTCTCTCTCTCATCCACACACACACACACACACACACACACACACACACACACACACACACACACACACACTTTAAATCAGATCATTACATGAAAAAATACCCAAAGGCCACATCAGCCTAGGTGAAGCTTTCCACTCTAAACACGGCAGACGCTTCTCTGTCCCAGGAGTCTGGCAAAGCTGCTCTTCTCTCGCCATCCGCCTCCCTGTTACCATGCCAACGTGACTGACGAATTAGTGGCGATGAACAGCGAGAGAGACAGACAGACAGACAGACACAGACAGAGACAGACAGAGAAGGGTAAAGTTAGGGATGTTAGGGGGAGGAAGGAAGAAAATAAAAGAGAGAGGAGGGGGAAAGGAGAGAGGTAGAGTAAGACATTAGACAGAAGGGAGAAGAGAGATAAGAAATGAAAGGGGAGGAGAGAGAGAGAGAGAGAGAGAGAGAGAGAGAGAGAGAGAGAGAGAGAATAAGCATAGATGGGGAGATAGAGAGACAGACAGACAGACAGACAGACAGACAGACAGACAGACACACATGAAAGAAGAAAGAGACAATGTGTGTGAGAGAGAGAGAGAGAGAGAGAGAGAGAGAGAGAGAGAGGAAGGGAGGGAGAGACAGAGAAAGGGAGACAGAGGGAGAGAGAGACAGACAGACAGACAGACAGGCAGAGAGACAGACAGACATAGACAGAATTAGATGTAGAGATAGAAGCAGATAAGAGAGCGAGAGAGAAAGACAGAGAGAGAGACAGAGACAGGGAGACAGAGAGACAGAGGGAGAAACAGACAAGGAGACAGACAGAGATAGAGTTAGATGTGCAGATAGAAGCAGATAAGAGAGAGAGAAAGACAGAGAGAGAGACAGAGACAGGGAGACAGAGAGACAGAGGGAGAGACAGACAGATAGACAGGCAGAGATAGATATAGATTTAGAGAAAGAAGCAGATGAGAGAGAGAGAGAGAGAGAGAGAGAGAGAGAGAGAGAGAGAGAGAGAGAGAAAGAGAGAGCAGTAAAGAAAGTCAGTTTGGTCAATATCTTGTGGGATCAGCTTGGCCAGTTTCTTTTTTAGGTTCCTTCAAAAGGGCAGAGTGTGAGAGAAGGCTGGGGTGAGGAAAGAGGCAGAGTGTGAGAGAAGGCTGGGGTGAGGAAAGAGGCAGAGTGTGAGAGAAGGCTGGGGTGAGGAAAGAGGCAGAGTGTGAGAGAAGGCTGGGGTGAGGAAAGAGGCAGAGTGTGAGAGAAGGCTGGGGTGAGGAAAGAGGCAGAGTGTGAGAGAAGGCTGGGGTGAGGAAAGAGGCAGAGTGTGAGAGAAGGCTGGGGTGAGGAAAGAGGGATGATAAAAAGGAAGAGAGGTGGGGGGGCCTCTCTCAGATCCTGGGAGTGCGGGCATTTACTGGTGAACCATGACAAACTTTCTCTCAGTGGTTTCCATGGTTACAAAGTTGGTTTGTTCGTTTGTTTGTTTGCTGGTGTGTATTCCATACTGTGCAGATTGCATCTGTCTAATTATGTGTCGTAGTACTCTGGTTTTTTCTAGTTTTATTGTTCCCTTGGTACAAATATTGATGACAGAGTAGTATTTCAAGTTGCATGGATTAGATACGGAATTTTTTTTTCAGTAATGCATAGTTATGTGATTAGTAAGCTTGGGATATTGTATGCCATCTTTTTGCCTTGAAGGTCAAGGCGATAAAATGCCAGAATAAATTGGTTTGGTGGCATCCTTACATGGTGTACCTGGACATGTTGAAAGATGTTGCATGCACCACCTTTCATCGCCTCCTGCAGGTTGATTCTGAAGTAGTCATGGCCAGGTATTTAAGCAAGCTCAGCTTAGGCTCGCTTAAACGACGAAAGAGTATTGCAAAGTGAAGTTATATGCCAGCATAGGCCGGAATTAGTGCTCAGATTTCCTTTTATACACCCCCCTCCCCCCATGCAAGACCTTCTTTCTGTCAAAATATTGATGCTGATTAAGGTTCTCACTTTATCTTGTCAGAACATTTTCAATATTTCCTGCTACTAAAACCACGTTGATATTTTGATGGCATTATAAGTTCTTTCTTCTGTTGTTTACTGCCTGACAGCTTTGTCTTTGGGATGAATGGAAATGTCCAAACCATTCTCTCTTCCCTTACCACCTCCACCTCCACCTCTCTCTCTCTCTCTCTCCTTTTCTCTCTCCCCTCTCTCCTTTCAGTTCATCTCACATCTGCATGATAATGGCGATTTTACACTCACATACCCCTTCCTTTCCCTGACAATACCAACCCACCCTGTTCGGGTTACACAAAAGACATGCGTTCTGACCCTCTTCATGTTGGCCACCCCTAGTCAAATTACGTCCAAGAGAACCTTGTTCTCCTCATGACTGAGACTGGAAGGTACATAACTGAGGAAGCTTCTTCACACTCCTCACCACCTTCCCCTCCACTCAAGTTCGTTGAACGGTCAGACTTCTGCACGATGTTCCTCTGGCTTATCACGAAGACAAGGCAGGTGTGAATTCACACATCAGTGAAAAATGACAGCAGCTTCCCAGCCTCAGTGAGATAGTTTGTGTTTAATGTTGCTGAACTTGCCATTAAGGTCTCATGCTGCCAGCATAGGATTGGGCAATTGTTAGGTCAGGCATACTCACTGTGAGAAACATCTGTGAGAACTCTAAGCTCACTTCATTTGACTGGGTGGCCCTATGTGTTGACAACTGTCAATCATATTTCCACCATATGGTGACTTGGTTTCTCTGCTGGAGTAAACTGAAATCAACTTACTTATCGTAAGACTGTAAAACTGGCAGACATTCAGTACTCATCTTCTTCACCACTTCTTCTATCAACTGTTGTGGGGCAGAGAGGCAATGGTCAAGTTGATTCAGGTTGCCCCTGTGACCATGAACTGACACGCCTTCAATGCAATGTGTGTGAAATCATCCTCTTGCTAGGACACCAGGCAACCTGTGATTGGAGTGTGGCTGGTCAGTGGGCATTCTGACCAGGTGGCCACACCATCTTACCCTCTGCTGCTTGATGTGCCGGTGGGCTTGTGATACTCTCTCCATTTCTCAGATAATCTCATTTCGTTTCATCTCTGTTCGTGTTTTGTTTGCTGCTCTGTGGAGACACTCCATTTTACAGTACTTTGTGAACGAAAACAGAGCACGTGTTTTTTCCAGAGTGGTAAATGATCATCTCACCACCTGCCAGATCCTGCCTCTACATTTCACTGTACTCAGCCCAGAGACAAAGTAACTGGTACCTAGTGTCTAGGTCTGTGACTAAGCATTGCTTTGTGTTCCTAAATCATACCTCAGCAGAATTTTTATAACTTCAACCAGTGCTTGGTTGAATTTGTTAGCATGATTCATTGGTAGTTTTGCTTGTTTAACTGCTTTAAAGTGGTTGGTTCTAAGTGATGCCTTTACATAACTGCAGTAAAGCTGTTAGTTCAAGTGTCTAAATTGACTAAATAGAAAGTTATTTTCCTTCCACTTAGTAACTTGGTTTCTCATTGTCGGTTTCTATTCCTGTTTTATGAATTTAAGTGGAGAGAGTACAATCAAACATGAAGCATGACATTGTATTCTAAATCTGATTATGCCAGGTGAGCCTCACACTTTCATGAATGTTCAGAGGGCATAGTGATGGCACTTTCAACCGGAGTTGAGGGAACTAATAGCACAAACCAGGTTCTGTTGTCTAAACAGACAGTCTGGGCCCCTGTCCATGAGACATCAGCTAGGAACATGTTTCTCGTGCAAGAGACCGATCATGTGGAATACCCTTCAACCCACCACTAGGCCTTCTTCCTCACTGGCCTTCTTCAAATGTTCTCTACAGACCCGTTGTTTGGAGAGTACTGTTAACCACCCTTCCCCACACACGTTGCTCCTCTCTTGCCTACCATGTTGTTCCCCTACCCTCGCGGCCCCGGTTCTCCATGTCAGTTCTGCATCTGTTGTGTGTATGTTCAAAGAAAGAGCGAGAGAGAAAGAGAGAGAGAGAGAGAGAGAGTGTGTGTGTGTGTGTGTGTGTGTGTGTGTGTGTGTGTGTGTGTGTGTGTGTGTGTGTGCGTGCGAGTGTGTGTGTGTATGTGTGTGGCGCGCGCGCGCGCGCGTGTGTGTGTGTGTGTGTGTGTGTGTGCGTGCGTGCGTGCGTGCGTGTGTGTGTGTGTGTGTGTGTGTGTGTGTGTCTGTCTGTCTGTCTGTGTGTGTGTGTGTGTGTGTGTGTGTGTGTGTGTGTGTGTGTGTTCTTTATTCCTTCATTAACTTTCTTTGTTTCTTTTAACTGTTATATATTACTAAGGTCTGTGCACGTGTAAACCGGTTTGAGCTCAGAGGAGAAAGGTATTCAAGAAGTTTTCACCATTATCATCACTATTATTACTGATGCATCATTAATCTTTACAGTATCCCCATAGACCTGATCGGTTATGTTTCAGCCCAAGATCAAGATCATATGAAACACTAGCACTCACCAAGGATGTGTTTGATCTCCATTGCTATTTATACTGTTCACCAGTGATGCGCGTTGTAATAACCATTTGTTGTTGTTATTCTCTTCGATGATACTACTATACAGGTCCTCATATCTTAATGAAGTCGTTGGGAAAGACTTGACTGGTGTTCTACAAAATACAGTCATTACTTCACTGTTCCAAAAATAAAAGAAATTATAATCAATTACCGGAAAAACTAAAACACCTCTCTTACCATTGTGTCTCAAAGGTCAAGAAACTGAATAGGTCGAATTATTCAAGTTGTGTCAGTTTCTGACATACTCAGCAAGAAAGCACAGCAAAGACAGTAGTTTTATATCTTTCTTTCTTTTCTTTCTTTCTGCGTACGCAGGCTGATACTCCTGCGGACACTGCCTGCATGTATAGACAGGCAGTGGAGTTTTGTGTGTTTGACCGTTTTTTATCCTGCCATTAAGGCAGCTATACTCCATCTTCGGGGAAGGTGCATGCTATGTGTAAACGTGTCATCCATACTAACGGCCAAACTGGCCTTCTCTTCCGAAAGTTGGTGATGGGATTTTACGTGTGTGCAAGATGTTGTGCGTGCGTTCACATACGGAACCTCGGTTTATAGTCTCATTCGAAGGACTGTATGGGGAATGGAATCAGAACCAATGTTGACTCCGAGGGAAAAATCCCCCTGTACCGAAATTCGAACCCGCAACCCCAGGATCACGAGTCCGGCACTCTGCCAACTGAGCTATTCCGGCCCCCCGTATTTTTATATCAATGGAAGATCTTTGTACTAGCCATGCCGCCTGGACCCAATTCTACCGATCCCATCATTGAACGTGTACTCGCTTCCTCGATCATTGTCTGATACGAATCTGCCTCAGCCAGAGACAAGAAAAAAAATACTGTGCGGTAAAAACCGCCTCAGAAATAGCAGGCAAAGAGAACTACTACCTTCAGATAGTATTGACAATAAGTGCACCAGACGTAAAGTAAGATTAATCGTATTCTATAACATCCCACCAGACAGTCTTCTGTTTCAACTTCTGGCTTAATTAAGATATCGTTCTTTTGGCGCCAGACAAAACGCCTGAAGAACAGCTCCACCCCTGGGCCATTAATTTAGGTAGACAATCCATTGATACTGTACCCCCCTACTGAGTGTATCTAAGACTCTCAATCAGTACCGCTGTATGCAAAGCGTACATCTGGCCTAATCATGCTGGACCAGTGTGCGTGTTTTTGTGTGAAACTGTGAGTGTTTCTGGTGGTGAGGAATGGTGTGGTGGTAATTGGGGAGTGTGGAGAGATGAGGGAGAGGAAGAATAAGCGTTTTCTTTATCTAGAATCTGTTCTCCAATATTCCGAATGCAATTATTCTTTTTCAGTCAATACATGGACCAAGGAATCTGTCTGGTTGTGTGTAATCGTAGACAGCAAGCATGTAGAAAATACAAGAATCAATACAAGCAATACCGAAAAACAGTCTACGAAACTTCCTATCACCCCCTCTATACACACCTGACAGTATGGCAAAGCACACA
>CM065714.1:52620915-52623415 GCA_033310375.1 Conus canariensis
GGGAGGCGCGTCTCTCTTAGATCCTGGAAGTTCGGGCATTTGCTGGTAACCATGCCAAATTCTCTCGGCAGTTTCCTTGGTTACAAATTGGTTGGTTCATTTGTTTCTTTCATGGTGTGTTTTCTTCCATACTGTGCAGTTTGTGTTAGTCTAGTCATGTGTCCCAATGGTCTGGTCATCAAGCAAAATTTACTGACTAAAACCATGCCTCTCCAACTTATTTAAACACATGGTTTTTTAGTGGATTTATCGTTTTCGTGTTACAAGAATTGATGACAAGAAGGATTTTAAGTTGCATTTAATTACATGCGGATTTTCTTTTTCAGTAATGCAAAATCGTGAGCGTACTAAACCTGGGATATTGTATGCTAGATTTGTTTTGCCTTGAAGGTTAAAACAATAAAATGCCAGAATAAACTGGTTGGGAGGCATCTATATGTGGTATATCTATACATGTTGAATGACGCTGCATGCCAACATCCATTTTTAATTGCCCCCTGTTGGTTGATCTGGAATAAGAAATCATGACGAGATTTGTAAGCAAGGTTAGCTTAGGCAAGCTTAAGCGACTAATGAGGATTGCAGTGAAGAATTCTCGTATGCCAGCATGAATGTCAGATTTCCTTTCATGACCCCTCCTGTGCAAGAGCTTTTTTTGGTCAAAATATTGAAACTGTTTAATGTTCTCCTCTTCTCAAATTAGAGCAATCTCAGTTTTTCCTGCCACGTAAATGACGTTGACATTTTCAGCAGTTTTTATGATAAAATATGTAACTTCTGTTCCTTGCTGACTGAGTGATGAGTGCATTTCGCCAAACCATCATCTTTGTCTATCTGGCCGTCCATCTTCCATCTGTTTGTCTGTCTGTCTGTCTGTCTGTCTGTCTGTCTCTCTCTCTCTCTCTCTCTCTCTCTCTCTCTCTCTCTCTCTCTCTCTCTCTCCTTTCAGTCATCTTACATGAGTGTGACGACCGTTTCCCGTCCAGTCACAAATTTTCGTGCAACCGTGCTAACCGGAAGGTAGTCGTCCGGAAGCCGGTTGAAAAGTTTACCTGACTGCTGCTCACCTGCGCTGTGTTTAAGCCGGGTGAGCTGAAACGGTTAGGCAGTCTCTACAGTGATTCCGGCAACGCAAGTACCCAGAAGCCGAAGAGGGACTCCTATCTGTTTTTGATGGCAGTCAGGTATTTATCATTCAATATTTATTTATTAGCAAACCGAAACCGTATTCCCGTTTAGGAGCGACTGAAACTTCCTCAGCGCACTGTGAAGGTTTTGTTTAGAAAAGAAAAGTATTTGTTGTGTTCTGTTATCCTATGACTTGAAAGGGTAGCAAAACGAAATTATTTCGGAAAACATGAATGGATGAAGTGAGCGTTAAAAGAAGTGGTCTTCAGGACAAAAAAAGATTTTGTTTATTCTGTGACTTAACTAGTTATGAACTTCATGACGAAAAAAAAGGTGATTATTCCAGTGTGGTTTAGCTAGGCTTTGCGAGAAGAGGGACAGTTTTGATGCTATGGATAATAAGCTCCCAAAGTGAGCGACTATCATACATGCTGGTTTTGATTTTTGATGTGGATGAGTATTTAACTCACTCTTGATATGAATATTGAATAGTTGTGTGTTGGTAAACAAGAGTGTGTGGAAATCTTTCCCTTACATATATTGAAGTAGATGAATCTTTTGAAACAGAAACCTAAAATCTGGTGATTATTTGAAATGAAATGAACATTCATGTCGTGATACAAGAAAAAGAAATGAACATTTTTGTCGTGAGAAAGACATTCATAGTTTGATGAAAAGTAGTCATTAATTGTGTGTAATGATTGTATTCATGGTTTATTGAAGAGGGTCTAGGTGGGAATCCTTCCCCCAATTTGGAAAACTAGATTTTTGAAAGGTTAATATTGAAATCCTTTCCTGTGTAGTGTTGTGATTCCGGAAAAGGGAATGTTGTAGTGTTATGATTCCGGAAAAGGGAATGTTGTGTTATGAAGAAAGAATATGCTGAAGTTTGTCCCAAGTTCTGTGGAATGTGATGTGGCTAATGAACATGAATGTAGTCGTGATTGTAATGAATAGTAGCCATGATAATCAAGGTAGTTAATCAGTTCCCCCAGGTAGAAGTGTACCCTGGTCTGAAGGGGACTGGCTGCCGCTTTCTGAGGGTCGGGGCCGTAGCTGTGATCTACCCCCTTGTTCTCCGCCTTGTGTCGGCGTGGAGAGCCAGCCTGAGTGCCGACAACTACCCTACCTGCCACTGCGCCCGGGACCGACTACCCACTGAGCCAGTTGGGCCGGAGACGCCGCTGCTGCCAAGCCAGAGCGCCGCTCCCGAGATTTGATCCAGCGACCTGTTGGCTAGGCCGTCGCTGCGTTCTGTTTTGTTTCTGTGAGCCAAAGCTCCTGTGTGAGACTGTCGCCTTGTCGGCAGAGACGCCATCAGTGTGGTAGTGATTTCGAGCCACAGCTCTGTGAAGTTCCAATAGTCCTGTGT
>CM065714.1:52630915-52633415 GCA_033310375.1 Conus canariensis
CTTTGTAGGAATGTTCGTAATTCATTAGAAGATGTTTACATACGTGCAACGAATGATGCTTTAGAATCTAACAATAAGTGTTTATTTTATAGGAATTTTAAAATGGAGTTTTGCCCTTGAAAAATATATTGAAATGTTGCCTGATGTTTTACATATATCCACCTATTCGGTTTCGCTGTGATAATCATAAACATAATAGAAACTGGCAGACGATTTGGAATACCTCACGATGAACGATTCTGTCGGGACTGCGACCAGAATGACCTTGGTGATGAATTTCATTTTGTAATGAACTGCACAAAATATAACGACATTAGAAACCAGTTTATACCAAGAACATTTACATGTATAAAGTCCGTATTTAACTACTGTCGTCTGCTTTGTGGTGGTAAAAAAGTGTTGCTAAAATTAGCGAAGTTTCTAAAACTTATTAAGTTATGTAACATCATATTCGGTGTGTTAATTATCGGGAAAAATTTTTGGATGTTTGATGTGTTTCATTTACATTTGTTTGATTTGTTTCAAGTCTTCCATGCCCCAAAAGGGGTCACAGGTTTAAAATCTTTGTATCTTTGAATCTGTGTGTCTCTCTTCTGTCTGTCTGTCTGTCTGTCTGTCTGCTTGTCTGTCCATCTTTGTGTAGTGTGTGTGCGTATTCGCGTGCAAGCTTGCATGTGTTTATGTTTATGTTTGATTGTGTGTGTGTATCTTTGTGTAAATGCATGTATGTGTGGCTTTGCGTGCATTGTATAAGTGTGTGTGTGTGTGTGTGTGTGTGTGTGTGTGTGTGTGTGTGTGTGTGTGTGTGTGAGGTGTGAGCATGCGCGCATATGCAGTGTGTGGTGTGTGTGTGTGTGTGTGTGTGTGTGTGTGTGTGTGTGTGTGTGTGTGTGTACACTTATGCGAGGAGGTTGATGAGGGAGCAGGTATAATCATGTGTGCGTGTCCCAGTTGCTCATCCAGGCAAACGTGACCCCTACACGCAAAAGTGTGAACTGAATGAGTGCTAGATCCATCATTACTAGCTGAACGTACTAGCTCCAGGCGAACCATACAAAGGAACTGACAAACGACAAGATCGATGACATGTCCATTAGCCTTACGACCTGTCACCAGGCCATCAAACCGGTGCGATTGACATCGCTAAATGGCTGTTCCAACAATTCCCATTACCCCATCCAAAGCACACCGTAAATGTCCCTGAGAGTGCAATGATGAAATGATATTCGTTTCATCTGGTATAGCGGCTTATCACTAATGTCAGCGAGGATACTCGTAAAGATGAACTATGAAGTCAAAACCAGGTTTTACCAATCGTCTGGTAAACAAGACTATGTGCAAATAAATCCTGTTTCTCTATTGATGATCGATAAGATAAACTGCGTGAACAAATGGTTGACGCTCTGTTATGCGACTGAACACACACACGTACGTATGTGTGTGTGTGTGTGTGTGTGTGTGTGTGTGTGTGTGTGTGTGTGTGTGGTGTGCGTGCGTGCGTGCGTGCGTGCGTGCGTGCGTGTGCGTGGTGTGTGTGTGTGTGTGTGTGTGTGTGTAGGAATAATCAATAGGCGATCAGTCATTTAAACCTGAAGACATCTCTAACAAGTCAGACATCACAAACTGGCTATAACAGTGACGTGATCAGCATAAGATCGAACATTTCCTGTTGACAGCATGAAGAAAGGAAGGAATGGGGGTGAAGGTTGTGGCGTTTGCGTGGGAGGTGAGGTGAAGGGGGAAGGGGGGGGAGGTGTCAGCCGAACACTATCAATCACCTGTCAGCCAGCCTTCACATCCTATCGCCAGGTATCAACATGCACCGCGTCAAATCGCTAAACGGCCATCCCGATAGCCTCTCCACCCCCATCCCGTCCCAAACATCCAGTACCTGCCCTCCAGAATGAAAATGACATAATGACCGCTTGATTCTGTTCCGTTGACTGTGCCGCGGGTATTTTGCTGGTTAGTTTCTTGTTTCGCAACCACTTGCAAGCTTGTTTGTCCGAAGCACCCATCAAGCAAAACAAGATGAATAAATGAATATTAAAGTGAATTATTTAGATATTGCATTCAGAAAAAAAAATGATAAATAAAAAGATAAGGAAACGTATTAATGATTATCAGTAACGATGATGCACCATTCGCTTCGAATATGAAAAAGCATACAAACTGTATCTCTCTACCCATTGTCACAGAAACAAACTTATTCAAGGCCTAGCCAGTGAGCGTAGTTCAGATGATCATTTCAGTTATTAGTTTCTTAATAATTGCTGCTAGTAATCTAAATGTTGTTATTTGGCTGTTGTTGTTGTTTGTTTGTTTGTTTTTTCAGTGTAATATCAAAAGTAAGAGAAAACGTGTTAAGTAAAAATATTATCATTTAAGGGAAACAGCAAATCAGCGAATATGGTAGCAATCAATCAATAATAAATAGAGGCTGTCAGTGAGATTACAACATAAATGGAATATAGGGGTAGCGGTCGGAGAAGACACAGAG
>CM065714.1:52640915-52653415 GCA_033310375.1 Conus canariensis
TGTGTGTGTTTTTTTGTTTTGTTTTGTTTGTTTTTTTTCTGAAGCATGTGGGAAAGTAAACGATGTGTGATGAACTGCTGTGTGACAGGACTGTCGAAGTTAGATCTACGTCAAACGTGAGCCTACTTGAAAACTGTACTTTTAACGCTGAAAGAACTCTAACATGTTTTGGGTGATATGATTATCGTGTGCCATCGTGCACCGGTGGAAATGGACATCGCATGCATCCTATGTGAGAAAACTGGAGGAATAAATGAGATAAATGAAAATGAGTGACTGATATTTGAATGGTACGGGAAACGACTGAATGAGCGCCAGTAGGCTGCTCTTCGGCCGGCTCTACCTGGGTAGGCAGCCCGTTGAGTGAGTAAGGTATTGTGTTTACTGTAAAGCGCTTAGAGCTTGGTCTGTGACCGAGGATAGGCGCTATATAAATACCCAATATAATATGATCAGCATACCTAATGATTACATAATCTGTGAACCGAGCTCGTCAGTTCATTAAGCAACATATTAGATCATTTGAATATCTGCTGACATCAGTGAAGAAGAAGAGAAAATTACATTTGTATGGCCATAAAGCAAGATTCAATGGCCTTGCCAAACCAGTCACTGTTTTGAGAGGTAGACGGAGGGGAAGATAGTTCAAAAACCAGCCAGACAAACAACCAATGGACTGACGACACTGCAGAATGGACAGGGAAAACATTTGCATAGACCCAGGTCCCATGACGCACAATCGACAGAGTTTGAGGAACCTGGTGAACAGTTCTTCAAGGTGGTGTCCCGTTGACGCTATCTAGTGAGGGAAAATAAGCATTCTGAAAAAAAGTGTTGGATCAAGCTTTGTCAACATAAATCATTGACTTGAGGAACCTGGTGAACAGTTCTTCAAGGTGGTGTCCCGTTGACGCTATCTAGGTGAGGGAAAATAAGCATTCTGAAAAAAAGTGTTGGATCAAGCTTTGTCAACATAAATCATTGACTTGAGGAACCTGGTGAACAGTTCTTCAAGGTGGTGTCCCGTTGACGCTATCTAGGTGAGGGAAAATAAGCATTCTGAAAAAAAAGTGTTGGATCAAGCTTTGTCAACATAAATCATTGACTTGAGGAACCTGGTGAACAGTTCTTCAAGGTGGTGTCCCGTTGACGCTATCTAGGTGAGGGAAAATAAGCATTCTGAAAAAAAGTGTTGGATCAAGCTTTGTCAACATAAATCATTGACATGCGAGAAGAAGAACTACGACGGCATCAAGGTGGATATGAAGGTAACGAAGAGTGAATATCATGTCTTTAACAAGGGCAGCAGTGACCAGAACTGGTGCGGCAAATGACCAATGTCCAGCTATCAAGTCTATTTGCAGTGAGCAAGTTCAAGGATCACTGGATCGAATGCTGCTTTTCAACCTCTCACCGTAATGTTAGGTATGTCAGAAAACAGCAAAATTCCACGGATCTGAATGCAATTTGTACCATTGAAAAGCGCAAAAAAGCTCTTTCCTGTGACACCAAGATTTAATAATTTGATAACATTTGACAACAGTTACGATTTCTTTGTTAAAATTTCACAACAGGGAGATAGAGGAGAAATTGTGACTAACAGGGTAAATAACTGCAGCTGATCTGTAATCGAGTTGCTTCCCCTGGCAATTGTCTTTCTTTACGCGCGGCCTGGTGATCGGTTATGGCTGCAACCCACCCCAAAAACTGCGGAACGAAGAACCATGGGTGGTGAATTACTTATCGCCGTCAACCTTTGCATAGTGATAAACAGTTTCTACACAAGGTTGTTATGAAATAATGGCATCGCTTCACCTTATTGTATTCACACTGATTTTTGCCCAGATTTCTGAACCTTGCAGCGGCTCATCGATAGAATTGCAAAAACATTGCGCACAGGTAAAGGATGAAAAGTCAACGATGTCATGTGAACGTATCCCTTAGTCTTCAGCAATCAGCGCAAAGCGGCTATAACGGTGTAATCATAGGTGGAATGATTTAAGTGGCAGAAAACAAGTCACATGACTTCAAGAGCGCTTGGCAAGCGGGGGCGCTGCCTCTTTTTGAGATATCGACATTCATGTGCTGTTGATTATGCCATTGACTACAGTGACCAGTCTGAAAATAGTGATGGCTATGACATTGATGGATTTGTGCAGGTGTTCAGCAGAGGCAGGTGTGTCACTCTGGGCATGAGCGGTGTACCAATGCTATTTAACTCCACCACGGGTGCCCGAGTGACAGCAGTGCCAGCAAACATGATGAAAGGCAAGAGACTGTCACCACCTGGACTGATGCTGTATTGTCTACGTGGGTAAGATGATGAAAGGCAAGAGACTGTCACCACCTGGACTGATGCTGTATTGTCTACGTGGGTAAGATGATGAAAGGCAAAGACTGTCACCACCTGGACTGATGCTGTATTGTCTACGTGGGTAAGATGATGAAAGGCAAGAAACTGTCACCACCTGGACTGATGCTGTATTGTCTACGTGGGTAAGATGATGAAAGGCAAGAGACTGTCTCCACCTGGACTGATGCTGTACTGTCTACGTGGGTAAGCTGAATGTGGTCGCTAAGACCAAAGTCTACCTGAAGGTGAATGGAAGAGTGACAGAAAAAAATGTACGCCAAACAGAATTCGAACAAGCCACCCCTACCCCACCCCTAAAACAAACAAACGAACAAACAAACAAACAAGGTTGTTATTTCAATCAGCAGAGGGATGAACTAAAGGCAGACAGACAAACAGAAAACAGACAACAAGTGAGACAAGAAAGTCAGGAAGAGTATGCAGAAATGTTTGAAGTTTGAGAAGAATGAAAACAAAGAATAGCATTAGTTAAATGATGAAGCTGTATGGACTATCTACCCCTAGAAAAATGCCGGTAATTTTGCAAGATGCAGCTCGTGATGAACTGAATGAAGGGAAGAAGAGAGAATGACATCAGAAAAAGTGGATGAACCAGTATCATTGTGTGAAGTATGGTATTTGTATCCAAAGAGATTTCAATAATAGCTGGTTCAATTGATGTTGGCTTGTAGTCATACTATACCACGTGAGTAAATCTAACGGAGTCAGCTCATGTTTGATTATTCAGTGAATGTTACACAACTGATAAAAGACAAACAAAAAATAAACCACTCTTCTCAACAAAAATGAATTCTGAACCAGAAACTGATATCCGGGCTTGTAGTATTCGAAACAGATGGAAAGCCGCCAGTACGCAGAATAGAGCAGCTTTCAAAATGTACCAGGCTGCTCACCTATAGCTAAAAAGAGAAAATTGGTCAGTTTTGATATCAATGGACCAATTTACAAAACTGGCTGAAGTAATAGCTTCCAAATCAAAGCGGAGATGTGTAGAGCAATTTATCTGCAACAGAGACCATAACAGACCAAGACTCCAATTTTGAAAGGGAATTACTTAAAGAGGCTTGTAATCTCTTCGAGGTACTACAGAGAACGACTACCTACCATCCTGGTGCTAATGGTTTAGAGGTAAGAAAGAATGAACACACTCTTGTTACAAATGCTCTTGTATGTCTGGAACCAAATGGATATATGGGACGGGAAACTTGCTTACTCGTGACAGCACCTTGAAGTACTATACACATGTGCACGGGGTTTACCTCAGACAAAATTAATGATGTTAGGCATAGAAGTCACAACTCAGTGAAGGATGCATGCTAACAGATAAAAATGAACTTGAACACCTAATGGAGCTGGAGGGCGGTCTAATCAAATGCATTGCCCTCGTGGACTTGCAATCTCAGCACATCCGTCGAAAGAATTTAAAGGAAACTGGAGATGCTGTTTTGGTAATCAAGTCTGCTACCATAAACAGTCAAAGCAGAACATTCTGTGCCACGTTGGATAAGGCCGTTGCTGCCGTGCCACGCGTTTTGTACAGAAGGGCATTAAGAAAGAAGGAAGTTTATTATGATAGACTAAAAAAAAATGAATGTGAAGATGGGATGTTGGCTTTATGATTTCGTTTTTTCAAAAAAGTGCTTGCCAGATTACAACGCAAAAAAAATAGCAATGTCATAATAAAGTTCAACAGAGCCAAGCAGCGTATTGTATTTCACATGGCGGTGATAATTGCTGTTCTGTGATTGCATTTGATGGCTGTGATCAGTGGTTCCAGGCGATCGTATAGGAATAACTCAGAACGATGCCAAAGAAACTGACCATCATTCCTGTGAATTAAGCGTCAATTTGCGGAGAAAACGGATATGAAAGACAGATTTGTCGGAAGCCTGGGGGGGAGGGGGGGCAATAAAAAGGAGTAAAGAAGGGAGGAGGGGAGTTAGAGGAGACCTGGAAGGGAGAGGGATAGAACTGAAAGAGGAAAAGAAACTGAACGGGCCAAAGGGGAAGAGGAAGAGAAAGAAAACTTGAGACGGCAAGGAAAATGATGGAGGCAGGAAGAGTGACAGGAAGGCCGATTAAAGGAAGAGAACGACTGGGCTTAGTTAGACACGCTAATTTAGGTAAAGAGAACGAGTTGAAAGGTCAGAAGGAATCAGAGAATAAGGGGTGGATGAAACTAGCGTATAGGAAAAAATATGTTTTGGGGAGAAGAAGAGTTGCCTACTACCGCCATCCGGGTAAAAGTGGTGGTTGAAATATACCTCCAACAGCAACTTCAGGTTTCCCCAGTGGTAAAAATGTTCAGAGCGCGCAAGCGCAGCATCTTCTGTCTTGAGGACAATAGTGGCTAAGCATATAGATGTTTCTAGCTATAGAAATGAAAATGTTCCAGGGGAAACTTCTGGCAGCCACTTCCACTCAAAAACTCTGGACTAGGCAAGACTAAGTTCATTGAGGGTTTTTTTTTTCCCCCAGTAAGTCAGACAACTGCAGCAACTGTCTTCAACAACATGACATATTATTCCACTTCAAGTGAAGTCAGACAACTGGCCACACTATTACACCAAAGCATTAAAGGATTTAAAACGTGACAATTACACTGAACCATTCTTATGCACAAAGTAAACGGCAAAGCAAGACCGAGCGCTTACGATTGTCGGAGAGATGTGGAAGATGTCTCAAGACGTCTTTCGTGCACTTCTAGCCTACCGCAAGGCGCTCCAAGAAAAAAAGAAATTATGATATGTCTTGTCACATATTTAGGGGATTATAGATATATACCTAAAATGATTAGTTCCGCGTTAGATAGTAATCATCAAAAAGAAAGAGGGGAAAAGGGGGAAACTGAAAGACAACGACAAAAGGAAGGTGGAGGGAGGTGAAGGGAGAGTAAGGAAGTTATGAAGTGGGGGGGGGGGAAGAAGGGGCGTTCGGTTGTGTGCAAGGGCTAGCAGGATATAGACGGAGGAAGGAATTAAAGATGCATATCTGAAATAATCTAAAGTACGATGACAATTGCACCTTCCACCGGCAACATGTAAGTAGGATCGACACAGTGTCTTGCTGCCTTTATCATTCTTGTTTTATTTGTTATTCCAAAACCTTTCTTGTGTTAATGTACAGCGAGTGAAGCATAGTTTCAACAAGCGATTTCCATAACTGCGTTCAGTGACATGATTTGGTAAGAGATATGTAGTGTAATCTTGTGCACTGGTTACTGTCGCCTCCAAGGAAGTACAAGTACATTAGGACTCGATTACTTAGCAACAATATTGGGTGTTTCATCGTTAACACTAATGACATAATGCCGGATCGAAATTGATAAAACCTGAATGCCATTCTGAGACCAAACTGGTTGATTTATCTGTACTGTACTGTCACAGCCAACAGCTCATCGGTTTCTTTGTGCGGTAGGATCCAGTCATGACGGATGAACACTAGTGACGGAGTCAGCAATAGCCACCATCGGCCCCAGGAAACGAATTCATCAGGACTGGTTCGACGAGAACGACGAGTACATCAGGAAACTCTTGGATGACAAGCAGAAAACATTCGTTGAGCGGCAAAACGACCCCTCCTCCACCTCCAGGCATGATCGCTTCAAGCATCTCCAGAAACAGGCCCAAGTTGCACTGTGTAAGATGCAGGATGAATGGTGGGAGAGGAAAGCGGACGAGGTCCAGAGATATGCTGACACGCAGAATTCCAAGTTGTTTTTCAATGCCATCAAAGAAGTCTATGGACCTTCCAAGCCATGTACTACCCCACTTCTGTCAGCAGACAGTTCAACCCTGCTGAAGGAGAAGAGTAGTATCAATGAACGATGGAGAGAGCACTTCAGCAACCTGCTCAACAGGCCCTCCAGTGTAGACCCCCTGGCTCTTGACCTGATCCCAAATACGCCCACTATCCACTGCCTCGACCTTCCCTCCCCCCCCCCCCCCCACAATGGATGAAGTCTTGAAGGCGATAAGGCAGACCAGCTCAGGCAAAGCACCCGGAATGGACGGAATCCCAGGGGAGATGTTCAAATTTGCCGGCCCTGTGGCCCTTGCGGCTTTTCACACCCACCTCACCAGCATCTGGGAAGAGGAAGAACTGCCCAAAGATTTCAGAGATGCCACTGTCGTCTCCCTATTTAAGAACAAGGGTAGCAAGTCTGACTGCGGCAACTACCGGGGAATCTGCCTCCTTTCTATTGCTGGGAAAATATTGGCTCGGGTCCTCCTCAATCGATTAGTCGAGAACATTTCCGAAGGAAACCTGCCAGAAACACCGTGTGGATTTCGCCCAAACCGTAGCACTGTGGACATGATCTTCTCCGTCCAGCAAGTACAGGAGAAATGCCTAGAGCAAAACATGGACTTTTATGCGGTCTTCGTTGACCTCACCAAGGCTTTTGACACAGTGAACAGGGTGGCCCTCTGGACCATCCTATCCAAATTCGGATGCCCAGACAAGTTCGTCAACCTTATACGCCAGTTCCATGACAACATGACTGGGCAGGTTCTCTCGGGTGGGGAAGTGTCAGAGCCTTTCAGTATCAGCAACGGCGTCAAACAGGGATGCGTTCTGGCCCCGGTCCTTTTCAACCTCTTTTTTACCTGCGTCCTTAACCACGCTATCAGGGACTTGGACCTTGGGGTATACCTACGATATAGACTTGATGGCTCACTGTTCGACCTCCGCCGACTGAATTCCAGGACCAAGGTTGTGGAGAAGATCATCCTGGAAGCACTTTTTGCTGATGACTGTGCTCTCATGGCACACAAAGAGACTGACTTACAGCTCATCGCAGATAAGTTTGTAGAAGCCTCCCGCCTTTTTGGACTCACCATCAGTCTCGGCAAGACAGAGGTACTATTTCAGCCAGCGCCTGCTTCAACTGCCCCTCCCCCCTCTATCTCCATGGAGGGCACTCAGCTAAAGACAGTGGATGACTTCAGGTACCTCGGCAGTACCATCAGCAACGACGGCAGCCTGGATAAAGAGATCAACGTCAGGATTTGCAAGGCCAGTCAAGCTCTTGGTCGCCTCCGAGCTCGTATCCTGAACTAGCACAACATCCAGCTCTCCACAAAGCTCAAGGTGTACAGAGCCGTCGTCCTCACCAGCCTCCTCTATGGATGCGAGACATGGACTGTGTACAAAAGACACTTGAAGCAGCTGGAGAAGTTCCATATGAGAAGCCTCCGGTCAATTATGAAAATCCACTGGCAAGACCGGATCACAAACCTCGAGGTCCTGGACAGAGCTGAGATGACCAGCATCGAGGCCATGATACTGAAAGCCCAGCTTCGCTGGGTTGGTCACGAGGTCCGGATGGATGACCACAGGCTGCCAAAGCAGCTCGTGTATGGCGAACTGACCTTGGGAAAGCGGAACCAAGGCAGACCACGCAAAAGGTTCAAGGACTGCGTGAAGTCCAACATCAAACACTCTGGCATCCCTCCCAAACAGATGGAGCTGTATGCTATGGACAGACCAGACTGGCGCGCCCTTACCATCCGGGCGCGTGACAACTTCGAGGAGAAGAGGCGAGCTGATGTGACTGCAGCACGGGCAAGAAGAAAGGCGTCAACCACCAATCCTGACCACCCCGGACAGTTAGTTTCCTTGCTCCCACTGCACCCGCGTCTGCCGATCAAGGATTGGCTTAACCAGCCACCTCCGTGCCCACACAAGACAAGGACTTGGCTCATGAGGACTGTCATCATCGGATCGATGGACGACCAGGAAGAAGACTGTCACAGCAAACAGCTCATCGGTTTCTTTGTGCGGTAGGATCCAGTCATGCTTCAAAACCATAGAAATGATGCTGGCACTTGAGGTAATAAGGCTGCTGAACAGTTTGCAAAAGATTAAAACAAAACTACCCAGAAATTTCCGTTTTCTAGACCAAACATCCGAAGTCATGTTAAAGACCTGTGAGAGGAGGAATCAAACAGAAAAACTGATCGTAAACTTTTAATGTCATCCAGATGTCAAGAAGGTCTTCCCTCGTCTACCGAATCCAAATAGAGGAAGCAGCGTTTATAAACTGCTCAACTTTCTTATACATTCTTCAACAGATAAAGAAGTGTCGCGGCGCATACTATGTGATGAGTCTGTATACAACATTTCGTCGATCTATTAAAGTATTTTAATGTGAAGTGTTTTTTTGTTTTTTTTTCTGGCGAACCTTACAATTCTTTGGCATTATCAGCTATGTAAATATTTTATAATACTATTGATTTGGAAAGAAAAGAAATATTTTCAGTGGTTCCCCTAAGTTCCAGAACAAATTGCTGTCGACAGTTTCTACAGTGAACTCCCGATGGGACTGTGTGTGTGTGTGTGTGTGTGTGTGTGTGTGTGTGTGTGTGTGTGTGTGTGTGTGTGTGTGTAAGAAGGAGAGAGAGAAATGTGTGGACGTGTGTGTGTGCGTGTGTGCGTGCGTGCATGTGTGTGTGTGTGCGCGCGCGCGAGCGCGCGCGCGCGCGTGTGTGTGTGTGTGTGTGTGTGTGTGTGTGTGTGTGTGTGTGTGTAAGAGGGAGAGAGAGAGAGAAATGTGTGCACGTGTATGTGTGTGTGTGTGCGTGTACATGTGGGTCTGTCTGTCTGTCTGTCAATCAGAGCTACTGAATAAATACAGAAAGAGAACATGTGAATGGCTGAGAAACGGAGGTTCAAAGAAGAAGAAGAAGAAGAAGAAACTAAAATCGACGCAATCCTCAACTGCGCACGCAACAGTGAACTGATGTTGGTGGGCGGACAGTTCTCTGAGAGATATGACCCTGTAAGATACGTGACGTGCTCTCTCTTCACGCACAAAATAGACAGGGACAGCCTACACCCACTCCCATATGACGCAGAAGTTCATGACACATGTGCCTACGTCATCTTTTGACATCGATCGAAAAACAGGAGAAACCAGGCTTTCATCTTTTTTTTTCAGGAATGTGGGCGCTAACCAGTCACCATGGTAACAGGAACTCTAATTCGGAGATAAACACAGGAATTTGTAGGAACAAGATCACAGGTTCTGAGATTTAATGCCATGCCTTGGAACGTCGAGATGCATGTCTTTGAGGTCAGGCATTTGTAAAATAAGAGTTGGCAGCAAATTACCGGGGAGTCTGTTAATTTAAACACACACACGCGCGCGCGCGCGCGCACTCTCGCTCGCACACACACACACACACACACACACACACACACACACACACACACACACACACACACACACACATTGAATAACATCTAAGACAGGAAAGCAAAACCTGCGCGTTTATCCCATTTCCTTTCATATGGAGAATGCAGGCCCATCTTGAAACGTGTGTACTGGCAGACGGTTTTTGCTTCAGTATTTTGTTAGTTTTGCACACACAGAGAGAGGCAGACAGACAGACAGATAGACAGACGGAGACAGACAAACAGACAGACAGACAGACAGAATGACAGACAGAAAGGGGCCTTCCCTTATTTTGATGCATTATGATCTCTGCTCATCTCACTGTGTTATGGGCCAAGGTGCCTTTTGCCTGCATCCTGATAAATACACCCTCCCACCCTCGCCCCCCCCCCCCCCCCCACCCTCCGCCTACGTCCTCTACACCTCCTCCTCCCCGTTTATCTGTTTGTTCCGATAAAACAAAAACAAATTATCTTTTGCCCGTGCCAAAGAAACCGAAACAATTGCAAAGTTACTGAAAATGTTCGAGTATTTTGCCTTCATTTCTGTTCATGTCGTGCTGATTCTCAGCTGTGTGAACTAAATAGTCTGAAGCTTACCACATAACACCTCTTTCGCATATCTAATTGTCATGTATGTAAGTTGTTTGCACCTGAAAAAAACAATAGCCATTTGATGGCGATGAAGAAAGGGAGAACAAAAATGGGAAGTCCACTGACAATATTCTTTTTGACTGAATCCTGTTAATCTTCTTCTTCAGCTGAACATTCAAATGGGAAAGTTGACGACATGGTGCCTCAGCAAACAGAAGAAATAGAAGGTATAATCAACACCAGATATTGAACAGAGGGATTGCCAATTGCGTTTAGAAGACAATAACTTTCCAGTAGAACTGCAAAGCCTGATTAGAAAACAAGGTCTACCTGATGTTCGGACTTTGACATACGTCTAAGCTGCAGCTTCTCCTTTTATTCCGCTCTTCTGGGGTTATATCCTGCGCGCAAGCGAAGCGGTGCAGAGCAGGGTATTATTTTCCATCCTTTTTGTATGTATTTTTACTGTCAGCAGCACAGCTCAAAGTCCTTTCAGCGAATCTGAATCAAAGTTTATGGAGCTGCAAATATTATCAGTGTTCACATGTGATTACATTTTCATACCAAGGAGACGAAATGCCAAAAAGGAAACCGTTGGACGGTTGACAATTGTGTAATTTCAATTCATCAACAATGGCCTCAGCGCTCGAAATTGACGTTTTTCTCTTAAACATTGTTTTGATCAGACATTACTGAGGCTTCACGTGCTTAAAAGTGTGTGTGTATGTGTGTGTGTGTGTGTGTGTGTGTGTGTGTGTGTGTGTGTGTGTGTGAGTGAGTGAGTGTGTGTGTGTGTGTGTGTGTGTGTGTGTGTGTGTGTGTGTGTGTGTGTGTGTGTGTGTGTGTTACTTCTCTATCTTAATCTGGATCAAAATTTTCCATAGGTATAGACACCATTGCTCCGCTCTTCTCTACTGACGCAAAAGCTTCATGTTAATAGCAGATTTACATACGTAAGCTAAAAATGAAAATGCACATGATTTAAATCACAGCTGTTTACTAACTAATCCGGTGGTACACACACACACACACACACACACACACACACACACACACACACACACACACACACACACACACACAGATACATACATACATACATACATACATACATATATACATACATACATACATACATGCATACATACATATATACATACATACATACATACATACATACATACATACATACATACATACATACATACATACATACATACATATGTGTCCCTGTACCTTTGAGTCCCTGTGTTTAGATGTCCCTATAGTAAGTTTCTCCAAACACGGTAAATTGTCGAGAAAACCCTCAAGGCTCTATGGGCAAAATATGACTGTCTACTAACACACATATTGAGACAAGTTATCTTTTGCGTCTTTTCAATGCCTGTAGACCTTAACATCACAGCTCGAGGATTGGAAACCGTTTAAAAATCTTCGATGAGTGTCAATGGTTCACAGGCGTATGGAAATCGAAAGATGACAAATGTTCTTCTGACCATTTTGTGTCAATATTGCATACTAGAAAGCCTGCTGCAGAGTGAGACAAGGCAATGGATCCTATGGCGACAGGCTCACCATTATCAATAAAAAGAAGAAAACGGGGGAAATGACACGGGCAGGGTTTAAGTACAGCTGGCTGGGTAAAACCCATCCTGTGCATGTGCAGACAGTGCCACAATGAGGAGGGAGAGGAATGAGGAGGGAGAGGAAATGAGGAGGGAGAGGAATGAGGAGGGAGAGGCGGAGGGAAGAAGATGTGGATGAACGACATCAAGGTCTGCCCTTCGCCCAATTTCTGAGGGCCGCAGCAGATAATGTCATCTGGGAGTTAAGCACACACCTCCACATCCTTTACCTGCTGGTGCATTCCTTGTGATGCATCACTTACTGTGAAACATGGTCTTGTAGAAGTTTGGCCCTAACGTGATGTCAGACACATAAACACTTTATAATAGACGCCATGAAAACTTGTTTTCCGAGATGTTCCACCTGATGTGGAATTTGAAAAGTTCCTGTAAAAAATAAACGTTTTAAGTAAAATATAAGATTTTACAGAAAAACACCTAGTAGTTTATGCGTGTTTTAGAAAGTCTGTTACATGGAGTAAACATGGCAGACTCGGAATTGTAAAATCTTACCGTTAGCATGGGGTAAAACTCTCCATTACTCTAACAGCAGCAGTGGCAGTGGACTACAAGAAGTTCACTCTGTGTAGGTAGTGGCAGCAAGGAAAATGGCCAACCCTCTACTTCACCCGAGCTAACCTTCCCTATCTGAATCAGGAACCTGTGTACTGTAAAGTGACCAGGAAAGGTTTTCATGCCGTAAAAAAATGCGATTTCACAGACTCTCCGAA
>CM065714.1:52665915-52670915 GCA_033310375.1 Conus canariensis
TGGGGGTGGGAGGTTGGGAGGTTCATATTAATAGTGTTGTTTAAAAAAGTAAACAATGCTGTGGGATGATGTTCATTGTAACAGGTGAAATAATGTGTTGGCATCAATATGCTGCTGTTTGTTGAGAGAAGATAGTAGTGATCAATGAAAAACAGGGTATCATGTGTTGCACACACACACACACACACACACACACACACACACACACACACACACACACACACACACACACACACAAAAGAAAAAAAAGGGGGGGGGGGACCACATGTAAACAATGTTCTGGGTGAGTTAAGATCATGTGATCATAATGAGACTAACTGTGGAAAGTTTTCACACACATATTCATACACACATACACTCATTCACACACACACACACACCACACACACACACACACACACACACACACACACACACACACACACACACAAAAGGGTAAAAATTATTATCATTAATCAGTCACTGATGGGTGATGATCATATGAGATCAACGGTAGTGTAGGAAGAGATTCTTCTCCGTTCCCTTAGGCAGGAATGGTGGAGGTACTGGCAAGGGCTTCTGTATGGTGAAGGCCCTCCAGTGGTCAATAGGTTTTGCATTCATCAGTGTGTTGGCAGGCCAGGATTCTTCTTTTGGTGTTGTTGGGACTGTTCCACCGTCATTGGGGCTGCATGGATAAATTGAAGACCCGCCAGGGTGGAGTATTGAAGAGATGTTATGTCACAGTCTGGAGTGCCCGGTTCTCAGTATCACAATGATGGTCTTCTTCTTCGTTTACTTAGGTCGGAATCCTGGAGGTACTGACGGAGGCTGCTGTATGGTGAAGACCCTCCAGTGGTCAGTATGGTTTTGCACTCATTGGTGAGTTGGCTGGCCAGGTTTCCACTCTGGGCCTAGCTGGGAATGCCCCGCTGTCTCTGGGGATGCACTGCATTGATAGTTTGAAAGACTCACAGGTGTGGAGTATAGTGGACCTGTGATGTTGCGGTCAGGGGAGCCTTATCCTCAGTCCAACAATGTTCACTTGGTCTGATCTGGGCGTCCGGTAGTATGCATCCCTCTTGTTGAAGTCTGGGTGCTGCTCAAGTCATCTTCCTATTTGTCTCCTTGGAAATATTTTAGATTTATTCCAAGGAGACTACCTTTTACAGTTGGGCTGCTGTCCTTCCTTTGTCAGTTGGTCAGTTTCTTCATTTCCATATAGTGCAGTGTGAAGGTATTCACTGGATGGGAGTATTTTCAGTGACTGATAATGGTAATAATTTTAAATCAGTAGTACCACAGGGTGGGGGAATGGGGCAGGTGTTTAAAGATGGGTGGATGATGATGATGGTAAAGGTGTAGGTATGGTCATAGTGGTGTAGGATGATGGTCATTTTTGTAAAAGGAGTAGGAGAGTGCATTAGTAAGTGTGATAATGCCAGTGGGGGAGTAAAGGAAATGATTAAAGACTGATGGATGTTGATAGCTGTGATGAGATCTACAGTACTATAGGGGGTGGCAGTTGTTATAAGTGAAATAATGTCATGGCATTGATGTAGTAATGCCGGTTGGAAAAAAACAGAAAAAAAGGGATGAAGAATAATGGATAATTGGTCATTGTCTTGAGTGGGGTAAACAGTGCTATAGGATGTTGTTCATTGCCATAAGTGAAATAGCATGATGGCATTGGCATGATAATGCCAGTTGAGTTTTAAAAAAAAACAAAAAAAACACCAACAACAACAGCAGCAACTTTTTTTTTCTTTTCAATTACACACACACACACACACACACACACACACACACACACACACACACACACACACACACACACACACACACGCATACACATACATGTATGTATATGTAGATAAATATAAAATATATATATATATATATATCAGTTTATGCGGTTCGTCGAATTCAGTTTATGAGTGGCAGTGTCTACCTGACAAGACTGTAACACATGTATTTTGTCAAGGGCGTTAAACCTCTCATAAAGGCATTAAACGCTTAGAGGCAAAGGGACGTTGTACGTAGTATACAAATAGGTAATAGACCCATTAACCAGGGTGCCGTACCCACCGCACACGGTCGAACTGTGTCAAGGAGGACGAAGTGGTCAGGTGACAGATTGCACCTTAGGTAGTAAGGAGTTCGGATCTTCCCGATAGCGAAAGGGGGGAGGGATGTAACCACTAGGACCTCGGTGCACCAAGTGAGCGCTAAGTACTCAGTCAGCTGAGGTTCTTTTGTAAACAGTCATTGAAGAGCAGGAGTCTTGGGACTCGTTCGGATGGTATTGCCGTGGGTCACTGGGTTGGTTCTATTGTCAGGCTGGTTGAACGCGCGTGGACGTTGTTATCGTAGCCCTCTTTAAGATAATTACTGTGTTAAAGTGGCCTCCGAAGTCGGCGGGAATTTTCGATGTCCATCTGGTGCCAAGTGGTTGTTTGCTAATCAATTAGGTAGGGATGTGTGTAAATGCTGATGTGTGGAAGAATGTAGCGAACGGAGAATTCAGGGTACTTGTGAACAGGGGGTTTGAGAAGCAGCATGGACAAAGGCATGGCCCGAAGGGGAATCCTTTGTTTCCCTCCCTATATAAAGTGAGGGAGAACAACGAGAGGGAGAAGACCACCACGAGAGAGAGAGAGAGAGAGAGAGAGAGAAGACGGAGGAGGGGAGAAGAGAAAAGGTGGGCAGGACACAGGGTCGAGAGAAACCTGGTCTGGGAGATAGAAGAGACAGCAAAGTCTTAGCGTTAAAGACAAGCTGGAAGAGAAGAAAACTAAGTTTGAAGCCAGAGGTGGGTGAAGACAGACAAACTGAATTTGAACCCAGAGGTGGGTGACGGAGACGAAGAAGAAGAGTTCTACGTCGAGATCCCAGAGACGACCACGAAGACCCAGTCCTGAAACCTGGAGCCAGTCAACCAAGGGCATCACCATCAAGCAGTGCTGAAGAAGACGTGAAGAGACTTTTTCAAGAACTGTGGTGTGGTGTGAAAGCGTGGTTGTGTGTGTGTGAAAACCTGGCCAGATAAGAAGTCATTTTATTATAAGGATTAGGAAGTATTGATCTTTTATGGTTTGATTATTGCATTGTTGTGTGATTGAATTGTTCATGCATAATTATACGTAGCATAGAAATTGTAATTCTTGTTCTCCGTCGTGTTAGGAGAGAAACGAATGCGTGACATCCCATTCCCAGAGAGAGGTGAATGTTTGATGGGCGCATGAGTGCGCATATGCGTGTATGAGTGCAAAGATAACCTTGGTGTGTTAAGCCTGACTAACAATACATCAGCTTAGTGCACTTAAGCAATACCATCACGATTCCCCCGTCCTGGACATATTTCAAAGGCTGAATCAACAATGTTAGCATGAAAGGGGACATACACCGTCCATCATTTATTACTGCTATTTGTTTTGAATTGTTTTACAACACACAGGTAAAAAAGGGACATGAAAAGAGGCGTTTGGATCCAGTCACTATATACAATGTCAATACATTTACTAGGTATTGTTCCAGAAAACATGTGAAAAGTTACAGTCATGTCGGTGGGGTTTAGTGTTCAGGGCTGCTACAGGGGGTCCTGACTGATCTCGCTGAAAATCTGAAAAGAGAACAGTTCCTTACCTGCTTTGTTACTTTGCTTCGGTTTTTAAGTCACTGTACAAATATTACACTGGCAGTATTCATGCATCTTTTCATATACATATATATTTTTTTTTTTTGCACCATGCACAACTTGACAGATAAGGCTGAAATCTGACTGTACGTCGTCCTGATTTGAAAAATTAGTTTTTTTTTTTAGAGGTGAATATTGGAAGTCAGTGGGTGGATATGAAGTCAGTGAAATCACAGCATGTTTTATAACTGAACCGAAAAGTCAAATCGAAAGAAGTCATGTTTTTTTTTGCAGCCTTGTCAACCACTGTCCATATCAGGATTATGAGAAGAATATTAACAACAAAAAAGCCCAAAGCAATGTACTAACAAAACTGCCAAGTCTAAAACAAATCCACGTCATTTCTACCATTAGGAAAGATTTCCTTTCGGACCTACAGAAGATTTTTCACGCATCTAGTCCTTGACAACAAAATTCATTTTACATCAACATTACGTTGATGATAAATAAAGAAAAAGCCAAATCGGAGACGAGACTAGAAACTTTTGTTTGTTTGTTTCCCCCCCCTCTCTCTCTCTCTCTCTCTCTCTCTCTCTCTCTCTCTCTCTCCCTCTCTCTCTCTCTCTCTAGCAGCATACGGGGACAATTGTAACCCATCTTGAAGACAGAACCATTCATATCACCTCCTCCGAGGCCTTTCGTCCGCTGGATCGGACTCGTCAGGGATACACGGCTGATATCTATCTGTCTAGCTGTCTATCTATCTATCTATATATCTATCTATTCATATACACAGAGAAATACATATACATACATACATAAGTACATACATACATACATACATGCGTGCATAGATAGATAGATAGGTATGTGTGTGAATGTGTGTGAGTGTGTACGCGCGCGGGCGTGCGCGTTGTGTGGATTAGAATATGTCTCGGATTGCGTGATTGTTCAAGTTCTATAACTTTCCTCCCTAACAGCATCGGTAAACAGGGCCGTTGAACTGTTGATAACCTTACAGAAGGGCAGAGAGAGAGAGAGAGAGAGAGAGAGAGAGAGAGAGAGAGAGAGAGAGAGAGAGAGAGAGAGAGAGAGAGAGAGAGGTTACATTTTCTCATCGATTCGGCGATGGAGCCCTTCAGATTATGGCTTTTACGTGGAACTGTAGACAGCTTTCGGTAAAAATCAGCTCTCTGTCTAGCTTGCTCGCTAGCGCTCACGCATGTGTTAGCGAGACATTTTCCAGCACATATTGCTCAAGTCGGAACAGTTGCAGAATGGACCACGCAAGGGGACAGAACTGGCATGGACCCAGTGTCTTCCATGATTGTTCGTTCGTTCGTACGTTCGTTCGCTCGTTAGGAAGCTAGATAGCTAGCCAGTG
>CM065714.1:52675915-52680915 GCA_033310375.1 Conus canariensis
TCCACACATCTGCAACGTTTCTTTCCTTCCCTCCTCACCATCACAGCTACCTGCCCCCCACCCTCCACCCCACTCTCTCTCTCTCTCTCTTTCTTTTCTCTCTCTCTCTCTCTCTCTCTCTCTCTCTCTCTCTCTCTCTCTCTCTCTCTCTCTCTCTGCGCCGTCCAGATGGATCTCTCTTCGACCTGGCTTTACTGTGATCCTCATGCCTGACTTGATCGCATAACTGATGGCCTCTTGAGCACGTTTTGTTTCAGAGGCGTCCACCACAATACCTCTGCATAGTATGACACAACGGACCTCCGTCTGCTTCCGCTCGAGGGATGTTTCTGTACTGTGGCTGCACACCCAAAATTCATGCGCCAAGGCCTTGCGTAAGGAGTCGAATATTTATAGACAGGCACAACTAGATTGTGTTGATAACGTTCCTTGTGTCTGAAAGTTGATTTACCTTCTTTTCTTTCATATGCCTATGAAGGTACATGACAGGTGGTTCCAAGCAGACAGATTGAAGTGCAAGGAATGGGACTATTTGAGAAGAACTACGTGGCGGAAAGAAAGGGTCATGGGTGAGTAAGAAGGTCTGAAATGTGACGTCTGCCAATGGGAAGGTCATGTATTTGAAGATTGTGAATGATGTCATCGAAGGAAATTTTTTTTGAAGTGAAATGCTTGGTGGGGGTTGTCCTTTTGATCAATTCTCAGTTTAATATCAGATGCTGCCTCAAACTTATGTTAAGCCTCAAAACGCTTGCATGGATTATATGGTGATTTACAGCAACATCCTCATTGTGGCGTGTGGCCTGTGTATGAAATAAACCTTGCCCTGCACATCATTTTCCGCATTTGTTTTTATTGTGATTCGTTATTAGCAGTGCTGAGCCTGTAGGATTTCGATTCCGTACCCCTTTTAATGAAAACAGAGGGAGCCGGAGTCTTAGAGAGGTCGTCCTCGTCTATGTTTGTTAATTTATTAGTTGATCAACCTCGTTTTGGAAACAATTCGAAAATAATTATCCCAATGGCTGCAGAGTAGTCAGGTTCTGACAGGCGCTGGTGGCTGAGTGGTTGGAGCGTGCAGCTGTTGGGAGTTCGACCCCTCGTGGGGCTGGATCTTCATGGCTTGAAAACCATCTCTGTCCACCCAACAGTAAATGGGTGCATGATTCAGACCAGGGAAGGTTAACGCTGGTGAAGGATATAGATGGCTCTGTTTTCCATAATGCCGTGCCTGAATATGGTGAACCTGTAACGGTTCACTGCCACTATGGCCATTGGGCGATGGGACTGCAACCAGACCATAATCTTCTCCCAAACTACAACCACATCTGGAAACCAGCCCACAAGCCCTGTGCTGTATCATGATTCACCTTTGCTCTGTCACCTGGTCAGACAAACCATGTGTTTTATTCTTCCATCGGGTCAGACAAACCCTGTGTTTCATTATTTCTATTTTGTAAGACAAATACTGTCTTCTATTATTAGTCACCTAGATAGACAACCCTTCTGTTTTATCATTACATACCTGGTTAGACAAACTCTATGTTTTAATATTATCTACCTGGTAATACAAATCATATGTTCTCATATTTACCTGGTGAGAAAAAAATGCGTTCTATTATTTTCACTCGGTCGGACTAACGCCTTGTTCAATTGTTTACCTGATTAGACTGGTGAGAAAAACCCTGTGTGATTTGCCTTGTCAGATGAACTCTGTGTTCTATCATTACATATCTGATGAGAAAAAATCCTTGTTGTAGTACAATTTAGCTAGTGAGATAAACCCCGTGCGTAGTATTACTTATATGGTGGGACAAACCCAGTGTCATACTCCTTACCTATTGAGATATACTCCATATTTTGTTTTCATTTCCATGGTGAGACAAACCCCGTGTTGGCGAATTACTTCGTCTGAGACAGTCCCTTTGTTCTATCATTACTTACCTAGTGATGTAAGCCCCGTGTTCTACCACCCACCTTTTGGGGCGAACCCTGTGTTCTTTACCTTTTGAGAAAAATCCTGTTTTCTAGAATTATATACCAAATGAGACTAACCCTGTATTTTATTCTTATTTACCTGGTGAGACAACCCACCCACCTACTGTTCAATTATCATTTGCCTGGTGAGACGAACGCTGTGTTCTGTTTTTATTCAGCTAGTGAGACAAATCATCCACCCACCTCCTGTATTATTATCAATTGCCTGGTGCGACAAAACCTGTGTTCTATTATCATGTTTCTGATGGTACAAACCCCGTGTTCTGTTATCATTTATCGTAGTGAGCCAAACCCTGTATCATATCATCATTTACCCAATGAGATAAGCCGTGTGCTATGTTATCATTCGGCTGGTGAGACAAATCTCGTGTTCGGTTATTATTCACATGATGAGACTAACACTGTGTTCTATTCTTATTTACCTGGAGAGACAAGCCCCGTGGTCTATTACTCTTTACCTGTTAAGACAAAGCCCGTGTTTTCTTATTTATGTTCTATATTCTACTATCTACCTGTTCAGAGAAACCCTGTTTTCTACTGTTTATCCAGTGGGACAAACCCTATTTTTTACTGTTCACCGATTGAGACAAACCTGTGTTCTACTTTTTACCAGTTAGAACAGACCCTGTGTTCTACCATTTACTTTTTAAGACAAACACAGTCACCTAGTACACCTCTGTTCAGACAAACTTTTTGTGTTAATTTCTTTCGTAAGTTAACTGGATATGTTAAAGATTACGCATTTGACAACAGTTGGAGTTGTAGGTCACGATAATTCAATGACAAACAAACTTGAATCAATCCTGTTTTTTAAAGCTTCCCATTCACAATTATATGGTATACAATAAACGAACTTATTGACCTGAATAATTTAATAATTACATACTGTGAATTATTTAGGTGTCTGAAATACCTGATTTGTAGGTACTGTAGTTGTTACCAATTAACAACACGCAAGACTCACGTTTGTTTAATTAATAGACCGTGGTGATAAGTAAACCATGATGCTAGTAATAATCTGAGTCACATGCGGCAACCAATAGGGTATATGTGTCAGAATTGTTTAGCATCATCGTTAATGGTTAATTCTTTTGTTTTCTTTATGTGTCGAATGTTTTCTTTGTTGAATGTCAGTTCTTTTATTCATGTGTCAAACATTTTCATGTCTAGATATTCCATTGAATTATAGAAAGTCAGACATCTATACATAAATAAGACATGAGTTGTAGTCTCGAATTAATTTACATAGTTCATAATTTATACATAATCGTGATATGCAATAAAGCATTAAAACCTGTCATAATTTATTTTGGGTACATAATGCATCATTTATAGGGTATGTTATAAAATATTTAGATATCGGTAACTCACATGTAAATGATACGCTTGATGCCTTTTGTTTACATAAAAGCACGCATTCAATTCTTTTATTAAAAAAAAAAAAAGAAAGAAAGAAAAAAAAGAAAAGTCCGATATGCAAATCATGATGCTGGTTAACAATTTCAGTTTGCTTAAAAACATGCATTTAATTCTTTAAAAAAAAAAAAGAAAGAAAAGAAAAGAAAAGAAAGAAAGAAAAGTCCGATATGCAAATCACGATGCTGATTAACAATTTTAGTTTAACACCGCATAACCATGTGCTGTCGTTTAAGACGTCTTTAACAATTCCCTGCAAAAAAAAATATATTCCTGAGAACCACAAAACACGCCGGCTTAACCCAAATAGAAGGAAGGGTAGTCTGGTGTTGGCCTGTCACACCGGTGGCAACAGGAATCAATGACTGCTCTGTTATAGATGAAGATTGAACAGTGTTTATCGTGAGGGTGAAGGCTTACTGCTTCCCCGGCCAATGGCGAGTGGACCCCGTTCGCTCTCACTTGCTGATCAAGTGCTACTGATCACCATGCCAACCACCGAGCGTCCGTCCGGCTTGTCCACTGCGGAAGATTATAGAGGGCCGAGTGAGAGGAAGCCAAGTGACATGACATGGAATGAAACGAAAAGAAATAAATGAATAAATAAATAAAATTGTTACGAACTGAAATGATGTGATCGCAAGGAGAAGCCACCATTGACTGACAAAGAAAGGAAGAAAGGGGCAAAGGATGGGGAGGAAGGGGTTCATGAGTGAGCCAATTGAGAGAAAAAAAATGAATGAAAATGAAACGAACCCTCTCTCTCTCTCTCTCTCTCTCTCTCTCTCTTAGGTGGCTGGTGAATCAAATCCAGGAAAGAAAAGAAACTGTCCGTTTTGTGATAATATATTACAGGATGAATTGTATGCACTATTAGTTGGTCCAGTTGCATGATCATTTCAGAAAGAAAAAAAATGTGTCTAAATGTCAAGAAAATTTCAGAAACCCTTTGTCACAATGTTGGTCACAAAATAAAAGTTGCACGGTTATGACGAACGTGTTGTAAAGCAGAGAGAGCATCATAGAATGCCAGCCCACTGAATAAAGGCATCAGTGGTGGAATGGTCGTCTTCTCCTTGTTCTTCTTCTATTTTCTTTTCTCACGAGGTGGTTACCTTGTTGGTTTGTGAGTTAACAAACTTTTGACTGCGTTACTTGGATTGAGTGCATGATGTGAATGCAGTTAGGATATCCCTCAAAATCATTACTGGATGAATGTGCCCAGGGGTTGATGACTTCCTGAGGATTGTCGCTGTTGTTTTGCTATCATCATCATCATCATCATCATCATCATCATTATTAGCAGCAGCAGCAATAGCAGTAGCAGCAGCAGCATCGTCGTCGTCGTCGTCGTCATCATCATCATCATCAGCTGTATATTGCCATATATGTAAAAATGATATTTTCAGCTGTATGTCAAACTCACGACAAATGTATCTCATGCAACCATTGAGTTAAACAGCTATATTGTATCTGGTTTGGGGCAAAATGTGATGAATGTGTGGGTATGAAGATGTATTGGATGAAACGTGATTTGGCAAAAAGGGAGTGGGTGGAATGTAACAGGGCGAAGCGTGACAGGGTGA
>CM065714.1:52693415-52698415 GCA_033310375.1 Conus canariensis
TTCCCAGTGCTGTGGCAGCACCAGTTAGGCAGTCGCACAAATATTTGGGCTACAGTGCTGCGGCAGCACCTAATCGTCTCCAGGGTTGGAGAATCGAGCTGTAGAGGACAACGACTGCACCAGTTGTGAGAAAAGAAAGCATTTGTCATGTTGGCCCATAATGATTTTGTTATTGTTCCCCTGATGAACTCAGTTGATACTACTGTATTTTAAGCCATCTTTTGATTTTTCTTTGAAAATATATACATTGTTTCTCCACTGAGGAGGAGAAACCGGTAAAAGATATATTTGTGAAGTATTATGTATAATGAGGTGAAATTTGGTCCCAACTAGTGGATCTGTGGAATGATTGTACCTCCACTGGAGAGGAGGAATGAAAAATAATTCCTTGAAGACAAACGAGTTGAATATGACGGAAAATTGATTATTGTTTAGTAAATTATTCCCCGGAGAGGAGGGGGAGAAGAAGAGTTATTGCAGTGCGCCTTCTGGTTGTTTGGAGAGAGTGCGTGTGCACGGAGTGAATGCTGAGCTGAGTGTGTGCATGCACTTATGCACAGTATGACAGTGGTGACCCCGACTAGGACTAGGGCTTAGGACAAGGTTTTTTTTTGTACCCCCTCCAAGAAAAAAAAGATTTCTATTTGTACCCCTCCAAGGAAAAAAATCTATTTGTACCCCTCCAAAGACAAATTAAGATTTCCCCTTCAAGAAAAAAAAAATCTGTGCAAAGAAAAATTTGTATAATTGATTGTTGTCTTTATTGTTTGTAGTCTTTATTTTCATTTGTTTCTGTATGTGTGTGTTCGAATGTTGTTGATTTCTTTTGATTGCTCTGCTCTGTTAGGGTTGTTTTTTTTTGTAGGATTTCCTTTTGACCCTTTTCCCCCTCAGGACCGATAGCCTCAACCTCCTCTTGCTCGTACCTGGCAGCAAGGGGGCAGGGCGTTGAGGAGTCGTTGTCCTTCCCCTAGCTTAGATTTTGTTTTGTCCCCTTCCCCAGGACTGATAGCCCCAACCTCTTCCTGCTCTGTTTTAGCAGGGGGGCATGGCGTTGGGGAGTCAATAGTCCCTCCCTCTCTCATTACTATCTAATTCTTTATCTTTCCTCTCGTTTTATTTGGATTTTTCCCCTTTCCCCTCTGAGTGTGGGATCGACTTCACCTCCGTCACTCAACTAGTGTAGGTGGTGGAGTGGATTACCGCTCACTCCAAATAAACGTCTTTTTTTATTATCTTTTGGGTTTTGGGTTCTTTTGGGTGTGTGTGTGTTTTTTCTGATTGTATATTTATTAGATTGTTTATTGCATTGAGTTTCAGTATATTGTGTGTATTATTATTTGAATACTTCCCCGTCTCCAGCTTTACGGGAGACAGTTGCCGTTAGGGTGCTGTCTGAGGGCCTCTTTCGCTTTTTCTAATTTCCTCTTTCTATACCGGACCTGTTTATTCTTTCATTTCCTTTTCACCCCCTTTACAAAAAAAATCTCCAAACCTTCTCTTCAATAGGCACCTATCTAGTTTCTTTTCATCAGTATCATCTTTTAGGTAGGATTTCCGTTAGTGTACGTTTTCTCCCCCTCTTTTTAATTGTTCGTTAATTCATTTGTTTTGTAATTTTGTATTCACTTATTAAGGCGATTCATTTGTTTTGTGAACTCATCTATTGTTTTACCAAGAAACTAAGTAAGAAAGTAACAAGTACAGTAAGAACAGTTAAGAACATAAACATTATAAAGAATTTATTTCCGGGAAAAAACTTTAGTCTGTTTTCTTTTCACTGGAAACAAGAGTTATTAGTATTGCATTTCATTTTCTTAGCTGTTTTTGTTCCCTTTCGGAAAGAATATTGGTGAAAATCTCTTTTGGAAAGACCACATTGTCAATTCTTATTAGTGCTTTTCTTTTATAAGCCTTTATTATTTTTCTGTTTATACCGGCATTTAAATTCTTTATTTGTACATACTGTAACAAAAGTTGTTTTTTTTGAAAACGTATATAACATCACATATCGCCTTATTTTAATCATATTTAGTCATTGTTTCTTGTTTCTTTGTGGTAACTATTCATGATGGAAAATTTTGATGAATATGTACGACAGGCCGAGCGTTTAGGCTTTGAAGGTGATAAATTGGCAAACTATGTCCAACAATGTCTGGATAGGGCAGACAGAGAGATAGAGAGACAGGAAAAACAGAGACAACTAGAAGAAAAAGATAAAGAACGACAAGAAAAGGATAAAGAACGACAAGAAAAGGATAAAGAACGACAAGAAAAGGATAAAGAACGACAAGAAAAAGATAAAGAACGACAAGAAAATCTAAAAAGATTAGAGCTTGAAGAAAAAAAACTACAGAAAGAGATGGAAGAAAATAAAAAAAGAATAGAGTTTGAAGAAAAAAAACTACAGACAGACAGAGAGGAGGTTCAGAGAAAACTAGAGCTAGAGGATAAGGATAAGGAACGGCAGTTTAAACTGAGACAACTTGAATTAGAGACTGATGCGGAAATTAAAAAATTACAGGCATCGAGAGAACCTCCACCACCTCCATCGGTCGGTTCCGCGAGTTCATTTCATCCGAAGTCAACATACATTCCGAAGTTGCCGCCGTTCGAAGAAAAAACCGATGATATTGACAGTTTTCTTTTTCGGTTCGAGAACCACGCTACTTCTTGTGGTTGGCCGAAGGAGAAATGGACGTTGTTTATCGCGTCGCTGTTTAAGGGAAGTGCTTTGGCACTATACCACACACTTGCGGCAAAGGAAGGGTTGACTTGGGATCAGTTAAAAGAACTCTTAAAGAAGTTTCAATGCTCAGCTGACCGTTTTCGTGAGCGTTTCCGATCTATTCGTCCTGACAAGGGAGAATCATTTCCGTCTTTTTTGATAAGAATGAGTCATTGTTTAGACAGATGGATAGAGCTAACAAAGACAAATAAAACTTTCGAATCACTGCGAGATTTGCTACTTCGAGAGCAACTTTTTCAAAGCGTCAGTAAAGATTTGGCCACTTTTCTTAAGGAAAGACAGTTCGATAGCGTTGACGAAATGTGTCAGATGGCGGATCAGTACTGTATTGCTCATCCGGATAAAGGTGTTGCCCGCAAGGAAAATTCGTCCCTTTTCGAGTCTCACGCGGCATTTCAGATACATTCTGGACAAGGAAACTTTAGAAGAGGAAATCGCGCTTCATTCCAAGGTCCGCACTCTTACACGTCTTTTGGCAACAGACAACGACCTTTCCGTGGTCAAGGCCATGTCGGTTCTGGCGATTTCCGTCAGTACGAATACTCACCACCGGAAAGACCTTTTCCTTTCCGAGGGCGTGGTGAACAACAACCGCGAAGACCCTTTGGTCCAGTTCGTGGGCAAGGTCGAGGTTCACAGACTAATGGTAACCAGTTGTCCGCCAACCAAACCATGCGTTGCCATTTTTGTGACGGCAAATTCCATTTGAAACGGGACTGTCCTTTCAAAGGAAGTGGAGCAAAGACTGGATTTGTTAACACTACATGTGAAGAAGGTCTTGTTTTGGCACCAGATCAGTCCATTGATGGTCTTCTTTTGGAGGATTGTGCCATTAATGGTTTACAAGGTTCTGTTTTGCGAGATACAGGTTGCACCACAGCTGGTGTAAGGAAATGTTTTGTTCTACCAGACCAATATCTTGACAGTGTTCAGAAATGCAGATCGTTTGGTGGAAAAATTGAAACTTTTCCACTTGCAAAAATTTCCGTTGATACACCATACTACTCCGGGTCACTTACCGCCTGTGTTATTGAGAATCCAGTTTGCGATTTGATTTTGGGAAATTTACCAGGTGTTGCGACAGTACATGGTGGTGCCGGAGGATCTTTCGTTCCTTGTCTCATCAGTACAAGATCAAAAGTCGTAGAGCAGGGAAAACCAACAAAACCACTCAAGGTTTCAAAACTGGATGAACTAAAAGTTACGCCAGATGTTTTGAAGACCATGCAGAGAAGCGACGAGACATTGACGACTGTACTGTCTACTGCAAAGCAGAGTGTCTCTGACAAACCAACGGACAAGCCGACGTACATACTGGACTCTGACATCCTCTACAGGCATGTACCTGGACAAGACAACGAACAGATTGTGGTTCCCAAAGTGAAAATGGCAAATGCTGAAAAGGTATTCCATGTAAACATGCTAAAAAAGTATGTTGAACGTACAAATGTTGCCATTACTGATTCAATTGAATGGATGTGTCCAGTGTCTGAAACAGATGTGGCTGTTACAGAAATAATTGATTCTGATTTTGTACCTGATGTTACATACAGAGACAGAGCAAAAACTGTGCAAACAACAAATGTGGGATTGTTAACGTCTACCAGTATAGATACTGTACATCTGCCCACTCTTTCTGTCAAGGGAGAAACTTATCGTGATGTCATTGTGTGTGATGATTTGTCTTTGATTCAGAAAGAACAATTGGAAGGTATTTTGAAGGACTTTCAGGATGTTCTGACTGATACCCCAGGGACAGTGACAGCAATTGAACCCCATACTATTCACTTGAGTACGGAAAACCCGGTCCGAGTCAAACCATACCCTCTCCCATTTGCGAAAAAACAGGTTGTCGAAAGAGATTCAAGTCATGCTCGGGTTGAAAGTTATTGAACCGTCCTCGTCACCATACAGCTCACCAGTTGTTTTGGTGGACAAACCTGATGGCTCGGTGCGGTTTTGCATCGATTACAGGAAGTTAAACAAAATCACTGTGTTTGATGCAGAACCTATCCCAGACATTGAGGAACTTCTTTGTCAACTCTCAGAAGGAAAATATTTTGTCAAAATAGATTTGACTAAAGGATATTGGCAAATCCCGATGGCTGAAGCAGACAAGGGAAAAACAGCTTTTCAGACACCTTTTGGACTGTTTCAATGGACGAAAATGCCATTTGGATTACAAAACGCCCCAGCTTCTTTTGCCAGAATGATGCGTGCACTAAAACTTCATGAGTGTGGAGCAGTAAGT
>CM065714.1:52705915-52715915 GCA_033310375.1 Conus canariensis
TCAGCATACTTTTCAGTCTTGTAGATTTGAGCTGCCTCCATTCTGTTCTCATATGGCACCGTGAGCTCGATCATGATCAGCTGCTTGGTTGACTTAGAGTGGACTACTATGTCTGGTCTCATGCCACTCTTGCTGATGATCTCTGGGTGACTCTTCCATTCTGGGAGGTCTGCAGTGCACTCCCAGTCATCTGCCCCGTCCAGCAGACTCTGCCTGCATGTTTCGAGTGGCACTGTTGTTCTTGGCCATGATTTGCTGCCTCCTGCCGTGAAGAATGTTGCGGGTGCTTTTGGAGTCCTGATTTTCCCTTTTGTGGTGTTGGTACTAGCCCAGACTACTTGTACAATTTCTTTGAGCACTTGGTTGTGCCTCCATGTGTACCTTCCTTGAGCCAGGGCTACTTTACATGAGCTTAGGACATGCTCCACTGTTTGTTTTTCATGGCAGAGGGGGCATGCAGGATCGTCTGTTTTCCCCCACTTCACCAGGTTTGCATTTGAGGGCAGAAGGTCATATGCAGATCTGAGAATGAAGCTGATCCTGAGAGGGGCCATGTGCCAAATGTCATTCCAAGTGAGACTTCTTTGGAGTGCATTCTCCCACGTTGTCCATTGCCCTTGCTGGCTCTGCTGGACTGCTTTTTGGAGTCTTTTTTTGGTCTTCTTCTTTTCTCATCTCCTGAATCATCATGTCTCTTTTGGCTTTTCCTTTGGCCTTTGACCACCATTCAGTTTTGGTCACCCCCAGTCCCTGTCTGTTGGTCTGTGTGTGTCCTGTTATTTCTCTGATCTTGAGACTTTCTTTTGCAGAATCCATCGCCTCTTGAACTTTCCATTTTCTGCCTGTCTTCAGCTGGGGCTTAATTGCTTCTACCACCTTGTCTCCTGAGTCCTCCAGCATGCTTTGAAGTCTGATCTTCCCTGCTTTGTATTCCTCCAGGATGGATTTCAGGGGTAGTTTCAGCTTTGCTTGGCGACAGTACAGCGCTATGTCAGTCAGACAGGGTGGGACACCAAGCCATTTCCTTGTGAACTTGTTGATTTTGGCTTCCATTGCCTCCACTATGCTGGTGCAGATGTCGTATATCATCAGAGGCCATAGCAGCTTTGGTATCAGCATGAACTGCAGACACCAGACCTTGTATTTGCCAGGGAGCCCACACTGGTCAATGGTCTCCAAGCCTTCCTCCGCCATCTGCTTGGTTTCTTTTGCTCTTTGTGTGTCTTTCAGCGTATCATCATACCATCTTCCAAGGCTCTTGACTGGTTCTTCTGTAACTGTTGGAATGGCCTGGTTGGCAACACTGAAGACCACAGATCCGGCCACTTTTCCTTTCCTCAGTGAGAGACTCCGTGATTTCTTTGGCTTGAACTTCATTCTGGATGAGGCAACTATGTCGTCCAGCCTCTCCAGCACATGACGTGTCTCGTCTTCTCTGGATGAAATCACTGTAGTGTCATCCATGAAGGCCTTGAGAGGAGGCATCTTGTATCCATCGCCAAGGTCTGTTTGTCTCGCGTTGTTTGTTACTGCTTTCAAGATGAGTTCCATTGCCAGCACGAACAGTATTGGGGAAATTGCACAGCCCATTGCAATACCCACTTCCAAGTTGATCCAGTCTGTTGTGTACTCCTTGGTAGAGAACCGCATTGAGAAGCCATTGAAGTACTTCTTGAGCATGTCGCGGATGTTCTTTGGCACATGGTACATCTCAAGAGCCAACTGTATCATCTCATGGGGCACAGATCCATATGCGTTTGCCAGATCAAGCCACACTACGTCCAGGTCTCTCTTTTCTGTTTTTGCTTTTTGGATTGCGTCCCAGATCATTGTGGCGTGTTCTACACAGCCCGCCACGCCTGGGATGCCACCTTTCTGGACTGACACATCCAAGTACTTGTTTTCCATCAGGTACTTGGTCAGCCTTGCTGCCATGACAGAGAAGAAGATTTTCCCTTCGACGTTCAGTAGTGATATTGGCCTGAACTGGCTAATGTCACTTGAGTTTTGCTCTTTGGGGATGTACACACCATCTGCCGTCATCCACTGGCCGCTGATCTTCTGGTTTCTCCAAGCCGATCGCAGCAGCCTGTGGAGCCACTCCAGCACCTTGGGACATTTCTTGTAAAGCTGGTAAGGTATTCCGTTTGGCCCTGGTGATGATTTGGCTCTGGCTTTGTCGACCACCTTCTTGATTTCCGCCAACGTTGGAGGCTTGCCATTGAACTGTTCCTCAGGGTTGGTTGGCCACACCAGACCTTGAATGTCGAGTGGTGCTTTGCTCTGTGGGTCAGAGTATGTTTTCCTCAGATGCTGCTCAAGAACTCCTTTGTCCACACTTAGGGTCCCAGATTTTGGCTGCTCAAACAGTGTTCTGGCAAACTGGAAGGGGTCTCTGAAGAAGCGCTCTTGTGTCTTCTTCTTTTTGCTCTTCCTCTTCCTCGCAGATTCCGCTTTGCTGAGGGCACTGTGTTTTTCTTTCAGGTCTTTCCACAGTTTTTCCAAGCCTTGTTTTTCAGCTGGCAGTGCGGTCTTCATTTGCATCTTGAGGTTTTTCTTTTGGACCCTGATCTTGTCCATCTTTTCTTGGCGTCTGGATTTCTTTGGAGGTGTTTTCTCTTTGGGTAGTTTTGCTCCATAGGCGTCTCTACATGTGGCATACACAATGTCCCCATATGTGGCTAGTTTGTGTTCCAGGGTGCTTTTCCCTATCAGTGCATCGAGTCTTTGGACGATTTTTGCATCCAGTTTCTCCCAATCTTCAGTTTCGTTTGCTCGTGGCAGGTTGAGTTTCAGGCGCCTGGCATCGAGGGCCTGTGCAAATTCCTCATCCGAACCAACAGCGTGGATGTCCTTGGCACTGTGGTTTAAATCCTGGCCTTGGTCTTCCGACGTCTTATCTGCTGATGCAGTGCGCTGCTGCTCATTCAGATGAGTCTTCACACATCCCATCTTTGTTCTGTGGATCTTCATGCCACGGGTGGTAGCGAAACGCTTTCCACAGACACATGGATATTCCATTTGGTCCATGTTCATAGTCCGTTTGGGATTTGCAGTCATGATTGGTTGAGCACCGATGGATTCATCATTCTCTCCCCCTTTCGGTGAATCCTGGGAGCATCTTTTCCTTTTATTTTTAGTAGCCACATGTTTAAGGCAAAGTGGGGAGCCAGCCCACAGAGCCCTTGGTTCTGGTCTTTCCCAGTGTCCTCCGGTCTTTCCCGGACGTCCTCCGGCCTATTCCCGGAAGTCAATGGTTTACCCATGCATCAGTAGAAAGAAACTCGTGGAGAGCGTGGCAGCAGAGAGTCCTCAGAAGAGAAGCCCCCTTCAAGCAAGTGTTTCGGCCCTTATCTCCTGACACTCTAGGGGGGTTGGGCCACACCCGGTTCATGACTCCGGATGTCCCTCTGCTGCCCCTTTTTTTTTCCCATCTTGGGACGAGCCATGGCTGGGATTCGAACCCATGACCCTCTGGACATGCTCATTTTCCACTTAATGACTCGCGCTTTAACCACTGAGCCACAGGGACACCTGATATTTGTAGGGAAATTAAGCCTTATGAAGTTCACTTTTGTTCCTCCTTGACCAGATCCAGCTTGAACACCTCTCTGCCGCTTCTGCCATTGCTTTCAGGGCTCTGGTTTTTTCCTTCCCTGCAACTGAGAGCTGTTTCATGAGGCTGTATGCAGACGTTCCTACAAACCCCCTAGCTCCAATTTCTGCAGTGAGGACTTTGACCTGATAGCCTTCTCTCCTCAGGCTGTTTGCCAGATCAGCATACTTTTCAGTCTTGTAGATTTGAGCTGCCTCCATTCTGTTCTCATATGGCACCGTGAGCTCGATCATGATCAGCTGCTTGGTTGACTTAGAGTGGACTACTATGTCTGGTCTCATGCCACTCTTGCTGATGATCTCTGGGTGACTCTTCCATTCTGGGAGGTCTGCAGTGCACTCCCAGTCATCTGCCCCGTCCAGCAGACTCTGCCTGCATGTTTCGAGTGGCACTGTTGTCCTTGACAACCATTTCCTTCAGCCAGTGTTCGAGTGCATTGCACGACAGCCAATCTGTCTGTCAGTTTACCTCCCTCCCCTTCCCCTCCTCCACCACCAACCCTTCGCATCCTCATTCTCTCCTATCATTTCGTTCCAGTTCTGTCTCCCCTCCCACCCTCTCTTTCCTTTTCTCGTATAAGCGTGCAGAAGTGGATCTGCTGGAAATGCGCTGAGAGCTATACCTTCAGCTTCGTGTTTTTGCTCTTGGAGTCATCAGCCGCTCAAAGATGTTAATGTCAGATAGTGCTCCACCACCTACTCAGTGGAAGCTCTATGGAGGGCAAACGATAGGCGAATGGCTCTGCATGCATTTGTATCTAGATAACGAGTGAGTGCATGTGTGGGTGGGTGGCGTCCTCTGGTTTTTGTTGGCTGAGGATGACTATTTTATGGGAAACAAATGGTAGAACAAAAGTGGGACGGGGGATGGAGAGAGGAAGATATGCGATGATGGAAGCAGCTTCTAACACTACACTGCTGCAAAAAAAAGCAGGCACACATCAGGAAGAGCACACAAAATGCCCATTTTACATGTTGGACATTAGGATTCTGGTTCTACAAACCCCTGAAAAATAACTGAAAAGCTTCAATTAATTGAATCAGATACCCGGAACATTCAAGCATTTAGTCTGAATCAGTTGACCTTACACACACACACACACACACACACACACACACAACACACACACACACACACACACACACACACACACACACACACACACACACCTATCCTCATCAACGTCATCATCGTCATCAACATCCTCAAAGGGAAACGTTCTACATCATGTGGTAGTTTTTGTTGGTGTACACGCACATCCATAAGCACACAAATACCCACACCTGCTTACTCTACATACACACATTATCATTATAACAATTATTATCATGATTTTGCATCAAGGCAAATATGCAAAAGAAAAAAATTGGAGTTACTAAATACATGAAAATGTTTAGAGAGAGAGACAGGGGGAGGGAGACTTAACTGATTTAGAATATACATAACCTACTATCATTGCTTTTCCCATCTTTCTTACAGTATCAACTCCTACTCCAATATTAACTGCATCGACCTTTTCATTACACAAAGAGGCATAAGAGGATGATGAAGTGCAGAAGGAAGGGGAGACGGAGTAGAGAACAAGGGTGGGAAGGAGGAATGAAAGACAGTGGAACACAAGGCACAAAACGTCAAAGGAACGACCTACTACGTTCTGGCCACGCTTTTCCTCTCACAATGATGGGCTAGAAGGGGGGTTTCTTATTACCCTTGTTATCTCATCCTTGACAACCATTTCCTTCAGCCAGCGTTTGAGTGCATTGCACGACAGCCAATCTGTCTGTCAGTTTACCTCCCCCCCCCCCCTTCACTTCCTCATTCTCTCCTACCATTTCATTCCAGTTCTTTCTCCCCTCCTGTCCTCTCTTCCCTCTGCTCATATGGGCATACAGGAGTACAACTGCTGGAAATGCGCTGAGAGCTATGCCTTCCACTTCATGGTTTTGCCCTTGGAGTCATCAGCAGCTCAAAGATGTTAATGTCAGATAGTGCTCCACCACCTACTCATTGGAAGCTCTATGGAGAGCAAAAGATAGGCGAATGGCTCTGCATGCATTTGTGTCTAGATAAAGAGTCAGTGCATGGGAGGGTGGGTGGCGTCCTCTGGTTTTTGTTGGCTGGAATGACCATTCTCTGGGAAACAAATGGTGGAGAAGAAGTGGAAAGGGGGATGGGGAGAGGAGAAAATGCGATGATGAAAGCAGCTCCTCAACACTACACTGCTAAAAAAAAAAAAAAAAAAAAACAGGCACACGTTATGAAGATTGCACAAAATGCCCATTTCACATGTTGGACATTAAGCTTAAGATTCTGATTCTACAAACCCCTGAAAAAATTATCAGTTGACCTTACACACACACAGCGCGCGCACACACACACACACACACACACATACACAACACACACACAACACACACACAACACACACAACACACCCCACACACACAATTCCTTTGTATTTCTTCATATATGACTCAGAGTGTCCAGGTGTAAATTTGGGATTTCCTCAAAAGATTCAGACTTGATACCTCAGCAGGTTTTAGCTGACTGCCAGTCCTGTACATCTGGAGTAGTCTTGCACTGGAACAGCTGCCTGAGTCTGCAGCTGCTACGCCTGGTTTGTTGCTCTGTTATGCCCGTCACATCACGTTAAGCTGGATGCTGGTGACAGAGGTATGTGTTCTGCATCGCTCATGTGGAGAATGAATGTGGTTACACCTGCACATAAACGTCCATATGTGCACACACACACACACAAAACACACACACACACACACACACACACACACACACACACACACATACATACATACATATGCAAGCAGCGTGCAAACACGCATACTTGCATGCATACATGCGCGCACACGCGCACACACACACACACACACACACACACACACACACACACACACACACACACACTCACACGCATGCATGCACGCACACACGCATGTACACACGCACGCATGCACGCACGCACACACACACACACACACACACACACACACACACACACACACACACACACACGCACGCACGCACGCAGGCACGCACGCACACAAACACGCACGCAGGCACGCACGCACACACACCACACACACACACACACACACACACACACACACACACACACACAACATTATTATCATAATCATCATCATCAGGATTCTGCATCAAAGTAAATATACCAAAGAAAAACATGAAAGCATTAATCGCATAAGACTGCGGCGAGTGAACGAGCAAGCAAGAGATAGATATATCGGGAGAGAGAGGGGGAGGGGGAGAGGGAGGGATTTGATTGATTGAAGGTATACATAACCTTCTACCATTCCATTCCCATCTATTTTACGCTATCACCTCTCACAGTAATCTCTGAACAGATCGTTCCATGACAACAAGAAGAAGAAAAAGAAGAAGGAGGAGGAGGCGGAGGACGAGAAGAAGAAGAAGAAGAAGAAGAAGAAGAAGAAGAAGAAGAAGAAATGAAGAAGAGGAGAAGGAAGGAGGGGAGGAGGAGGAGGAGGAGGAGGAGGAGAGGGGTGGAAGAAAGTGGAAGGTCAGGCAAAATGTCAAAGGAATTATCCACTACTTGGTGCGGTGTGTGCTTCCAGCCACACTCTTCCTCTGACGACTCTGCACTTGAGGAGTTTTTATTACCCTCGTTACCTGGTCCTCGACAACCATTTTCTTAAGCTGTGTTGATGTGCCTTGCAGGTGACCCAGTCTGTCGGTCAGTCTACCTACCTCCCCCTGAACCATCCCCTCCCCATCCTGATTCTCTCCTACTTTGTCTCCCAGGTTTTTTCTCTCCTCCCTCCCTCGCTTTCCCTTTGCGCACCAGCACGCGCTGAAGTGGAACTTACGGAAATGCGCTGAGAGCTTTGCCTTCGGCTTTGTTTTCTTTTTTCTTCTTTTTCTTTCTCTTGGTGTCACCAGAGGCTCAAAGATTTTAATGTCAGATAGCGCAATCATGTTTACTCTGTGGAAGCTCTGTGGAGGGCAAAAGACAGACGAACGGCTCTGCATGTATCAGTAGCCAGAATGCAAGTGAGTGGTGGCATTATCTGGTCTCTTGGCTGACACAGGTGTAACGTCAACTTACTGAACATGGACAAAAGAATGACCCTTCCAGAAAAAAATTATAGGGGGAAATGGGAAGGGGAAAGGGAGATAACTACCATCAGAACGGGCGCAAGTTATGAGAGGTGGTTGCTTGTTTTCTGGAGGCATGAATCATGTAGGCAAGGGGATCTTCTCCATTTTGAAGACTTTCCTTCTTGCTTTTATGGAAATGCTTCTCGCCCAGCAGGTAGCTAGGATCCAGTAATAAGTCTGGGAAGCTTTTTTTTTTTTTCAAAGTGAAACAGCTGTCGTTTGTTGTTCTTGCAAGGAACAATATGATGCTGCGTGTTTCTCTCATATCCTCTTTGCCCTCTAAACGCGAGTTGTCTTTTTAAGTTAGATATTTCATTTGGGATGGACTTTGATGGTAATCCCACTCCCAACCTGGAAGGTGAAGGCATATGATTCCAGGGTTGTTCTCTCTCTCTCTCTCTCTCTCTCTCTCTCTCTCTCTCTCTCTCTCTCTCTCTGTGTGTGTGTGTGTGTGTGTGTGTACGTGCGTGCGTGCGTGCGCGCGCGCGCGTGTGTGTGTGTGTGTGCGTGTGTGTGTGTGTGTGTGTGTGTGTGTGTGTGTATGAATATGCTTGCAGTTTTGACAGTTATTCCGTTACATCATTTAAAACGTAGAGTTTACAATGAGTCCTGAAGAAACCTTTTACAGGTCAAAGCTTGACTAATAAAATTTGAACTCTTGGGTAATTTGATGACTCATTGTTCATCGCATATTATATATATATATATATATATATATATATATAGTAGTCTTCAATGATCAGTCCAAATGAGTTGCTGGTCACCACTCCTCCCAAATATACTTCTGGGGTAAAAACTTGGAGTAAAATTTAAAAAAAACACAGAAGTAAACAGTTTCATTTTAAATTGTATAATCTCCAATAAAATTTTCGCTTAAAAGCTTCTTCAGTACTGGCATATCAGATAAGAAATATATATATATCAACTAAGATACATAGACGTTTGCAAAAGAGACATGAAGGCGATTGAGATCAACACTGAGTCCTGGGAGGACCTCACAGCAGACCGCAACAGCTGGAGAAGCACTCTCAAGAAACAACTGCAGATTGGCGAAGACAAACTGACAGCTGCTGCAGCAGAAAAGCGAGCCCGCAGAAAGGGGATGACAGCCAACAAACCCGTGTCGACATACAGATGTGACCATTGTGACAAAGACTGCCACTTTCGTATCGGTCTCTACAGCCACAGGCGACGCTGCTCGGGGCCAGTAGACAGCCCGGACGGATATAAATCTTAGGTTGGATATACTCTATGCATGGGCAGCTTTGACCGACGGATGCCTACTAGTATATATACGGTGATGTCCACATTCAATCTCTTGAGTTCATTGTTTATGACAGCTGTTTTTCTAGCGTCGCTGATATCTTGAAGGTCTTGAGAAACCCCAGGCATCATTGACTGGACGTTCCAACATCCCAGTTTTAGCACTGATCACTTACTTTGAGTTTTCTTGTTGCCTGGTGCGGTAGTTTACGAACTGCTTATCGGATGTTCTTCTAATCTCCATGCACCCAATGAAGAAGGCAGATCGTGGCGGGACAGCACCTTATTGGCTGGGGGCTGCCCAGCTTAGGCGGGCGGTAGCTGTCCAGTGAGACGTGAAGATCTCTCCCACCATCGGAAGCAACCTCTAGCGTCACGCTCTACGCCAATTGAGCGCTGACTTTAGATAGATAGATGTGTGTGTGTGTGTGTGTGTGTGTGTGTGTGTGTGTGTGTGTGTGTGTGTGTGTGGATGAAAGATACAGGTAATTTTACGATTGCTCGATGTTACCTCTGTATGTATACAACATTATAAATGAGGATTGATCGAACAGGTTCGCATCATTTTGATCAATCACTCACACAACTCTCATCACCACCATCTTCGAAGAGAGAAGTGCTATGTCCTGCAGCATTCTCTAGTGACAACAAAACACGTGCTACGCATAAACACAAAGATCTCCACCTCCTTTCTCTGTACGCGCACCTCATCATCATCATCGTCATCGTCGTCGTCGCTTTAAATCAAGGTAAATATTCAAAAGAAAAAAATGTGGAAGTATTAAATGCATAAAATTGGAAAGAGAGAGAGGGAGACTTTGATATTTTGCATTCATTAGCCAAGCCGTCATTGTGGTGATGAATGTAAAAGATTTATTTGTTTTCAGTAACAAACAACAAATCGCAGGCTCTTTCAGAAACCTCTAGTCTAATACACAAAACCAGCAAATATCATTCCACCTTTTC
>CM065714.1:52720915-52733415 GCA_033310375.1 Conus canariensis
CTGGTGATCAATTCTCAAGCTTGTTGGTAAGCTGGAGATTTAAGAGTTAAAGCTTAAAAGGTTAAAAGCCTACTAGCCCAACGGCCGTAAAGACAGTGAGCAGTCAGAGTTTTACCATGTCTGGAGAAAGGCGTAAAAGAAGGTGGAGCCCATCCCTCTCCTGCCACTGCCTTAACCTTCCCTGACCTGAATTTGACAGTCATCTATTGCTGGGTGGACTGAGACGTTACGAACTCACGACAGTCAGTTCCGCAGGCTCACGCTCTGATGATCTGACAACCGACCCCTTTACCGTAAATAAAAGATTCAGTGAGTATGGATAGTTCGGGGTCTGAAAAATAAGCAAGAGAGAGAACTCTGCGAACAGTTGGAGAGAACGTGACCGGAAGCGTGTTTAGAGAAGCACGGCATAAGAAATTGGGTGTCCCACCCGTTGGATATGGCAGGCCTAGTCTAGGTCAAAGAGTTATAAGAGTGATAACGGCACTGGCCTGTCTATTGGGAGCAATTATATTGCTCTTGGGCAAACGACAAACAACAGGAGATACTGTATGCTTGATTATGCGGCACAAGGTTTAAAAGAACTCTTTTAAAAGAAAAGTTTCCTTGACGTAGCTATATGGGTGTTTGGTGTGTTTCCACCAGATCCAGCCCAGCTCTGGTGTAGTCAAAAGAGACTGAAATATGAGGTTTGTCTGAATTCTCGTTAAGGCAAATGGCTGACAGTTTTACGTGTGTAAGGAAGTTCAGAGAGAGAGAGAGAGAAGACAGACAGACAGACAGACAGACAGACAGTGTAAGAAAGACAGACAGACAGACAGAGAGTGTGAGACAGACAGACAGGAAATACATTTTGTCAACAAAACGTATATCCAAATTATGAAGAAACCTACTGGAAATGACTTTTTGCTTTCATTGTGAACATATAGGGTTGGGGGAACTATATTGTTTCGATTTCATCTTCTTGTTCCAGCAGGTATCATGCTGGCATAATCTAAAACATGTGGAACAAATGTATTGATAGCCTAGTTCTGAGAAAATGAAAAGGGTTTTTCTCCAGCTTTTATGGTTGGAGTAGTGTGCTGTCTGAGTGACGTGATTCTGAAAGCGTCTTACTGGGCAAAGGCCAGGGTAGTGTGAACAAAGTGCAGATCAATGTTTAATCATCACAGACGGGATCTTGCAGAGAAATCGATTGATATTTCATCAGATCTGTGTCCTTTGGAAAAGAAATCTATACACACACACGCACGCACGCACGCACGCACGCACGCACGCACGCACGCACGCACACACACACACATACACACACACGCACACACGCACACACACACACACACACACACACACACACACACACACACACACACACACACACACACACACACTAGGCGCGTTATTAATATATTCATAATTAATGATAACATTAATGACAACAACAACAACAACAACCAAAGCAACAACAACGACGACGACGACGAGGACGACGACGACAACGACAATAGCAACAATAACAACAACAACAATAAAAAGAATGATGATAATGATAACGATGATAATCATCATCATAATGATAATAATAGCATAATGATGATAATAATAATAATAATAATAATAATCATGATGATGATGATGATGATAATAATAGTATCATCATCGTCATTATTATCATTATTAGAAGAAGACGAAAAATGAATGAATGAATGAATAAGAGGAAGATGATTATGATAATGATACTATATTTTTTTCAAAATTCAATAATAATGATAATAACAATAATGATGATGATGATGATGATGATGATGATGAAGATGATGATGATGATGATGATGATGATATCAATAATAATACTAAATCTAATAAGATGATAACGATGATGCTAACGGCGATACTGATGGTGATAATGATGATGGTCAATCAATTCATTCATTCATTCATTCCATGGTTGATTAATTGATTGATTTATTGATTGATTGATTGATTGATTGACCGGTTGTTTGTTGGTTGATTGATTGATTGATTGAATGAATGAGTGATTAATTAATTAACAAGTAATAATAGGTCAGCGTCAGATTACTTTGGTATTAGACACAATGCACAATTTAAGAAGAAAAAAAAACAAAAAACAATGTAGTGTTCTGTATATTTGAAACCCATTTTCTCAGTTCCCCGTCATCTATCTTTAACTTTGACACCTAATATCTTTATCCGTGCCTATGGATCATAGGAATGCCAATACGGACGATTAAGTAGTCAGGTATCTTCACAGCCCAGTCCTGGCCAACAGGGTAGAGATCTTGTAACCAGTTCAGTGCTTTAATAATACATCCAGGATTCGCTTGGTCTGTGCCTGAGACGTCCACATCCCCATTTCCACTCCACCCCCCTTTCTTTCCGTCACTGGAGTTGTCACGAATGCGTACCACCTTCTTGTCTTACACTATGGTAGGCCTTAGATCTAAAATGTATTTAAAAGGCTACATTCATAGGTGGCTGAGTAAAGAGATCGTTGGGAGGGATTGTTGAATAAACTTTTACAAGCGAATGTCCTACGAGTTGTAAAGTTAGATTGTTAAATAAACATTTCGAACGTAATAAGCTAAATACAACATTTCGAACGAAGCTCTTCCTAGCAGTAGCATCGGATGGTTAAATACAGTTTCGAGCAAAGCTTTTTTCTGGTTATAACGTGACATTATCAAACGTGTCAAGTGAAGCTCATCCAGGTTGTAATGTAAGGTTTAGCTTTCTGTCTCTGTCTCTGTCTCTCTTCTCTCTCTCTCTCTCTCTCTCTCTCTCTCTCTTTCCTCCTCCTCTCTCTCTCCCTCTCTCTCTCCCTCCCTCCCCCCAAGATGAGAGAGAGAAAGAGAGACAGACGGACAAACAGACATACAGACAAACAAGTGTTCAGACAAAGAGGCAGACAACCAGAGACGGAGAGAGCAATGAAGCTGGTACATACTTCATTTTTTTCATACAGAAAAAAAATATACAATTATAAAAGAAAGGGAACGGAGAAGAAAGAACTCTTTGCACAAAACAAACAACAACAACAAAACAATATCCACTCAAGTGAATACCAGTTCGCTCCCTTTGTCAACCTTCCCTTCTCCCACCAGCCGTTCACTCCCACTTCAATCTGACTCATTCATCCTCTCCACAGGGGCCCTAACCTCCTCCCCTCCCACCCTCCCACCCCTCCACCCTTCCCACCCACTCTGCCTTTCACCTTCCGCCTCTTCCCGTGTCTCAGGATCAACCTGATTAAACTGAGAATGGATTCCTAGGCATGTCCCTCGCCATCGCCGACTCGGTGAATTGGAGCAAACTGAACCAACTTGCAGAACTGATTGGAAGATCTCTTCAGACGCAGGATGGATCAATGCGTGAACGAGGCTTGTGCCTGTGCCACAGGACAGAGACGCGAAACACGCTTGTGAGATTTCCAGGAAGAAGTCGTGCGATGAATTCGTGACCCGATGAGAATGCTAAGAAAGATGAATCTCTCTCTCTCTCTCTCTCTCTCTCTCTCTCTCTCTCTCTCTCTCTCTCTCTCTCTCTCTCTCTCTTAATCTTCTCAGATAGGTTGCTAATGACCGATATTTCTTTTTTGATGGGCACACAGAACAAAATCCAGAGCGAAATAGTGACAGTATGTAGAAATATCAATTGCAAAGCACATAGAATCTCACATTAAATACAACATGATGTTTATCAAGTATTCAGCCATTCTTAAATACCCATGTAATCCCTTTATATCAAGATCGCAGCACATCATGTTGACTGAACAAAATAAAGTGCAACAGCCGCCATGGCGAAGTGATTGTCATCACGAACTCCTAGTTAGGAAGTCGTGGGTTCGATTCCCCCCAAAGCCATTTATTAGTGGGATTTTTCTGCCCCAACCAGCCTTTACCCGGAGTCAAGTTTTCTACAGGCTTAGCTTAGAAGACTGGAACCACACAGTCGAGTTTCATCCACTTAATGGATGCGTTTTTGAGAGCGTTGCTTAAATATCCCGACCAACACTGCAGGTGTTTGTATCTCTCGAGCCTGGTCAACGCCAGGATATATTATGAAAGTAAGTGTAGAGTACAGCCCTTTTATGCTATCTCAAACCAGAATGGAAGCCAGTCTTCATTATACTCATCTTCATCGATCATCTTTTAAAAAAAAAAAGTCCCAGATTCTTTGGCCCTTCATGTTGTGCTCTCCTGGTGACCTCAGTTTGGAATACCACTTCAAGTCTATGTCCCTGGTTTGGTTCTGTCGGAGGCACCGGTATTGGCATGTTCATGGGGACTAGATGAACAATATCTGCTGGGAATGAAATTAGCTGTTCTTCATTTGTTAATTTTGGAAGCCGTTTTTATTCAAAGTGCACTGCAGGCCGAATCAGTTTTGTTAGTTACATCTAGAAGTGAAACGGATTTCAGTTTCAAGTATCCTCGTGGCTTCATTCCTTTTGTGCTACAGACATTTAATCTTTGGTGTATATCTCTTTCAGGGAATGGACAACAAAATGTCAAATTTGTGTCAAAAAGTTTTTTTTTTTAATTTTGCTAACATTCCATCCGTTCCGTGACTTTCTATATATTAGGACTTTGGCTGCTTCTTCTTCATATCTTATTATCACATATTTGTCCAGCTAAGTCTGTTTTTGTCTGCTACAAATGAAAAAAATGTTTCCAATACAGCGACAGTCTCCAAACAAAAGTGGGCTGTGATTATTTGGTATCTCATATAGTTTTGATTCACATTACACGCACAAAACAAAAGATAATAACACTTTCTTTCGATTATACACAAAATAAGTAAACATGCAAATGATGAGTGTCTGTACGAGAGACAGACAGACAGAGACAGAGACAGGGAGATAGACTGACAGACAGACAGACAGACAGACAGACAGACAGACAGGCACAGACACAGACACAGACAGACAGACAGAGAGAGGAGAGAGAGAGAGAGAGAGAGAGAGAGAGAGAGAGAAAGAGTTAGTTTCTTCACATGCCCATGCAAACATACCTACACATATAAACCCTGTGTTGACAATGTACATTCCCCGCCGTAACAAACAGCATGAACAATAAAAACACGACCAAATCAATCGAACAAAAATCCAGTTGGACGTGCTCCACATGTCTAAACAACTCCAAGGGAGAGCATCCTGCTTGCAGCCTCATTCGGATGCGCACAGCATGCAGGAGATCTTTATCGGCGGAATCTGAGCATGACCCATGGCAGCACATGACCAGAATGCATCTGTTTCCACCAAATCGGAAGCGATCTCGCCTCTCACCAATGAGCACACAAAATCAATAAACTGGTAATATTTTTATATTGTTACAGGCTCCATAATGCTAATGCTGTCATTTTCTTTATAATAAATGAAATTAAGACATTGTTCCCCCACCCCTACCCCTCCTCTCTTTCTCCTCCTTTAAAATTAGAATTCCCACAAACAAGTTAGTGAAACAAATGGTTCAAGTCCAAATTAAAGAAGGCTTTATGGTTTAATATTCAGTGCTTTTCTCCCAAACATGGTCACGTCTGGTACTGTTAACATTTGTCAATTAGCAAATATGGAGAATGCTCTACAAATGTCAGAGCACACACACACACACACACACACACACACAACACGCGCGCGCGCGCGCGCACCACACATACACACACACACACATAAACACATACAAACATACACACACACACAAATGCGCGCGCGCACGTGCACACATTCAGAGGACGCACGGAGAGAGACAGACAGACAGACAGACAGACAGGCAGATAGACAGACAGACAGACTGACAGACTGACAGAGACAGAGACACAGAGTGAGACAGACAGGCAAACAGAAGAAAGAAAGAAAGAGAGAGATAGAGAGAGAAATGCGCACAAACACACACACACACACACACACACACACACACACACACACACACACACACACACACACACACACACACATTTAAAAACTGTATTCAGGAAAACTCAGAAAGGGACGTCAAATGACCAGATGCTCCATGTCTGAAAACAGACTCCCAATTCACGCTCTGTCCCTAACAATGTTCCCGCCATCCCTTTACTTCCTTCCTGAACACCAAGGCAACAAGATGCAACAATGGCGGCGCAGGCCCTAAGAGACAGTCTTCTCAACGAACCGGGGGTATGGAAAAAAATTCCAGCGGCTGCTCCTACCAATTACAGGACGTTACTATTTTGGGTGTATGGGGAGGAGCAGTGAGTGTGTGCGTGTGTAGAAATAATGATTAAACCTGATCACAAAAGAAATTCTGTTGATCTTCAGCCCTTCCAGGCAAAATATGTCTTGTTTGTTTCGAAGAGGAGGTGGGTTGAAATTTTAATAAAAACTGAATCAGATTTTAGATTGTTTTAACCTCATCCTTTTTCACATCCGCATCTTATATCCAAAAGTATTAATGTAAATGACTACTTACATTATTCGCTAAAATGATGTAACCTTCACGGTGATTGGAAAAAAGAGCTGACGAAACTCGCCAGTTTCTGGAATACATTTAAGTATGGACCATTCTGTTCAGACACAAAACTGAGCCCTGGTGAACGCTGTCATCATCTATTCAGAAATAGAAATTAACCACGGTGAACATGGAAAGGAACTGTTACTGTTATTTAGACAAACAACTGAAGCACAGTGAACACCGCCACCATTATTCAGACACTGAACTGAACTACAGTCAACATCATAAGCATCTGTTAAGATAAAGAACTGAGCCCCAGCAAGCGTCGTCATCATTATTCAGACACGGAACTGAACCACAATGAACACTGTCATCATCTGTTCAAACATTTAACTGAGCCACAGTGAACGTCGTCACCATTATTCAGACACAGAACTGAACCACAGTGAACGTCGTCACCATTATTCAGACACAGAACTGAACCACAGTGAACGTCATCACCATTATTCGGACACACAACTGAACCACAGTGAACGTCATCACCATTATTCAGACACACAACTGAACCACAGTGAACGTCATCACCATTATTTATGCACACAGCTGAACCGCAGTGAACATCGGCACTATTATTCAGCACACAACTGAACCACAGTGAACGTCATCACCATTATTTATGCACACAACTGAACCACAGTGAACGTCATCACCATTATTCAGACACACAACTGAACCACAGTGAACGTCATCACCATTATTTATGCACACAGCTGAACCGCAGTGAACATCGGCACTATTATTCAGACACACAACTGAACCACAGTGAACGTCATCACCATCATTTATGCACACAGCTGAACCGCAGTGAACATCGGCACTATTATTCAGACACACAACTGAACCACAGTGAATGTCGTCACCATTAATCAGACACACAACTGAACCACAGTGAATGTCGTCACCATTAACCAGACACACAACTGAACCACAGTGAATGTCGTCACCATTAATCAGACACACAACTGAACCACAGTGAATGTCGTCACTATTAATCAGACACACAACTGAACCACAGTGAATGTCGTCACCATTAACCAGACACACAACTGAACCACAGTGAATGTCGTCATCATTAGTCAGACACACAACTGAACCACAGTGAATGTCGTCACCATTAATCAGACACACAATTGAACCACACAATGAACGCCCTCAGCATCTGTTCAGATAGAGAACTGAACCCCAGTTAACTCTGTCACCAGCTGTCACCAGCTGTTCAAACATAGAACTGAATCACTGTGAACGCTGTATGTACCTGTACAGACAGAAATTAACCACACTTAACACTGTCACCATCTGCTCACTCACAGAAATGAACATGTTTAACACCGTAACTTTCTGTTCAGACACAAACATGAAGATACGTAATGCTCTATCTTTCTGCTCAGACACAAAAATGAACACACGTAATGCTGTAACCATGTCTTTGGACACAGCGTGAACCACACTCAACTCTGTTACCATCTGCCCAGACACAGAAAGGAACCATCCTTAACACTGTCGCCATCTGGTCAGACACAGAATGAACCATACTTAACACTGTCGCCATCTCTTCAGACACAGAATGAACCATACTTAACACTGGCGCCATCTCTTCAGACACAGAAAGCAACCATATCTAATGTCGTGAAACACAGAACTGAATCACACTGAGTGCTGAAACCATCACACAAAGAAATTGATTTCACACAGCACTTTAAACACCTGTTTAGACACAAAAGCAACAACATCATCACCACACTACCACCACCAATGAAATAGGGATCAGCATATCATTTTGTTTCATTCTTCCACGGAGGTTTTGTATTCAACCACTGAATGATGTTTCTTTGCACACTGACTTTTTCAGACAAGACTTTATATATAAACCTAACTGTGATATGACCATGAACGTATTTACATGAGAACTGGATATGCAGCAATATTTCTCATGAAATGTGTTGCTCATAGGAAACATTACACACGAGCAGCAACAACTCGCTTGAAATATGGTCAGAGTGTCCAAATTTCACAAGAGTCAGTATCTCATCCTTACACGCGTCTAGTCACTTTCTGCGATCAAGGACGTTTTACAACCCTTAGTGCACACCTGTCTGTCGTGTGACGAGAATAGCTGGCGATGGAGATGAATGGAAAGCAGTCACTGTCTCCTAAAATCATGCTGACTCGCTCACAGGTCAAGTTGTCATGCAACACAGCTGAGGCTTGATCAAAGAGATAGCCTGGCTTTATTCTAGGCACAGAACAGTTACGTTACTTCGGTTCGTTTTCATTGCACGTGCGGGATCACCCGTGTGATTGTGGTCCACTAGCGTGAGACAGACAGGCTTTCAGAAGCCAGCCATCGACGCGGGATGATTGTTGTCATATCCCTGACCACCACTATCTGTCTGATCTCGTCATGTGCTCTTTCCCGTGGTGCGCTGCACTGTTTTTTTCTCAATGAAGGGAGGCAAATGGAGCAGGAATGGACGAAGCTTATATAATCGTGCTTTTGAGGTTCATGCAGGCGTGAACATTGATTATGGGGGCAGTGGAGATTGACTTAAAAAGACTGTAGTGTCACTCTTGATGATAGCTCTTTGAGGATGTTGTTCGTGCATTTTGTTCTGTCTATTATTGGAGAGATCGAACATTCACTTGTCTATTTTCTTCATGAAATAAACTTTACTCTGCATCTCGTTTTATGTGTTTATTTGTATTTTGACCAATGCGGGCATGGCTGAGGGACTGAGTGAATAGTATGAAAGGTTAACATCCCAAAATGGTTTGACTGGGTCAGACTGCTAAGCGAAAAAATGACGCAAAATTGTTTTGTTCTGTTATCTGTGTCGACCGGATTTTGCGTGAATTACTGTTGATGTTTCTCTGCACATCGACCTTTTCGAACAAGCTCCGTGTAGAAACCTAAATGTAATAATAAAAAAAAGAACAGAACAGAAAAATAAAAAGGCAGCCGAGAACATATTTCATATGAAAAATGAAATGTGAGGCAATATTTTACATGAACTTTGTTGATCATAGGAAAGATTACAATCGAGCTGCAATACCTCGCATGAAATATCGTTGCAGCATTCAAATTTTACGAGCGTAAATATTTCATTCGATACACTTCTAGTTGTTTTTTTCTGTTATCAAGAACATTTTACAACCCTTAGTACACACCTGACTGTTGTGTTACATCAAAAGTTGGTGAGTGAGATGAAGGGAAAGTGGTCGTAGTCTCCTGAAATCGTGCTGACTCGCTCACAGGTCATGTGGTCATCAACACGACTGAGGTTTGATCAAAGAGATAGCCTGGCTTTGTTCCGGGCAGAGAATAGTGCGTTACCTCGGTTCGTTTTCACTGCACATGAGGAAACACTCGTATTACTGTGCTTGTCTAAGTCTGCATAACAGGGCTATACTCTACGCTTACTTTCATAACATATCCAGGCGTCAATCAGGCCCAAAAGAAACAGACACCTACAGTACTGGTAAAGGAATTTGAGAAACTTTCTCAGAGACAAATCCTTTAAGCGAATGAAATGCGACTGTACGATTTGAATGTACTCTTTCGAGCCTTAAACACACGCCACTTTGAGCAGCAACCAGCAGAAGGCAGAAAGTTCCATAAACTAATGTCTCCAATTGGATTCCTGCTTCTCATAAAGAAGAGTCATTGACAGCCCATTGAATGAAGATATAGCTTGGTTTGTATTGTAGCTCAAACATCTTAGTATGAAGCAAAAACGAAGCAACGCGAAAAACCCTTACAAATATAGAATAAAGTGATGATAAATTCGGCAACTCTAGACACCAGAACAAGCTCTGTTTTTGCCTAATGGCTATATCAGGTCGAAGAGATAAGAATTTGCACTTTTGAGTTAATATTGACACCATCCTGATTATTACGCGTATGAAGGAGTTAATGTCGGGCTATGTTTCAGTAGAGATCGATGAGACAACATGTGTTGTCTCTTCATTCATAATGAGGCATGCATAAGTACTTCTCATTCACACACACACACACACACACACACACACACACACACACACACACACACACACACACACACACACTCACACGTTAATTGTTATCGTTTTCTTTTGTGCTGTACACTATTGATTGACATTCTGAGCAGCCCTTTTTTGCCTGCGTCAAGAGCAAAGACAGAATTCAGCGCCGCTTAACGAAAGAATAAACAAATGACAAAGCACACAATGCACGTCGACCTGTTTGATCTGCTTCAGGCAAAACAAATAGAATTCAAGACAAGGAAAAGCGAAGGACGAACAGACCGTCACTTACCTTTTCTAATTGGCTGCAAAAAGGCTAGGGATGGAATTCTTTTGTTCGTGTGTTTGTTGTTTGCAGTTGTATTTTTCTTGAGAGCGTTGATGTCCATTGACTAATTGATTTACGATTCACATTAAAAAAAAGTATGGCCGATCGTATCATTTGTTTTTAGCTTTTTTATGTTTTCCTACTGTACATGTGTGCCTGTCCACTTTCCAGTCTTCTTTGTCTGTCTATATGTGTATCTTCTTGCATGTCTGTCCGCCTACATATCTGATTACTTTCCTTCTATCTAATTTCTGTCTGCCTGTCTACCCTCCGGTTTATCTGTCTGCAGTCCTGTCTGTCACTACCTTGATGATCTGTCTGTCTACCTTTCTGTGCATCTGTCTGCCTTACATTTGTCCTTTTGTCTGTCTTCCTGTCTGTTTTCTACTTTCCTGCCTATCTGTTTACTTTCATGCCTGTCTATCATCCTGCCTGTGCGAGTGCTTTCATGTCTGTCTGAATGTTTGCTTTCCTGTCTGCCCATCTCAGTGCTTTTCTGTCTGTCTTTTGGCCTGTCTGCCTTCTGGGATGCGTCAGCTGCGTACAGCCCATGCAACACCTATTTACTTTTGTCACAATAACTTTCCTTCATTGGTCTACTACACAGCTTAAAACAGTTGATAAGCCAGTCAGAAATCACTGGCAATGTAACGACGAAAGACAGACGTTTCTTAAAAAGAAATGAAACCTTTGCTTCATTTATTACGCCATAGATTGCAGACAGAATTCGGTCAGCATATTCATTTTTTTAATAGAAATGTTTGATGAACATTTTTTTCTTTTTCTAAATCAGAAAAGGTGCAGAACGTAGAGGACAGGAGAATTGCCCAGCTGTCACGGAATTAAGCGCAACCATTGTAGTCGCCTTTGTTTGACAAATCTGCCTGTGATGTTAAAGTGGTCCAGCACGAGTCTGAACGTGAAAACGCACGAAGCAATGCACCCCATACAGACAAGAGATTGTGCAGCTGACATGTTTACATGTTTATGTGCATCCTGTGTGTCATCGGAAGAAGATAAACTAGGTGAAAATTAAATTGTTCGTTTTGTATTGTGTATGGAGTAAACGTGACTTTGCACTTCGTACATTTGCTTGTTACTTAGTAATGTTGTAGTCTATTTTGGACTCCTAAGTATAAGTTCCTCTGCACTGTCTCTCGTTTTAATCACAGTTGGAGAGCTTGAAGAAGTATGATACATTGACATTGTTGCAGTACCACATTTTTCAATGGGACAGTATTTGTCTGTCTGTCTACCTTCAGAAGTAGGGTGTATGTATGTCTGTCTGCCTTCAGTAGTGCAGTGTTTGTATGTCTGTCTGCCTTCAGTAGTACAGTGTTTGTATGTCTGTCTGCCTTCAGTAGTACAGTGTTTGTATCTCTGTCTGCCTTCAGTAGTACAGTGTTTGTATGTCTGTCTGCCTTCAGTAGTACAGTGTTTGTATGTCTGTCTGCCTTCAGTAGTACAGTGTTTGTATGTCTGTCTGCCTTCAGTAGCACAGTGTTTGTATGTCTGTCTGTCTTCAGTAGTACAGTGTTTGTATGTCTGTCTGCCTTCAGTAGTACAGTGTTTGTATGTTTGTCTGCCTTCAGTAGTACAGTGTTTGTATGTCTGTCTGCCTTCAGTGGGACAGTGCTTGTCAGTCTATCTTTTTCTTGTCATTGAAATTA
>CM065714.1:52743415-52763415 GCA_033310375.1 Conus canariensis
CAAAGGCAGTTCAGTTTTCGTCTGTTAGTTGTTTGTCTATCTTTGAACAAGATTGTGCCAGAACTACACAATCTTCTTCAAAGACACGACCGATTTTTATAAGAAAATCGCTGAAAGGATGCGATGTGTTCCAAGGATGAAGTCATTACATTTTGGAGCAGATCCGTGGTGCAGATTTGGATCAAAGGGTCGACCTGGGATCCATAACACCTTGGCAGAAGTTTGCACACCCCCAAGTGCTCTTGTCATGTGAAATACAGACGCTATAAATATGACTTCTGGGACCATACTTCATTTTGTGTTTGGTTAGACAACAGAATATCAATTGAAATGTAGTCTTAGTGGCCACGTTTCACAATTTTCATCCTGAAAATACGTCTTTCACATGACATTTGTTCTGAATTGACTTTGTGATCAGATTTCAGGTCACCCCTCCCTTGAAAAATGATTCACAAAATGAGGATGTGCAACCTTATTTCACATCCCTCTGTACAGCAAATTTGTTTTTATTCTTTACCAATCTTGATTAGATTTGCATGAAATACGGTCAATGTTTCTTTGTCCAATGACCTTTTCTAAACAAGGTTCAGTGTAGAAACCTAATTTTGATAAAAATGTAGCAGCTTTGAACATATTTCACGTGAAAATTGGAATTGCAGCAATATTTCACAAGAAATGTGCTGCTCCTAAAAAAATAACATAACAGCAGAGATACCTCATATGAAATATGATCGAAGCATCCAAATTTCACAAGCGTCAGTATTTCATGCAACATGGTTCTAGTTGTTTTCTGCAATCAAGAACGTGTCGCAATGCTAAGTACACACCTGTAGGTTGTATTACGTGAATAGCTGGTGAAGGAGATATATCAAAAGTGGGCACGGTCTCCTGAAATCGTACTGACTCGCTCACAGGTCAAGTTGTCATGCAACACGATTGAGGTTTGATCAAAGAGATAGCCTGGCTTTGTTCCAGGCAGAGAATAGTTATGTTACCTCGGTTCGTTTTCATTGCACGTGAGGGATCACTCGTATGATTGTGGTCCACTGGCGTGGGACAGACAAACTTACAGAACCCAGCTATCGACGCGGATGACCCTCGTCCTATCTCCAACCACCACGATCTCCTGTCATGTACTCTGCCATGGTTTGCACTGCACTGTTGTTCTCTTCCTAGTAAAGGGAGGCAAATGGAGCGAGAATGGATGGAGCCTATATAATTGTGTTTTTTGAGGTTCATGCTGGTGTGAACATCAATAACTGGAGGCTGTGGAGACTGACTGAAAGAGACCGTAGTGTCACTCCTAATGATAGCCATTTGAGGAATGTTGTTTGTGCATTCTGTTCTGTTATTGGAGAGGTCGAAAATTTACTTGTCTATTTTCTTTGTTAAATAAACGTTTCTCTGCATTTAATTTTATGTGTTGATTTGTATTTTGGCTTCTGAGGGCATGGCTGAGAACCTGAGTGAATTGTATGAAAGGTTAATGTCCAAAATGGTTTGACTGGGTCAGTCTGCTAAGCGAAAAAATGACGCCTATGAGATAAGGATGAGCTAGCATATTTCAAGTCCCTTTTCATGGCAAAATTGTTTCATTCTTCCATCAATCTCGACTGGATTTTGCGTGAAATACGGTCAATGTTTCTTTGTACATCAACCTTTTCAAACAAGCTCTATATGTAATCCTAATCTTGATAAAAATAAGGCAGCCACAAACATATTTCACAGGAAAATTGAATGCGAGGCAATATTTCGCAAGAAATTGTTGATTGTAGGAAGCATTACACAGGAGCTGCAACACCTCTCATGAAATATCATCACAGCATCCAAATTTCATGAGTATTCCTATTTCATACGACACGCTTCTAGTCACTTTTTTTCTGCAATCAAGAACGTTTTACAACCCTTAGTACACACCTGACTGTTGTATTACGTGAATAGTTGGTGAGTGAGATGAATGGAAAGAGGCCACGGTCTCCTGAAATCGTGCCGACTTGCATACAGGTCAAGTTGTCATGCAACACGACTGAGGCTTGATCAAAGAGACAGCCTGGCTTTGTTCTGGCACAGAATAGTTACGTTACCACGGTTCGTTTTCATTGCACGTGAGGGATCGCTCGTGTGATTGTGGTCCACTGGCGTGGGACAGACAGGCTTTCAGAAGCCAGTCATTGACGCGGGATGATTGTTGTCATATCCCTTACCACCACTATCTGTCTGATCTCGTCATGTGCTCTTTCCCGTGGTTTGCACTGCGCTGTTTTTTTTCTTTCTAATGAAGGGAGGCAAATGGAGCAAGAATGGATGAAGCTTATATAATCGTGCTTTTGAGGTTCATGCTGGCATGAACAGCAACCATGGGGACTGTGGAGACTGGCTGAAAGAGACTGCAGGGTTGACAGCCATTTGGGGAATGTTGTTTGTGCATTTCGTTCTGTCTGTTATTTGAGAGGTCAAAAATACACTTGACTGTTTTCTCTGTTAAATAAGTGTTACTCTACATTCTGATCTGTGTGTTGATTTGTATTTTGGCTAATGGGAGGGATGGGGTGGGGGCATGGCTGAGGGACTGTGTGGATTGTATGAACGGTAATGTCTGAAACGGTCTGATAGAGTCTGTCTGAGGCATACCTTTGTTCCTAACCCGATCGATTCTTGCTTAGCCCTGTTTGTGGGATACTATGACGCATGAATGGTGTCATCCACATCCTCTTTATTGACGTCCAGATCACCATGAGGAAAAGCCTGACAATAACAACATCCTCCTGGCTTGGATTGTAGGCCTCGAGGGCTCTCTTAACCTGATGTTTGTAGCAGCCATGAGAGTTGATTTCAAATACATGACAACATGCCCTCTGCACATGACATAAATGACATATGACATATATGGTAATATATAGTCTGTCTGTCCGTCTGTCTGTCAGCAAACCATGCAGAAACAGATGAATCCATCTTTAAAGAAAAGTGGTTGAAAATGGAGTGTGGCGCCACTGAAGACGGAACAAGCTTCCCCTCCAACCTCAGCTATCCTCGGTGTCCTGGTGAGAGTATAGATAGATAGATAGATAATAGATAGATAGATAGATAGATAGATAGAATAGATAATAATATCAACCAAGAGTACATAAACTCTTTTTCTGCTTCACATTACAGAGCGATGAACTCCAGGTGAGAAACAGGTCTCCACAAGATGAAATGGACTGCAGGAAAATAATGGCGTTGTTATATATAATCTGTCATGCTGGTGGCTGGTTTTTGTTTTTCTGCCGGTCATTTTACTGCAAGTCTTTTTCATGCAAGATTTTACTTCGAGTTTTAATAACATCCCTAACGAAGTCACAGCACATCGAAAGCTTGGAAATAAATATGAGAAGCTGACAGCATCTAAGAGTGTCATTATTTTTCTGCCAGAGAGAGAGACAGACAGACAGATAGACAGACAGACACACAGACAGACAGACAGACAGACAAAAAGTGAGAGAGAGGAGAAGAGAGGAAATAAGAGAGAGAGAGAGAGAGAGAGAGAGAGAGAGAGAGAGAGAGAGAGAGAGAGAGAATTTTACAGATCCTGATTGATAGACTAATCCACGATCCATTTGACCTTAATGGAATTCTGCATTCTCCCGATTGCCTTTCTAACCTGTTGCCGTATAGTTGAAAAATAAAATTAACGATCCACATTAATTTTGTTTTCGTATTCTAATTTTGATCGTCTGACTGATCGCTTCTTGAGGATGGTCTTTAACTTCGCATTTAATCGGAATGTGTCCCATTCTTTTGAATTTAACGTCGGTTCTGGTCCAAAACCATATTTGTGATCAGACAGGTCAAGAGCAATTCCGGTTTTCAAAAAAAGTCACCCCTAGTCGTTTGATCATGCAACCCTAGCACCACATTCTGCAGGAGACAGTCTTTTTCATGTTGACAGGAGGCAAACTTTCAAAGGAGACATTGCACTGCTGCCTAGTCGTTTCAATGGTGTTCAGTGGTACCTGCTCTGATCCAGCATACGCAGGATGCTACGAGCGAAGTCCCTTATGGACGACAATAATGGCTAAGTCGTGAAGAAGGCTTGAATGTTCCTCGACGTCGATCCAGCGACAGTCCGCAAAAATTTAGCAATTAGCGAAGACTTTGATAGGCACTTTACGCGTGAAAGGACGTGGAGAGAACTGAGGTCACCGCGAAAGCAGTGCGTGAAGGGCACAGAATACGACTATTTTTTTTAATCGAAAGGAAAATGGAATTGATTCTATGAAGTATCATTCTTGTCTAAGTTTACATACCAGCGTTTTACTCTACGCTTCCCTTCATAACAAATTATAACAGGCCCGAGAGACACACAGACACCTGCAGTATTGCTCAGGAAACTCAAACGACTTTTTCATAGACTTCTCCATTGAGCAGATAAAACTCGACTTTGTGATTTGAATCTTCCAAGTTGATCCCATAGCACACGCCATTCTGAGTAGCAACAGGCGGGAGCCAGAAAGTTCCATAAAGTTATGTCTCCAGTGGGATCCCTGCTTCTCATAGACAATAGTCATCGACAGCTCGTTGAATGAACTTAAGCTTGCTTTGTATTGTTACTCAAACACCTTGGTATGAAACAAAAACGAGGCAACGTACTAAACAGCCGGTGCGACTGTAAAATGCAGTGATAATAACCTTGGTAACTCAAGACGCCAGAACAAGCTCTGTTTTTGTCAAATGACTATACCAGATCGAAGATATTTGAATTTGCACTTTTGAGTTAATATTGACACCATTCTGATTATTACGTATATAAAGGACTTTATGTGGGGTTATGTTTTAGTAGAGATCGATGCGACAACACATGTTGTCTCTTCATTCATAATGAGGCATGCGTGTAAGTACTGCTCATTCACACAGACACACAGACACGCATACACACACACACACCCATACACACACACACCGCGCGCGCGCGCACACACAACACACACACACACACACACACTCACACACACACACACACACACGCACGCACGCACGCACGCACGCACGCACGCACCACACACACACACACACACACACACACACACACACGTTGATTAATTCCTCTTCTTTTATAATATATATCTATATATTGACTGACAGTCTAAGCTGCCCTTTCTGTGTGTGTCAAGAACAATGACAAAATTACTGCGCCGCTAAACGAAAGAATAAACAAATTACAAAATAGATATAATGCATTTCCACCTATTTGGTATTTTTCAGGCATTCAACATAACATTCAAGACAATGAAAACTAAAGACGAACAGATAGTCACTTATCTCTTCTAACTGGGTGCAACTAGACCTGGGAAGGGAAACCTTTTGTTCATATTTTGTTTGCAGTCGTATTTTCATGAAAGCGTTGTCGATGGACTGATTAATTTAATATTCACATAAACAAAGTATGACTGACTTATTGTTTCTTTGTAGTGTTTGTATATCTGCTCACTGTCTCTGTGTGTCTGTCTACTTTCCTGTCTTCTTTGCCAGTGTATCTGTGTACCTTTTTGTGTGTCTGTCTGCCTACATATCTGACTACTTTCCTTCTATCTATTTGCAGTCTGCCTGTCTACCCTCCGGTTTATCTGTCTGCAGAAGCCTGCTGTTTTGCTCTCGTGTCTGTCTCTCCGCTCTCCTATCTGTCTCTCTGCTCTCATGTTTGTCTGTCTGCTCTCCTGTCTGTCTGTCTGTCTGTCTGTCTGTCTGTCTGTCTGCCTTCTTGTCTGTCTTTCTGCCTCCCTGGCTGCATGTATGTCTGTCTCTTTAGCTTCCTTTCCGTCTGTCTACCTTCGTGTTTGTTTTCCTGTCTGTCTGTCTGTGTACCTTTCTATCTATATGTTTGTCCTCCTGCCTGTCTCTCTGTCTAGCTGTTGTCCTGTCCGTCTGTCTACCTGTCTGTATATATGTCTGCTTTCCTGTCTGTCTACTGTCATGTCTGTCTATCTTCCTGTCTGTATACCTTCCTGTCTGTCTACCTTCCTGTCTGCCTCACTGCCTTTTTGTGTGTCTCTCTGTCTACCTCCCTCTTTGTCTATCTAACTTCTCGTTTGTTTGCTTCCCTGTCTGGCTGTCTATCTGTCTGTCTGTTTGTTCATATACAGCCTTGTTTTGCCTGAGAGAGAGGGGTTTGGGCTGCAACACTTTAGCGCTAAAGGGGATACTTTAAGTCTGACTTGTTTATATTGCAAGGCGGCCAGTTGAAGCAGATAGCGAGTGAGGAAGGAAATGGTGGGATCATGAGAGCAAAAGAATGGGAATGTCTCAGCTGCATACAGCATATGACAGGTACTTATCGCAATATTTATTTCTTATTGGTTTCATTTATGTTTCCTTTCATCTTTTCTGTATTTGTAATCGCTTAGGGCTTATGTAAGATTAAGCGAAATAAATAATCATTGGTATTATATTACTATCATATGAAATACACATTAATGTATGCCACAATAGCATTTCCTCATTAGCCAATGAGGCAGGTTAAAACGATTAACGAGAGAGTTGGAAACTCACTCACAACATCATGACGAAAGACAAAAGACTTCTTAACAAGAAATCAGAACTTCACGTAATTCATAAGTCAGTAGATTATCAACAGAATTCTGTAACCAAATTCATTTTAATAACAAAACAAACTTTTAGAAAGAGAGGGTGTTAGTTACCGCCAATGACATTGACAAACAAAGCACATGACAAGACACGATGCATTTCAACCACTTGGGTCTTCTTCAGGCGAAAAAATAAATCACATTTAACATTTAAGACAGTATATACAAAGAACGAAAATGACTCATCTGTTGTTAGTCCATGTGGTGGGGAGAATAGCCGCTAGGCGGAAATGACAAGGGGGATTATGGGAGAGGAAAAGGAGGGGGGGGTTCGTGGGGGGAGTGGGGGGTTTGTGTGATACGATAGGGTTGTGTGTCTAGTTTAGTGGGGTGGTGTGATATCTTTGTGACGGTTGTGATAATGGTGGATTGATAATAATGGTAAGGAGGGGGGGGGTGGAGGCAAACTGGAGAAAAAAAATTATATATAGAAGGGGTAAATAAGTACATGAACAGAAGAAACTTCAACCACACCCAACACAACATCAACCATGTCAAAGTCATGGCACTCTGGCAGTCACAGAGTGACAGCTTTGAACGCACAACTCAAGAATCCCATCTCATTGCCAAACTGGGCACACTACACCCCCAAGGCATCAATATCCAACAATAACCTTACGCACATACCCACCACTTCTACATCAGTTGGCAATATCCCCCACCAACACACACACATACACATATACACACACCACCACCATATCCCCTTCACTCACTACATACAGTAGTTACAGCCACCCTCCACCTATTTAATCTTAATTTTGCTTTATCTTTCCCCTTACAACTTTTTCCCCCCCACTTCTAATTTATGTATTTATCAAGGTTTTTTTTTTTTTTTCAATTAATTTATTTCATTTTATTTTGTTCATTTACTTACACACACACACACACACACACACACACACACACACACACACACACACACACACACACACACACACACATACACGCACACACACACACACACACACACACACACACACACAGCACCACCAAGAAGCCCCCCCCCCACCCCCTGCTCCTCACTTCATACCTAATCTACAGCCACCCTCCTTCACCTTTCACTTTCCACCACACCCTATGCATGTTCTATACCAATGAACTACCTACCCTCTGATCTACCCCCTACTTCCACCCCCCACACACACGCACACACACACACACACACACACACACACACACCACACACACACACACACACAAAAATCCCCCCCTTTCCCCCTCCCCCCCCCAAAAAAAAAAAAAAAAACCCTATCAGAAGGGTAGGCCCAGTAGTCGACCCTCCCACCTCCAAACTCCCCCCCCCCCTGTAACACCCCCCTCCCCCGCTCTTTCCCTTCACCCCCCCCCCCCCCCCCCCCCCCCGTGTCACCAGCATCCCAACCCAAGTACATGATTACACCGGTCCCTCACTGCAACAACAACCCACTATATATTCCACAAAATCACACACCCACCCACAGCACATTAACTTGCAGTAAATCCCCCCCCCCCCCTTTCCTTTTTTTTTTTTTTTTCACTGACCACTTCCTTTCCTTTGTCCCCATTGTATCTTTATCTCATGATCACCCCTAGACATACAGGTATGCTTGGATGCATGTACATGTGTTTGTCGGGGGGGGGGGGGGGTTGTGTGTGTCCCCTTTTTTTTTTCCCCCACATTCCCATATATGACCATCATCATCATTGACCAATTATCCATTATTCTTCATCCCTTTTTTTTTTCTTTTTTTTTTCTTTTACATGTGTGTATATGTTTGCATATGTGTGGTGTGGATGTGCCTGTGTACATATGTACCTGCCCATATACAATGTGTGCGTGCATGTATTACGCATGCCCGTGTGTGTGTGATACGGTGATAATTTCATCTATAGATACAACCTTTACCACCAACCGAGTCATTTATCATTGCCCCCCCCCCCCCCCCCAAAAGTTGCTGTTGTTGGTGGTGGTGGTGGTGGTGGTGGTGTTGTTGTGGTTTTTTTGTTTTTTTTTAAACTCAACTGGCATTATCATGCCAATGCCATCATGCTATTTCACTTATGGCAATGAACAACATCCTATAGCACTGTTTACCCCACTCAAGACAATGACCAATTATCCATTATTCTTCATCCCTTTTTTTTTTTTTTTTTTTTTCCAACCGGCATTACTACATCAATGCCATGACATTATTTCACTTATAACAACTGCCACCCCCTACAGTACTGTAGATCTCATCACAGCTATCAACATCCATCAGTCTTATAATCATTTCCTTTACTCCCCCACTGGCATTATCACACTTACTAATGCACTCTCCTACTCCTTTTACAAAAATGACCATCATCCTACACCACTGTGACCATACCTACACCTTTACCATCATCATCATCCACCCATCTTTAAACACCTGCCCCATTCCCCCACCGGCACTTTACACCATGCCACAACATCATCCCACTTATACCAACAATTATCATCATCCTACAGTATCTCCAATGAAACATGACCATCACCCACCAGTCATCTACCCCAACCCCCCTCCACCTACTTTCTCAACCTGCAATATTATACCAATGCCACCTTATTATTCCACTTACCTCAGTGACTATCATCCTACAGTACCATTGATCTCACCCATGCCAGTGAGCATCACCCACAGGTCATTGGTATTTTCCTATGCCCCCCCACCTTGCACCATTGCACCATCACCACTGCATTTTTCCACTTGTATAACAATGGTCACCACCTTGGTACTACTGATTTAAAATTATTACCATTATCAGTCACTGAAAATACTCCCATCCAGTGAAGACCTTCACACTGCACTATATGGAAATGAAGAAACTGACCAACTGACAAAGGAAGGACAGCAGCCCCAACTGTAAAAGGTAGTCTCCTTGGAATAAATCTAAAATATTTCCAAGGAGACAAATAGGAAGATGACTTGAGCAGCACCCAGACTTCAACAAGAGGGATGCATACTACCGGACGCCCAAATCAGACCAAGTGAACATTGTTGGACTGAGGATAAGGCTCCCCTGACCTCAACATCACAGGTCCACTATACTCCACACCTGTGAGTCTTTCAAACCATCAATGCAGTGCAGCCCCAGAGACAGCGGAGCATTCCCAGCTTGGCCCAAAGTGGAAACCTGGCCTGCCAACTCACCAATGAGTGCAAAACCATACTGACCACTGGAGGGTCTTCACCATACAGCAGCCTCCGTCAGTACCTCCAGGATTCCGACCTAAGTAAACGAAGAAGAAGACCATCATTGTGATACTGAGAACCGGGCACTCCAGACTATGACATAACATCTCTGCAATACTCCACCCTGGCGGGTCTGCAATTCATCCATGCAGCCCCAATGACGGTGGAACAGTCCCAACAACACCAAAAGAAGAATCCTGGCCTGCCAACACACTGATGAATGCAAAACCTTATTGACCACTGGAGGGCCTTCACTATACAGAAGCCCTTGCCAGTACCTCCACCATTCTTGCCTAAGGGAATGGAGAAGAATCTCTTCCTACACTACCGTTGATCTCATATGATCATCACCCATCAGTGACTGATTAATGATAATAATTTTTACCCCTCTTTTGTGTGTGTGTGTGTGTGTGTGTGTGTGTGTGTGTGTGTGTGTGTGTGTGTGTGTGTGTGTGTGTGTGTGTGTGTGAAAATTTTCCACAGTTAGTCTCATTATGATCACACGATCTTAACTCACCTAGAACATTGTTTACATGTGGTCCCCCCCCCCCCCCTTTTTTTTCTTTTTTTTTTCTTTTTCCTTTTGTGTGTGTGTGTGTGTGTGTGTGTGTGTGTGTGTGTGTGTGTGTGTGTGTGTGTGTGTGTTGTATGTGTGTGCAACACATGATACCCTGTTTTTCATTGATCACTGCTATTTTCTCTCAACAAACAGCAGCATATTGATGCCAACACATTATTTCACCTGTTACAATGAACATCATCCCACAGCATTGTTTACTTTTTTTAAACAACACTATTAATATGAACCTCCCAACCTCCCACCCCCACCCCCACCCCCCACCCCATAGTGGATGAAGAGATATGAGCTCTCCTTCTCTTGCCCCCCTTCCTCCCCCCCCCCCCCCCCCACACACACACACACATTACCCTCCTCCTTTTTTTTTTCTTTTTCTCAACCCCCCCTCCCCCCCCCTCCCAATCATACCTTATCACCCATTTATCTTCCATCCCCTTCCCTCCCTCATTAACATTACCCACACACCTTTCACAACTACCCACGCATAACTACCACCACCTCTTTCATCACCCAGCGAAATCATTTATTTTATTCACCTAAACTTTTTTTTTTAAGTTTTTTTAAAGTTTCTTCTGTTCATGTACTTATTTACCCCTTCTATATATTTTTTTTTTCCAGTTTGCCTCCCCCCCCCCCCCCCCTCCTTACCATTATTATCAATCCACCATTATCACAACCGTCACAAAGATATCACACCACCCCACTAAACTAGACACACAACCCTATCGTATCACACAAACCCCCCCACTCCCCCCACGAACCCCCCCCCCCTCCTTTTCCTCTCCCATAATCCCCCTTGTCATTTCCGCCTAGCGGCTATTCTCCCCACCACATGGACTAACAACAGATGAGTCATTTTCGTTCTTTGTTTGTACTGTCTTAAATGTTAAATGTAATTTTTTTTTTCGCCTGAAGAAGACCCAAGTGGTTGAAATGCATCGTGTCTTGTCATGTGCTTTGTTTGTCAATGTCATCGGCGGTAACAACACCCTCTCTTTCTAAATTTTGCTTCGTTCTCCACCGTCAGTCACCCCATTTTGAAACAAAACAAACGTCTGATGGACAACTTTTTTTTTCAAAATCAAAAAAGACGCAAAGCTTACAAGGCAAGAGACTTCTCCAGCTGTCTGGAAAGTAAACGTAGCTGTTGTGGTCGTCTTTGTTCGGTAATTCTCCCTGTGATGTTGAAATGCTCCAGCACGGGTCTGCACATGAAAACGCATAAAGCATTACTCTGCATACAGAATGGCGATTCTGCAGCTGACAGCCATCTGGACAGTATTTTTTGTGTGTGTGTGCATGTTTATGTGTGTGTTCTTTGTTACATTGGAAAAGGATAAACTCTTGAAAATTCATTTGTACGTTTTGTATTGCGTATGGAGTGAACGTAACTTTACACTTTGTTTTCTGCTCCGTTTATAATTTTCGCTTGTTTTTAGTAAGTTGCAGTCTGTTTCTCATTCCTCAGTAAAACTTCGTCTGCATTTCTTCTTGTTCATATCACAGTTGGAGAACTTGAAGAAGTATGATACGTTGACATTATGGCTGGACCACATCTTTCAAGTGGACCGTTCTGGTCTGTCTGTCTGCCTTCAGTGGGACAGTGCTTGTCTGCCTGTCTGCCTTCAGTGGAACAGTACTTGTCTGCCTGTCTGCCTTCAGAGGGACAGTGCTTGTCTGTCTCTCTGTCTGCCTTCAGTGGGACAGTGCTTTCTGTCTCTCTGTCTCCCTTCAGTGGGACAGTGCTTGTCTGTCTCTCTGTCTGCCTTCAGTGGGACAGTGCTCTTCTGCCTGTCTGCCTTCAGTGGGACAGTGCTTGTCTGCCTGTCTGCCTTCAGAGGGACAGCGCTTGTCTGTCTCTCTGTCTGCCTTCAGTGGGACAGTACGTGTCTGCCTATCTCCCTTTTCAGTGGGACAGTACTTGTCTGCCTGTCTGTCTTCCTTCAGTGGGACAGTGCTTGTCTGCCTGTCTGCCTACAGTGGGACAGTGCTTGTCTGTCTCTCTGTCTGCCTTCAGTGGGACAGCGCTTGTCTGTCTCTCTGTCTGCCTTCAGTGGGACAGTGCTTGTCTGTCTCTCTGTCTGCCTTCCGTGGGACAGTGCTTGTCTGTCTGTCTGCCTTCCGTGGGACAGTGCTTGTCTGTCTGTCTGCCTTCAGTGGGACAGTGCTTGTCTGTCTCTCTGTCTGCCTTCAGTGGGACAGTGCTTGTCTGTCTGCCTGCCTTCAGTGGGACAGTGCTTGTCTGTCTCTCTGTCTGCCTTCAGTGGGACAGTGCTTGTCTGTCTCTCTGTCTGCCTTCAGTGGGACAGTGCTTGTCTGTCTGTCTCCCTTCGGCAGGACCGTGCTTGTCTGTCTGTCTGCCTTCAGTGGGACAGTGCTTGTCTGTCTGCCTGCCTTCAGTGGGACAGTGCTTGTCTGTCTGTGTCCCCTACAGTGGGACAGTGCTTGTCTGTATGTGTCCCTTCAGTTGGACAGTGCTTGTCTGTATGTGTCCCCTACAGTGGGACAGTGCTTGTCTGTCTGTGTCCCTTCAGTGGGACAGTGCTTTTTTGTCTGCTTTCAGTAGGACAGTGCTTGTCCGTCTGTGTTTTTTCAGTGGGACAGTGCTTTTCTGAATGCCTGCCTTCAGTGGAACAGCACTTGTCTGTCTGTCTGCCTTTATTGGGACAATGCGTATCTGTCTGTCTGGTTTGAGTGGGACAGCACTTCTCTTAGTCCCATGGCACCATCAGGTGTATCGTTCCCACCCTCATTGAATTGTTACATGACCACATCGTTCAAGAACAGTTTTGCCACAGATGGGAGAGCAAGCAAACGAAAAGCATTTTTAAAATGGTTTACATCAGGTGAGGGCTTCTTTAACAAGAGAAATGCTCACTGCCTGTGGCAAACCAAACAGGGATTATACCACACATCAAACAAAACTATGCACGCCTGGTTATTAGTGGGAGCAAATCCACGGAATGGCATGCATAACCATGCAGGTAGCCTCACGTCAAAAACTCATTTGTCTCAAGGTCAGGTTGACATGGTCATACCTCGCCGGATCATGTTACTCTGGCGTGCAGTAATCTGATCAAGCGTTCTAACCATTGACTGGACCATTGACGAAGCAACAGCTTGTATTAATAACCTGGGGAAGGGCAGATCATTAAACGTTGATTCGATTGGGTAGACGAGAAGAGAAGGGAATTGTGATGGGGGGCAAGGCATGGGGAGGGGGTGAGTTAGTAAGGGATGGGTCTGAACCAGCTGCTTCCTCATTCCTTACTCATCCCTTGACTCGATCGTCACGTGGATGTTGAGATGAACATGTTCGATGATGACACTGTGGGTCAGTCGCGGGTTCTCTGTGTCAGTCAGTCACACCCTTGCATAACTAGCCTCACTTTGAATATTGGCATTTAATTAGACAGTTAAATGGTAAATGAATAATGAAGACTATAAAACAAACAAGTGATTAAAGAGATATTTCCTGTAAACACATTCTTCAGGAATTCCTATGTCATACCCAGTTAGTCGATTGTTTGTTGTTGTTTTTTTTTCTATTTTCAATCTGTTCATCCTTTCTTTCTTTCTTCTTTCTTTCTTCTTCTCCCCCCCCCCCAACACACACACAATATATAAATCATATATATATATATATATGTGTGTGTGTGTGTGTTGTGTGTGTGTGTGTGTGTGTGTGTGTGTGTGTGTGTGTGTGTGTGTGTGTACTCTCAAAGATAGATATTTGAGAGTGTTTCTAGTTAATGTTTTCTAGCATACTCTCGAAAGATTTGAATGCGGCTTCTACTGGGGCATACATTATGTCAGAATCTTTTGAACATGAACACATATATTACCAAGCCAGTGGAAAATATTCATAATTTCAAGGACACTTTCTTGATTAAAAAAAAAAAAAAAAGTTACGAATTTTGGTAAAACTTGGCACACTCATGTTGCTATAGGAGGCAGGTTGGTAAATGTTCACGTGGACACGTAAAGGTATGATTTTGAAATGTTCACGTGGACACGTAAAGGTATGATTTTGAAATGTTCACGTGGACACGTAAAGGTATGATTTTGAGGTGTGTACAGCCAGGGATTTGGACTGAAAATTATGTCGTAAACGATAAGTCGAACTGGATTTCTTGCAGGCTCAAAGTGAACAGTTATCTCAGTAATATTGTAATGGTTCTCTTATTCTTCCCCTGTTGATGAAATTACAGTTTGAAGGAAACCAAGTGAAGATTTCTCATAACATTTCTTTTCTTTTTTGGATGTTGGAAAAAGTTAGGATATGCTTATGCATAATGACTGTCGAAAGCTACCTTCATAGATTTCATGTTAATCTTGATCTCATTTTACGAAAACAGATAAAATACTGGTTGGCTTTTCTTTTAGATACAATTTGTTTGACAAGTTTAGTTATTTTGATTTTGTGTGTATGTTGTTTTCTGTTTGTTTACTGTCCAGTCATCTTACAAGTGCACATGGGTCTTCACTGGTACCATACTTGTAGAATTCTGAACAGTTAGCCGTCCACCTGTTCATGATGTTTTCTTCTTCTTCTACAAGACAATTTCCGTCATTCTCCAAAACAGCATTCACTCTTCAACATCTTTGCTTTCAGAACGGATCCTTCGTATGAAACTTAAAGAGATCGTTTGTATGGCCTTCCCGTGTTTGCTCCTAACATGGGTTTTTTTTTTTTCAGAAAGAAAGACTGTGAAACGGCTATGAAAGGAGGAGTGGGGGTAACCAGAAGAAGTGTGTGTAGGGGGATGGGGGGAAGGCGGGAAGAATAATCCCTTTTAAGCGTCCCTGCCTCTGCTATTAACTGATACTGAAGATAGGGAGATTGGAGATGAAGGTAACTCAGTTCAGCGAAATGTCGGCCAATGTCAGACTGACGTAGTTTACCTTAAACACCCCTCTGTCTCCCTCTCTCCCTTTCAGTGGTGTAAAATAAACAAGAATTGCAGGCTTTCGCAGCAACAGTATGGCTCAGCTACACCTGAGGAAGAAGGCTTGTTGAGCGTCAATTGTCTCCCGTTAGCTCTTTTTGTTGGCTGTTTATTTGGCTCGTTTTCTTGTCTCATGCGATAAGTGTTTGAAAAGCAGGTAAATACCTTCTACAGGCTGATGCCTCGGTATGTATACATTTATCACACGTACAGTCACACACACACGTGGGCACGTTTGCGCATGTACACACACATGCATGGACACACACACACACAAACACACAATCACACACACACACACACACACACACACACCACACACACACACACACACAATCACACACACACACACACACACACACACACACACACACACACACACACACACACACACCACTCATAAGGACACACACACGCGCACCCACGCACACACGCACACAAGCATGTGTTTACACATGCACATGTTCACACACACACACGCACTAACGGACAGACACAACAACAACGACGACAACAACAACAACAACAAAACATACATATGCGCACACACACAGACACACACACACACACACACACACACACACACACACACAACACACACACACACACGCACGCACGCACGGCACGCACGCACACACACACCACACACACACACACACACACACACACAGCGTTCTCTACCTTCATCAGCTCTACCATGTTCCCCAAACATACCCATAGACGAGCAATGAGAATAGAGCGAAGTACTATCGGAGTCAGGCAGAGCAGTCATGCCTCCCATTACGTAGCCAAGGTGTACCCTTCTCTTTCCCTCGGCCCACAGTGCTGAATTCCGATAAAACGGAACCAACCATTACACTCCCAGTGTCTCGTCGTTGGAAGGGAACACATGGTAAACAATGGGAAAAGGCAAAGGTAAATCTTAATAAACATTACACGTGTACGCTCCTGTGGTTCTCTGCCTCTCTGTCTCTGTCTTTGTATTTCTGCCCGCCTTTCTATCATCTGTCTGTCTGTCTGTCTGTCTGTCTGTCCGTCTGTCTGTCTTCTCTCTCTCTCTCTCTCTCTCTCTCTCTCTCTCTCTCTCTCTCTCTCTCTCTCTCTCTTTCAAAGCAAGAAATCTTGTTGCAAGCGTAGGATCATCACATTTGTTACAATGTTGTTGTTCTTCAGTTTAACGTCCTTCCACTAAAAGTGATTCAGACAAATGTTGTTACAGTGTGATGTTTTCAAAGTGCACTTATCATTCAAAACAAATGACACCGCAAAATTATATCTAACAATGGAAAGGAATTCAGAATGTATGTATCAAACAATGGCTCCTTTAACGTAGATATGGAGCGAATGATATGAACTCGTCTCTGCACTACTGAAGTGAAAAAAACAACAAAAACAGCGCGCAAAAGCATAAGATTTATCTGCCCTTAAAGGGGAAAAAACTTCATTTTAGTTTTGTTGACCTCTTTTTTGGTGAACGACATTGAGGTTTGATGTCTGTATTGACTGAAGCGGATAGGGTAGACGGAATAAACCATCTCAGAAGAGATGGATAGGAAGCCTATCCAGCCCTGCACCAACACCACCAGAACAACAACATGGACAGAGAACATGTCAGTCTCGACATAGCTGGTTTTTAATTCGGAATGTTTGCCTTCCAACTCTGTGCCCTACTACAACACACTAGCCAGGCACAGCGTTATCCCTTTCTTCACTGACTTTTCGCATGACCAGACGCCACGGAAATACTGTGGACTGCTGAATTCATTCAAACAGGCTAGGCACTTCTAATGCAATTCAACAAATCTCAACACTTGCAAAGAAAAAACCGGGTAAATTTTCCGCACCTGGTTTTTTGAACGAGGAGATAGAATTCTCACTTATCTGATAGCCGGGATGAAGGGTTATGTAAGACTGATTTAGCTACAGGTTTTGGAGATGTATTGTCAGTGTCTTCAATTCTTGTTGTTTAATCCATTAGTAAAAGAGATTGAAACAGATTGCATTGTTACAAAAGAAGCCAAAGATGCAAATAAGCACTCAGAAATATAGTATTTCTCTGGGTCCCACCCGCACCTTCGGGTGTATCATTTTCTTGTCTGCCTTCTGGCCGACTATGGGTAAGGGCCCAGTGATGGTAAGGAAAGACCCACTGACCACTGGTGACTGCAGGAAGGATTGTAACCCGGGATCCTCTTCAGAGGGCACATACGTCCCCGTGGCAAAAGCTTGGTCGTGTCTGGAGTTGAACTGTCTTCTCCTGCCAGAGGAACAGCAGCAAGTGAGGCTTCGGGATGCACACGGCAGTTGCTTGACGGTGGCATTTCTCGCCGTTGGGCTCTGGAGTCATGAAATATAGGCTGCTACACCCGTGGGAACGCTCCAGCGGAGGTTCTGTCGAGTCACGTCTAGTGGCCATTCCACAACGGCATCTGCCAGGGAGCACTTACGTCTCTTGACGTCTTAAAAAATGCCCACTGCGTGCATGCACCCTATGTGAACACAGCGCAGGCTTCCAAGGGTGATGCAGGAATGGTCTCAGCTGGTTTGTTCCGCAGTTAGGACAGTACTTCTCTAGGCCCCACCCGCACCTTCGGGTGTATCTTTTTCTCTCTTTTCTGAGCACACAAAACAAAATGCAAAATAATGCTATTCTAATACACAATACAGAGAGGGAATTTTTGATAAAGATGTCTCATTCAGACCTCAAAAGATGCACAAAACAATGCTCTTCAGATGGATTTCTTCTACTGATAGCGATCAAACATCAGACATTTTTGTCCAGAATTTTACTTGTCTGCTGGGTATAGTATACTAAATAATCGAATTTCTTCAAGTTGTTTTCCGTGTTATTCGTATTTTGGTGTCTATAAGTTAGAGGAAATCTTACGGGAAGCAGGTATACATCAACACTAAAATGATGAACTTGTATGAGTCTAAGGTGAAGGGGTGTCGCAAGAAGTGTTAGTTTGGGACTTCTGTTCCCATGAGTATTCTACAACTGGAGCAAAACGTACCGTCCTTGTTTATATGCATTGTTCATATTCCCCTGCCCTCAGTTCCTACCAAACATACCGAGATCACGTAAATTTGTTCCGTTTCCACTGTAATTTTCAGGCTCAGAAGTTTACACAAGTCTTGGGTCAATGTTAATCTTTATATAAGTATTTCTTCTGCTACTGTCGCTGTGAGGATGGGTCGGCTCAGATTGTATAGGCAAGCGTAGACTTTCATCGTGAATTGTGTGCGCCACCTCACTGCATTTGTGGAAGATAGGTGGATGTTGCAAATTGAATCAGTTTCGACTGATGTGCATTGACTTGTTTATAAACAGAGTAAAAATTGCTTTCCTTTATTAGCCACAGTTCTTCAAGATGCCTGGTTACTGTGTTCATGTGTCATTCGGCAATGAATTATCAGTCAATAATAATGCGTAAACGAATTTGCTGGCGAATAAATCATTTCTGTTGCTTCTCTCTCTCTCTCTCTCTCTCTCTCTCTCTCTCTCTCTCTCTCTCTCTCTCTCTCTCTCTCTCTCTCTCTCTCTCTCTCTCTCTCTCTCTCTCTGGTTTTCACCAACGTAAAAAGGTTACAAGGAAGCTGCCTATCCCCACATGTTTACATTTGCCGTCTGGCCCAAAATCTGATGCTTCAGTTCCATAGATAAACAGGAATAGATGACTGCAGAGGTGGAGTTAGGGAAGACGTGCGGAGGGGGGAGGGGGGCTGACAGATCGTGTGTGTGTGTTCGTGATGATGGCGGGTGTTCTGATTGACGGTGGTGATGTGTGGTGGTGGTGTGTGTTCTGATTGACGGTGGTGATGTGTGGTGGTGGTGTGTGTTCTGATTGACGGTGGTGATGTGTGGTGGTGGTGTGTGTTCTGATTGACGGTGGTGATGTGTGGTGGTGGTGTGTGTTCTGATTGACGGTGGTGATGTGTGGTGGTGGTGTGTGTTCTGATTGACGGTGGTGATGTGTGGTGGTGGTGTGTGTTCTGATTGACGGTGGTGATGTGTGGTGGTGGTGTGTGTTCTGATTGACGGTGGTGATGTGTGGTGGTGGTGTGTGTTCTGATTGACGGTGGTGATGTGTGGTCGTGGTGTGTGTTCTGATTGACGGTGGTGATGTGTGGTGGTGGTGTGTGTGTGCGGCGTGTGTATTTGTCCATGTAAGTGAGTGTGGTGTATTTGAAATGTATGTGTGAGTGTTGCATAGTGAAACGTGTGTGTGTGTGTGTGTGTGTGTGTGTGTGTGTGTGTGTGTGTGTGTGTGTGTGTGTGTGTGTCTGTGTGTGTGTGTGTTCCTCTCTCTCTCTCTTTTCTCTCTCTCTCTCTCTCTCTCTCTCTCTCTCTCTCTCTCGCGCGCGCGCGCGCGCGCGCGCGCTCTCGCTCTGTATATATATATATATATATAATATATATATGATTATATGTATATGTATATATATATATATATGTGTGTGTGTGTGTGTGTGTGTGTGTGTGTGTGTGTGTGTGTGTGTGTGTGTGTGTTTGCATATGATATATATATATATATATATCTCTCTCTCTTTTGTCTTCTCTTCTTTCTTCTCTCTTTTGTTTCTTCCTGAGTGTTCTCCCTCTGTCTCCCCATTGCTTCATCCATTTTTGTTTCATTATGAGTCAGCAGCATCCTAG
>CM065714.1:52770915-52773415 GCA_033310375.1 Conus canariensis
GAGAGAGAGAGAGAGAGAGAGAGAGAGAGAGATCTTTTATTTTCAGTACAGTTAAGAGGTAATTTGTTTTATTGTTACAATTTCTGATTTTATTATTTTACTTATAAATGTTAAATGTTTCCCTGCTAATTTTCCTTTATGATTTTATGTCATTCAGATGTTATTTGTATTGTTTTCGTTTCTCATTAATTTATTAAGGTCTTTTAAATGTCAGTACAACACTATGTTAATCTGACAGTAAATGCTTTCAGTCAGTCAGTGTGTGTGTGGTGTGTGTGTGTGTGTGTGTGTGTGTGTGTGTGTGTGTGTGTGTGTGTGTGAAAGAGAGAGAGAGAGAAGGGAAAATGAGAACATTCTTTTTGCCATCGCAGAATGTATTATTCATCATAGACACCTAAATACAAATGAACACAACAATCAAGGCGAAAGGAAACGCTCATTTAAAACAATATAAAACAGACAATACAAATTTGTCTTCTCCGATGTCCTTTCCATGTCTATGGCCGTGGCTTGATTCCGTCGGCGTCACCGGTATCGGCAAATTCATGGGGGCTATTGCAGGATGGACGTGGTGGCGCCCTCTGGAGGGAGAGTTCACTCACGCCAGCTCCGCGACTTAACAGTTTTTGTCGTCAGTAGGGGGCTTAATAGGTGGTGTCCTGTGTATGTTGGATCAGAAAAGGCACCACTGAACACCGCCGAAGTGACTCGGCGGCAGAGCACTGTCTCCTCCAGTGGGTTGCCTCTTGACGACTTGGGATTGACTGCTTCCTGGGGATTGCCTGTGTCAGGGCTGTGGCGGGCCGGGCCGGGCTGTGGCTGTGGACAGGGGATCGGAATGAGCGGCGTGGGTGCAATGCCACTGAGGTAGTACAGAAGATGGGCCAGCCAAAAAAAAAAGACTTATTCGTTAACTGTTGACAATTATGTCTTCTTCAAGCATCACTAGTAACAGACACAAAGCGTCACAATACAGTTCTCCCGACATGGTTGTAGAAAACACAGAGAGAGAGAGAGAGAGAGAGACAGAGAGAGAGAGAGAGGGAGAGAGAAGAGTGGGGTAGAGGTTGGGGTGGAGGGCTGTGAGAAAGAATAAAGGAGAGAGGGAGGGGGTTACCATTGATTTAAAACGTTTTATGCTTTACTCTCTCTCTCTCTCTCTCTCTCTCTCTCTCTCTCTCTCTCTCTCTCTCTCTCTCTCTCTCTCTCTCTCTCTTGTTGTTGTTGGACTTAGACAATAGAGGTAAGAAAAACTGGGTGACCAAGGTGAGGATGAAACTGTGTGAATATGGTTTCAGCTTTGTATGGATGAACCAAGGTGTAAGTGATATGAATGTTTTTATTCGGGTATTTCGAGAAAGACTGATTGGTTGTAGTTGGCAAAATTGGGATTATCATGTGCAAAACAGCGACAGATTTGAATCATATAGAGCGTTCAGTCATTTACGCTGTTTACCTGTATATATATATATATATATATATATATATATATATATATATATATATATATATATATATATCTCGATGAAGATGGACAAACAACTAAAGCGCATCATGACTAGATTCAGATTCGGTGTGTTTGATATTGCTACTCATCATTTTCGTTACAGACAATTATGTGACAGAAATCTATTTGTATTATGCCAAAATTCGAAAGAAGATGAAGTTCATTTTGTACTGACGTGTCCAAGATTAAGAGACCTCAGAGAGCAAATCATAGCACAAAAATATTTCAAGAATCCTTGTCTTTTCAAGTTTGTCTTTTAATGTCATCATCTAATGAACATACTATTAAACAATTTGCTATTTATCAATGTAACGCATTCCAGAAGCGAAGTGTTTATGTAACATGATGAAGAGTAGTGTCAATATGTGACATGAATCACAATGTATCCCCATTCTAAGGGGCTTTGGCCTTTATGAATAAATCATTTGAGTATTGAGTCTTGAGTCTCTCGCTCTTTGTGTAAGTGTGTGTGCGTGCGGGTGTGTGTGTTTGTGTGTGTCTGTGTCTGTGTGTCTGTGTGTGTGTGTGTGTGTGTGTGTGTGCGCGCGCGCGCAGGCATTTGAGCATTTATGCGCAGCTAAATGTGTGTGTGTGTGTGTGTGTGTGTGTGTGTGTGTGTGTGTGTGTGGTGTGTGTGTGTGTGGTGTGTGTGTGTGTGTGTGTTGTCTGTCTGTCTGTCTGTCTGTCTGTGTGTCTGTGTGTCTGTGTGTCGTGTGTGTGTGTCTGTGTGTGTGTGTGTGTGTCGTGTGTGTGTGTGTGTGTGTGTGTGTGTGTGTGTGTGTGTGGTGTGTGTGTGGTGTGTGGTGTTGTGTGTGTGTGTGTGTGTGTGTGTGTGTTTTGTGTGTGTGTGTGTGTGTGTGTGTGTGTGTGTGTGTTGGCGCGCGGGTGTGTGTGTGCGCGCGCAGGATAATGGAAAGGGGTGGGGGGGGGTCGTGCTTCCATGCACCCATGCAATAAATCTCCATCACTCTGCACTAAGCGTCGTGTTTGCAG
>CM065714.1:52778415-52805915 GCA_033310375.1 Conus canariensis
ATGGCGTGTTTCCTCGAAACAAACTGCTGCTTCGAATCTTCATGACTCAACATGAAAAGAAAATGACCATCACTGAGTTCTCCATAACAATATGATAGTGCATAAAACCTAAAATGTCAATTTCTTGATTATGTCAAAAGGTATCCCAAATCTTTGTTAAAGTGTACAGATAAGCATTTCAGAGTGTTTAGAGAGGGAACAAGAAAAGAGGAGAGTTGAAAAACATAGAGAGAGAGAGAGAGAGACAGACAGAAGACAGAGAAGACAGGCAGACAGACAGACAGACAGAGACAGAGAGAGACAGAGAGAGAGAGAGAATGAAGACTTTAGGCCAAGGAGATCTAAGAATGAAGATTTTAGCCCGATGCATAGTCTTTATATTTGTCCTTGTCTCACACAAAATGACAAGACTTTACATTTCTGCCATTGAAGCCGACAGAAAAGCTCTATGAACGTAGCCTGATTATCATATTCACGGTAAGTCTTACATTAAGAATTCAAACATAATTCAAATATGTTTGTAATACTGGGGATTTTAATTTCCCACATATTGACTGGCATGGTACTGGCTCTGGAGAAAGAGGTCAAAAGTTCATAAATTGCCTACAGGATGCATTTCTGAACCAAATGGTAAAACAACCAACAAGACATAGACAGGGACAAAAATCAAATATACCAGATTAGTACTTGTTAATGACGAGAATATGATATCAGACGTTAAGCACTTAGCTCCTATAGGCAAAAGTGATCATGAGGTTTTAATGTTCTCTTTGTACCTAGGAGAGGACCAAGAGAAAGAAGAACCAAAGCAGTCATATAATTTTAAGAGAGGAAATTTTATGCAAATGAAAGAAGAACTGAAGATGATTAACTGGAATAAACTCAATGATCTTAGTGTAGAACAATGCTGGGGGGATATTAAAAGTATATTAAATTCTTTAACAGAAAACAACGTTCCAAAACAAATTATTAAGAATAATTAAAAAAAAAAAAGAAATACAGAAACCAAAGTGGATGAATGCGAAGACAATGAAATTTGTAAAAAAAAAAAGAAATAATAATATGTATCAGAGATTCTTGGTCACTAAGCAGGGGAAAGATTATCCAAATTATATTAAAGCACGTAATACTAGTAACAAAAAATAAGAAAAGCAAAAAAGGAATTTGAAAAGAAGCTATCAAAGGAATGTAAAAAAAATCCAAAAGCCTTCTGGAGATATGTACAATCGAAAACAAAGATGGACACAGGAGTTAGCCCTTTAGTGACACAGTAGAGACAGATAGTGGTAAGGCAGATATTTTGAATACATTTTTTCTAGTGTATTCACAAGGGAAGATACCAAAATATGCCTACTCTAAGTCCAGCTTCAAGGTCAAAAGGTACAGTATTGGAAAATGTAGACATTTCTGTGGATGCAATAAAAAAGAAACTTCAATCTCTGAACCCAAATAAGGCATGTGGTCCTGATGCCATTCCATCGAGAATACTGAAAGAGCTAAATGAGGAGATGGCCTTCCCACTTTACATACTCTTTTCTAAATATGTTAAGGAAATGATAGTGCTTTCAGACTGGAAAACAGCTACAGTCATTCCAGTATTCAAAAAAGGTACGAGAACAGATCCAGAAAATTATAGACCAGTGAGTTTAACATGCATTATATGCAAAATGTTAGAATCATTTATTAGAGTCTATTATTAAACATATCACAGAAAATAAATTATATGCTGAGTGTCAACATGGATTTCGTGCAAAAAGATCTTGTGTGACTCAACTTTTAGAAGTGATGGAAGACTTCACAAAGGAGATAGATAAAGGAGAGAATATAGATGTATTGTATTTAGACTTTAGAAAAGCATTCGATTCAGTACCACATGAAAGAAATTAGAGTCTTATGGAATAGTAGGAAATGTACTTGGTTGGGTTAGAGACTTTTTATCAAAAAGAACTCAGAAGGTGAGGATTGGTAGTTCCTTCTCTCAAAATGTTGATGTTATTAGTGGGATACCACAAGGCAGTATTTTGGGACCAATATTATTCACAGTGTTTATAAATGATCTCCCTGTAGAATTAAAGAGTACATGTAAAATCTTTGCAGATGACACAAAGCTTTATAACTCTCCGAAATTGCATAAGGAATTACAAAAGGATATTGAAACATTAGTACAGTGGTCTGATACTTGGAACCTATATTTTAATGCAGAAAAATGTAAAGCACTTCATATTGGAAAAACAAACCCACAAAAGGATTATGTAATGAAAATTGCAGACAAGGAAATAAAAGTATCTGAATGTGGGGAAGAGAAAGGCCTAGGTGTGACTTTTGACAAAACTTTGCAATTTGACAATCTTATTGTGAATAGTATTAATAAGGCTAACAGAATGATTGGAATAATAAAAAGAACCTTTACATTTATAGAAAATGACACTTTTTCACAATTATATAAGACACTAGTTAGACCTGTTCTTGAATATGGAAATACTGTATGGTATCCAATGCTAAAAAGACAATCAGAAGCTCTAGAAAAGGTACAAAGAAGAGCAACCAAGATGATTCATAATATAAAAGATTACTCATATCAGGAAAGATTAAAATATCTACAAATTCCAACACTTAAGGCAAGAAGAATAAGTGGAGACTTAATTCAAGCATATAAGAGATTTAATGGAATTGATGATGTTGATAAAGCATGCTTTTTTGTACTCCGCAGAAAAATACTACAAGGAACAGTGAAGGTAAGATATTTAAACAATATTCCAGAACTAATTTGAGAAAATTTACTTTTGCTAACAGAGTAACCAATTTTTGGAATGAATTAACAGTTAACATCAAACGTGCACTTGGTATTAATTTTTTTTTAAGAACCTCATAAATAAATATGAATTATTAACTAAATAAAATGTGAATTTGATGGATAATAGGACTGAGCTAGTCTACGACTGGACGAACGGTCACGAAAAAAAAAAAACATACATACAGAAGGGGCGTAAAAAGCCTAAATAGGCTAAGCTGTTTTTGATACAACGCCCCTGATCCTGATCCTGATCCTAAAAAATAATAGTGTGTTGGAGAGAGAGAGTGAGACAGACAGACAGACAGACAGACAGAGATCTCAGAATGAAGATTTGAGGCTGATGCCTAGTCTTTATACTTGTCCGGGTCATACACATATCATCACAAGACTTGACATTCATGCTGTCGAAATCAACAGAAACGCACTGCGAACATAGCCTGATTATCGTATTGGCGGGCAGTCTCACATTAAGAACGTAATAGTGTGTTGGAGAGAGAGAGAGAGAGAGAGAGAGAGAGAGAGAGAGAGACGCTTGACGCTTGACGCTTGACGCTTGACGCGCGCTTTCACGCCGCGACATTTATTGTGGGGCCCTCGGCCCGTCCACAGGAGTACGCAACATACATTACAACATGACAACAACAAAAACATTGATTGAAACGTTGATTGTAAATATTTTGTTTTCTGTTTAGAATTTCTATTTTTCCTATATCGTCAATATTACTATTACATATGGGTTTCTCTCGTTTTTAAGGCATAGAAGATGTACATTGCAATATCTCTTATGATTTCAGTGTTATCGTTTTGTAGCAGACTTTCCAGTGTGATTGCGTTTCTATTACTAAAATGTTTGAAAATGTATTTTGTTCGCAATTGCCTGTAATTGGGACACCACATTAAGAAGTGCATTTCTGTTTCTACTGTTGGGCAGAAGGGGCATGTTGTTATAGCTTGATTATCTATATATTTTTTATTGCCATGCAGTTCGTTTATTCCTAACCGTAATCTTGTCAATGCTTTTCTAAACTTCGCGATTGTGATTGCGCGAAAGTATTCTTCAGTTTGGTGAATAGTTTTAAATGTATGGTATGTTGTAAATCGTTCACTATTCGCTATTTGTTATGCCAATTCTGTTTGTAACAATCTATGATTCTTTGTTTTAGTGTTATGATAAATCTTTGCTCGTTTTGTACGCCTTCATTCAACCAGACTTCAGAGAAGCCATACATATCCAAACAGCGTTTAATTTCCAGCGCCCAGTTCTGTGGTTTGTCAATTTCTGTTTTTTTCTCTTTCATATGCTTGTCTAGGTATCCTGTCTGGAGTCATCTTCATTATTTTGAACCAATATCTGATTGCTTTTATTGAACTATCTATACTCATCGGATATCTTCCTAGTTCTCCGTATACTAAGTTGTTTGGCGTTTTTCTCCCTACCCCCATGTATCTTTTACATGCGAATAAATGTATATTTTCCACCGCTGAATAACGAGTCAAACCCCATACTTCTGCTGCGTACAGTAGCAGTGACTTGACCTGTGTATCAAATAGCTTAAAAAATATATTTATATCTAAGTGTCCTAAACTATACATTGTTTTCATTATTTCACCTATTTTCCCTTTCGCCCTTCCTGCATATTCTGAAAGTGAAATATCTACTGAGAGTTTAGTCGTTAGAGTAAAACCTAAATATTTGTAGCTATTTACTACCTCAATTTCTTCCCCTTTGTAATTCCATTTTTCTAGTCTGCCAAGGTATCCTCCTTTTCTAAAGACCATGATTTTTGTTTTTTGGAGATTAACCTTTAGTCCAATGCGGTCCGAGGCTTCCTGTAGGTTCTTAATTTGGTTTTGCAGACCTGCTGGTGTTCTTGATATTAAAGCTATGTCATCAGCGAATAGAAGTGAAAATATTTCTGCCTTTCCGGGTACGAATTGATATCCGTGTCTTCCTTTAGCTGTGACATTGTCTGCAACTTCTGTAATTAGTAATGAAAAGATTAGGGGGGACAGTAAGCACCCTTGTTTCACTCCTGTGTGACATTCAAAGAATTCTGTTAGTTCAGTTCCATGTCTTACACATGCTTGTACTGTTTTATAGATAGCTTTTAGCATGTTAAGCATCTTCGTAGATATTTTGTGTTTCTGTAGGATTTCCCAGAGTTTTTCTCTATTTACTGTGTCAAACGCTTTCTGATAATCAATGAAGGCTACATACAATTTACTTCTCCTTCTGCCGTATAGGCAGTTACTTATCATGGATGTTAGTGTGAAGATATGATCTACTGTTGAAAAATCTTTCCTGAAGCCTGCCTGTTCTTTGCTAATTTTATTTTCTGCTTCTGCCCAATCATATAGTCTTCTGTTTAATATTGCTGTGTAGATCTTGCTTATGATGCATAATAAGGATATTCCTCTATAGTTTCCTGGATTCTGTCTATCTCCTTTCTTGTGTAGTGGTATAATCACTGCCCTTGACCATTCTATGGGGAAGTAGCTATCTTGGTATAACTTGTTGAATAATTTCGTTAAGAATGGCACTATATTTTGTCCTATGGTTTTAAGAAATTCAGGAGGGATTTCATCAATACCTGGTGATTTGCCTTTTTTTAATTTTTCTGTAGCTGATCTTACTTCATTTTCGGTTATCTCTTCGTCTAATTCTTGTACTTGAATTTCGTTTAACACTTCTTCTTCTTCTTGTGGTCCTTCTTCTCTATCGTTTAGTATTTCTGTGTCATGTGGATTCAAAATGCTTTCGAAATGCGTTTTCCACTGAGTAATATTAATAGATGGTAATGTGTTCTTCTTCCTTCTAACACTTTTTATGGTGCTCCAGAACATTCGGCTGTCCTTGCGATTTTGTACTAGTGTGTCGTATGTTTGCTTTTTATACTGTTTTTTTCTTTTCTCTAATTATTTCTTTGTATACTGCTCTTTTATTCCTGTAAGCCTCTCTCCTTACTTGATAAATGGTTGGGTTTTTATCCTTTTTCGTCCATGTCAGTCTATTGAGTGCTTGTTTTGCTTCTTTCTTTTTGATTTGACATTTTTTATCATACCAGCTGCTTGTAGTCTTACATTTTCCTCCTATACCTATTGTTCTGTACATGTCTTTCCCTGCCTCTTTTAATAGCTTATTAAATCTGTCTATACTCGTGTCTACATCTCTCTCTATTTCTTCTGTTATTTGCGCCATTGTTTGTTTTGCCTCTTCCGATTCTATGAACTGGACATACTGTTGTTGTTTTGTGGGATCCCACTTTAGTTTCTTCACGTAAGATTTCTTGCCCTCGTTCTCTTGTGCGTTAGACAGTGTACTTTGTAATTCCATCATAATAGGCATATGCTGAGCTTCAACTCTCTCTACTATCTGACACTTATTCACATTTTCTAACAGTTCAACAGAACATATATAGTAATCTATAATACTGTTACCCCTTTCGGAATAAAACGTGTATGCATCGTCGAACTTTCCCATACAAAGACCATTTAGTGGCGTTACATTAAATGTTATACAAAATTCTATTAGTTTCTTGCCAAAACCATTTGTGTGGGGATCTTTAGACCTACGTGCATACACGTCCTGTTCTCTTCCTGTAATCTCATTTTCATCATCGATACTCAAGCTCCATTCCCCAATACGAGCATTAAGATCTCCTCCAATGATGTAATGGAAGTTGTTTCCTTGTTCTGTCTGTGCAAATATATATTGTTCAATTAGTTCTAGTGTGCATGAGTAATCTTTGTCAGAATAATATCGACTATCTACTGGATGTACATATGTACCTAAAAATAAAATATCTTTTTCACAATGCAATAGACTTTTCATTAACTTCACACAGAGTACATTTTCCATGTCAGTATTTATCAGCTGGACATATTCAGATAACTCTTTTTTTATCAACAGGATTGTTCCCCCGAGGGTCTTCCCATTCTAGTAAATTTGACCGCTGGACAATGTAATTGCAAAAACTCCTGGAATTTTAATTCGAAATCAAAAAATTTAGAAGTAAATGTTTCTGTTAAACAGCACAGATCAAAAGATGTGATAAATTCTAAAAAGTCTGGTTCCGTTAACTTATCTAATAATCCCCCCACATTCCAGCATACAAAGGATAGGTTTCTTTTTCCACTCTCATCTTCCTTTCTTCTTTCATTCCCACTCGCTCTCTCTCTCGTTCCCACATTCATGTCGTATTCTGGTGTCTTTTCATTGTTCTCTTGAGTTCGTGTGGTCTGTGGTGCCTGTGTACGGCCGTGGCCTGCCCTTCATTTCTTACCTTTTCCTTCCTTCGTAGTTGAATTCGTGCGTGTGCTACTTGTTGTTTTGCTGGGTGCCTTCCTGCTACTGGTGTGTGAACGTAAAGTTTTGTTTGTTTTGCATTGTCCTCCCTTCTCTCCCTCCTCCCCACCAGCTCTGCCCCCCTCCTCCCTGTCCGTCAACGCTGTACTACTGCATTGAATTCGCACTGTTTCGTCCAGAGTTGTTTGCCGCGAGCCCCCACCCCTGTCCAACCTCTCCCTTTCTCCCTCTGCTAGGCTGGCTCTGTCTTGTTTACCACATGTGACCACTTGTCTGTCGCGCCGCGGGTATGGTGTTGTGTCAATTGTCGCCTCGCCGACCACCGCGCGCGCTGCATCTACGCCAGACCTTGACCCCGGTGGGTCCCAGAAGGGTTCTGATTGGTCCTTGGGTTTGTGTTGGTTTTTGGATGTGTGTGCGGTGACCTGTGTGAGCACGTGGTTACTGTCTGAACTTGGGAGCGGGCTGACACGTGTTTCTGTGTTGTGTGTTACATTCATGCCTTCATTCTTGCTTTCCTCAGACGCACCCCCTCTCCCATTTCCCCTCTCCTTTTCTCCCCCCACTGACACCTCTCTATTACCCTCTGCTCTATCTCTCTGTTTTTTGGGGATCTGCAGAGGTTCCAGTACCCTGTCCCAATCAACCCCTGATCTCCCTCCTCTCTCTCCTCCTGCCTCCCTCCATGCCATCAGATTTTCACTCTCACATACACTCCCTTCTCCTGCCTCACTCTCTCTCTCACCACTTTCATCCCCACTGTCACTCCTACTGGCACTCATCATCTGTGTAATCTGCTCGGTTGCTTTCTTTCTTTCTCTCTTCCTTTCTTCATTCCACTCTTTCTCTCTTCTCAACTCATTTACCATTTCCCTCTCCCTTTGCTCTCTCCTCAGTCTCTCTCTCTCTCTCAGTCCCACATTTTCACGTTCCATCCTTCCATCATAGTCTTTGTAGCTCCATCCTTCATGACTGTCCGACACTCTTCCTTTGAACCACGATTGTCTATTTGTCTCTTGAAGACTTGCTGTGGCGTACCCATGCCCGTTCCTGCCGTCATATCTGGAGGTCCGCTCCGCTGGTCCGTGGGTCCGCACCGCTGGTCCGTAGGTCCGCTCCGCTGGTCCGCAGGTCCGCTCCGCTGATCCGTAGGTCCGCTCCGCTGGTCCGCAGGTCCGCTCCGCTGGTCCGTGGGTCCGCACCGCTGGTCCGTAGGTCCGCTCCGCTGATCCGTAGGTCCGCTCCGCTGGTCCATAGGTCCGCTCCGCAGGTCCGTAGGTCCGCTCCACCGGTGGGATGGGCTGCTCCCTCACGTACAGCTTCCCTCCGACGAAGTAACCGGACTTGCCCGTCTCCCTCAGCTCACGTAGTTGTGCTGTCTGGCGCCTCGTCCGGTCCTGGCTCACCGCGATCCCTTCAGCTTTCATAGTTTCCCTGGCCTCCCGGTTCCTCAGCACCCGCATGGCGTCCCCCCATCGTAACATTTTGGCTATCACAGGCCTAGGGCGTTTGTTTGATGGGTTGAACCTTCCCAGTCTGTGGGCCCGTTCCACTGCGTCTGCTGCCCAGTCCTCCTCCTTCATGTACTTTTCCAGTACCCCTTTGATGGTGTCCTCACATTTTTCTGGTCCACTCCCTTCGTCTCCTTCTTTTAGCCCGTAGAACTTTAGGTTGTTCCTACGGGAAAAACCTTCAAGTTTGTCCATTTCGTCCTCCATAAGCGCTAGTCTGCCTGCCATGCGTTCCTGTGTTTCGTCTAAATGTTGAACTGCCCTCGTATTTGCCTGTATGTCTTGTTTTGTGTCAGCTAGCTCTTGAACTAGGCTGGTAAGTGTGTCTGACATTTGTGTCTGTTTGACATCTATCTTCTTAATTGTGTCTACTTGTGATTTGAAAGAGTCTGCCAAAGATGTGATTGTATTGAATATTTGTGTCATCTGCGTTTCCATCGTGCTAAATCTGGTGTCGATTTTGTGTTCCAGCTTGCGTGCTTCTTCCTCAATTTTCTCATTAACATTCGGTCCGGGGTTCGTTTCAATATCGTTACTTAGAATCAGCCTCCTGCGTACATACGAAATGTTCAAGATGATCAGTAGTGCCACTAACAATGTCACTTTCGGGTTGCTCCGACCGGCCCCTAGCATTTCGTTCATAACTGACCAGTTCATGATTGCTGTCAGCGCCCAATTCATGCTTGCCGTCATCGCCGCCATCTTTGTTGACATTCTACTGACCTCGTTTCCAGTTGCGTTAACTTCTTGCATCGAAAAGGTGGCAGTTCCAGTCCCCCGCTCTTCCACACCGATCACACCGTTCCTGACAATTGCTCTCGGTCCAAAAGCCACTGTAGTCATGTCCAGAGCACTGATCGTGGTTAGTGCAAACGTCCAAAACACCACCGAACACAGCAGTATCTCCTTCACCCCTGCAACCTTTGACCCCTCTCTCATTCCCTTCACTTCCTTTCTCCTTCCTTTCCGCATTGTCCCTCCAAAAAGTCCGATTCTGGCCCTCCACTCGCACAGGTCTATCATTCTGCAGTTCTCGCAGCTGCAGACACTTCCACAAACACTTCTTCTAATTAATATTACCACTGGAACGATACTTGGAGCACTGTAATCCGCCCAACAACACACTTTTGACCGGAGCTCATCCCGCCCGATGTTTACCAGTCGCCATCTTGTTGCGTACTCCGAGAGAGAGTGAGAGAGAGAGAGAGAGAGAGAGACAGAGAGACAGAGAGACAGAGACAGACAGACAGACAGACAGACAGACAGACAGACAGGCAGACAGAGAGGAATGAAGATTTTAGGCCGAGGCCTAGTCTTTAAATCTGTCCTTGTCATATACATGTCATTACAAGACTTGACATTTATGACGTCAAAACAACATGTAGGCATAGCCTGATCATCGCATTGACGGGCAGTGTCAGAATAAAGAAATAACGATGTGTGGAATACAGAGAGAGAGAGAGAGAGAGAGAGAGAGAGAGAGAGAGAGAGAGAGAGAGAAACACACACACACACACACACACACACACACACACACACACACACACACACACACACACGCACACACACACAGAATATTTCAGGCCGAGGTCAAATCTTAAAACCTGTCCTTAACATATACACATCTTTACAAGATTTGACGTTTATACTGTCAAAACCAACAGAAAGGCACAGCGAACATAGCTTGATTATCATATTGATGGACAGTCTCAAATTAAGGAAGTAATGATGTGCTGGAAAGAGAGAGAGAGAGAGAGAGAGAGAGAGAGAGAGAGAGAGAGAGAGAGAGAGAGAGAGAAAGGGAGGGAGTTTGATATTAGGCAGAGGCCTAGTCTTTAAAACTGTCCTTGTCATGCACACATCATTACAAGACCTTCGCATTCATGCCACCAAAACCAACAGACAGGCAAACAGACAGACAAACAGACAGACAAACAGACAGACAGACGATATTAGGCCGAGGCTGGGTCTTAAAATGTCCTTGTCATGCACACGTCATTACAAGACCTGACATTTATGCTGTCAAAAGCAGCAGAAAACTCACTGCATACATAGCCTGCATATCATATCGACAGCCTCTCAGACTGAGGAAGTAACAGTGTGTTGTGAGAGAGAGAGAGAGAGAGAGAGAGAGAGAGAGAGAGAGAGAGAGAGGAGAGAGAGAGAGAGAGAGAAATCTCGCGTGACTCGACTGAATCGAAGCCACACTCACCTTTCTCCCACCCCCCACTCCCCCCCCCCCATCCCCCCACCCCCCCGCCTCCCCTTTCCTTCCATCGTTATCCCGACGAGTTCTGCTGCAGCAGCGAACTCGCCCTCCCCGTCTCTAGCGCAGTCTTCATTTACCTGCGACAATCGATACGAACGGTGTGACCTCGGCCGAACGGCCGTCCTACGTTTTCAGCCGTGTGGCTGCCAACACAAATCATGCATCGCCAGGCTCTGGAAGCAGCGGAAAGACGTTTACGTTGATAGGGCATACGCGGGGGAGGGGAGAAGGGGGTTGGGGTTGGGATGGGTGGGGGGTGGGGGGGGGGAGAGTATTTTTAGAAGCGTGTCATTTGGTTGCTCACCGGCTAAATATTGACCAGATTTGTCAATGGCGATGTCTATGCCTTGTAAGACTTGTATATAAAGAGTTTCTGTGAAATCGATAGGATTATTTTCTTAAATCGTGTTTAGGCTGCCTGTTGTGACGTTTCGTGTTGTTTTAGTTGTTGTTCAAGATTGTGCGAACATGGCGTCAGAGTTACAGGTTGAGTCGGGAAGCGTTGGGGGAATGATCTCTCCAACCAAATCTGGAATATCAGCGGACATTTCCGAGCTCCAAGCCTGCCAGTGTGACGTCTTGTATGCATGCGACATGTGCTAAACTTGCTCCTTTCTTTTCCTCTGTACCACTTTCTTGAACCGGTGTAGCAGGCCATTTTGCTACCCATCTGGAAAGGTTCCTCCACGGAGAAGCAACCTCTTTGTTGATCGTGGCTTTTACCAGTGAACTTACCGTTGTTTTTTCATTTTTCCCGTGGGATGTTGTCAATAACTTTCTGTGTGCTGATGCCGTCTCCCCCCCCCCCTCCCCCTTTCCTCCATCAATGCCCTCCTCCATACCCCCGCTGTCCTCCTTGAAATCTCTGAAAAAAAAATTCCTATTTAAATTTTCCTCTTCTTAACTCTTCATTTATAGAAGCAGTTTGTATTTATCAAGTCATTCGTGTGTGTGTGTGTGTGTGTGTGTGTGTGTGTGTGTGTGTGTGTGTGTGTGTGTGTGTGTGTGTGTGTGTGTGCGCGTGTGTGTGGTGTGTGTGTGTGTGTGTGTGTGTGTGTGTGTGTGTGTGTGTGTGTGCGTGCATGCGTACGTGCGTGCGTATGTGTGTGTGTGAATTTGTGTGTGTGTGAATTTGTGTGTGTGTGTGTGTGTGTGTGTGTGTGTGTGTGTGTGTGTGTGCGTGCGTGTGTGTGTGTGTGTGTGTGTGTGTGTGCGCGCGTGCGCGTGTGTGCGTGTGTGTTTGCAAGTGAGGGGTTGAGGGAACAGGCCCTAGAATGTTCTTCTATTGTTGTGGTGGTGACTGCGATGGTGGTATAACGTAGAGCAATGTCGAACACATATGGGCATGCGTGAGCACGGAGCCAGCGTCTTGACCTGAACAACTGAACCGGTTTCAACAGCTGATTCAAAGATCCGCAAAGCAAGGATGCTATCTGCATTCAATAGTACTCGCCGTTCTTTTCCTTCGGTTTCGTTGTTCACCGCCGTATGTTTTGTCCGAAAAAAATCCTCACAGTTGACACGCGTTGCCCCTGTATCATCACGACGCGTTCTTTTCACCGTTGGATAGTATGATCGTGCAGCTGTTGTTGTCTGGTTTCAACCTCTGCCTCTGGCTAATTAACGTTCAACTTAAATTCTTACTTGGTTGAGAGATTTGGGAGGTCAAAGTAGCATATACTGAAGGCGGTACAGTTTGATCAGTTTAATAGAGATTTATCTTGGATAATAGGGTCTCATGCTAAGCCTCTGACTTTACTACTTTTATTTACAATTTATCATTTCTTTTCTTTACAAAAATCTTGTTGTTGCTGTTGTTGTTGTTGTTGTGGTGGTTGTTGTTGCTGTTGTTGTTGTTGTTGTTGTTTTCTTCTTCTTCTTCTTCTTCTTCTTCTTCTTCTTCTTATTATTATTATTATTTTATTATTATTATTATTATTATCATTATTGTTTGTTGTTGTTGTTGTTATTATTATTGTTATCATTATTATTATTATCATCATCATCATTATCATCATCATCATCATTATTGTTATTATCGTTATTATTATCATCATTATTATTATTATAATCATCATCTTTATTATTATATTATTATTATCATCATATTATCATTACCTGTTATTCATTCATCTAGAAGGCCATTGCCGGCCGTAATCTCAAGCACCCTCAGCTGCTGAAAGTGTTCGAACTGTACACTTCTCTGAAATCAGATCGATACAACATAGTTTTTGCTTGGGTTCCCAGCCTTGTGGGCATTCGAGGCAACGAGGTGGTTGATCAACTTGCCAAGAGTGCCCCAAAGGAAAAGTTGTGCGGGTTGTCTATTCCTCACACTGATCTCAAACCCAAAACACAGGCTTGTGACAAAGACCTCTGGCAAGAGGAATGGAACTCGCAGACGGATAACAAACTGCTTAAAATCCGTCCAGACCTGAAAGAGTATTTACCATATTCCAGAGAGGGCCGTAAAGATGAAAGTATTATGCCGTTTGCATACAGGCCACTCGTTTTACACCCATTCTTATCTTTTAAAAGGTGAAGAAGCTCCGTGGTGCATTCCATGTCATGTACTACTCACAGTGAGACATATTCTTTTAGAATGTTGGGACTTGCACGATGTGAGACATAAACACTTTACAGCAGACTCCATGAAATCTTTGTTCAGAGATGTCCGGCCTGACGTGATCTTTGAGAGATTAACATTTTTCATCTAATCTAAGGTTTTACAGAGGAAAGACTTGTAACGAAGTTTCTGGTGCGTTTTTAGAAGGTGTATTTTAAAGAAATGCGTGAATGTTTTGTTGTTGTTGTTGTATTTTACGCGGTGACAGCCCTGATATGGCCCTTTGCGGTCGGCTGGGCTATAAGCAAAATTACCTTACCTGACCTCATTCATCTAGAAATAGTACAAAGTAATAGCGTACATCGTCTTTGAGTACTTGATAAAGTCAGGAACTACCAGGCAATTACGGTTCATTTATGCTGGACAGTGGCTAGTCTTTGGAATCAAATCGATCTGTTCGACCAGACATTCGTTCTCTGATCGCAGATTCTCGCTGTTCGAGCGTTTTTGTTTTTTCTTTGCCTTCTTCTTCTCAGTTCCTCTGTTAGTGTATTTGTTGGTTGCTTCTTCTTCGTCTTCTTCTCATCACTTTTACTTCTCCTCGCTCTTCTTCTTTTCCGTATCAATCGTCTTTTTCTCCTTTGTTTTTCCTTCTTTTTCGTCTCAATCCTATTTTCCTCCCCTTCTTCTTCGACTCATTCTCCTCTTCAAATGTTCTTTTTCCTCTTCTTCGTCGTCAGCTTTTTGTACTTCAGGTTTTTGTTTTTCTTTCCTCCCGTTTTTCTACACTTTCTTTTGCTACTTTTCCTTCTTTTCAACTCTTTTTTTTTTTCCTTTTCTTCGTCATTATCATACTGGTTTTCTTCTTCTTCTTCTTCTTCTTCTTCTTCTTCTTCTTCTTCTTCTTCTTCTTCTTCTTCTTCTTCTCTTGCATTCACTATTTGATTTCGACCGCTAGCCTGTTCCAAAACAATCCATGGTCCTAGTGTATTGTTGTTTTATTTGTATGGAAGTAGATGTTTACTGAATAAATAATGCGACATGATTACATGAATAATACTAGGACCCAAGCATTCTTTCTTTTGTGTGTGTGTGTGTGTGCGTGCGTGCGTGTGTGCGTGCGTGCGTGCGTGCGTGCGTGCGTGCGTGCGTGCGTGGTGTGTGTGTGTGTGTGTGTGTGTGTGTGTGTGTGTGTGTGTGTGTGTGTGTGTGTGTCCACGTCGGTTTTCATCAATTTTCAGATTAACGAGACTCTCTCTCTCTCTCTCTCTCTCTCTCTCTCTCTCTCTCTCTCTCTCTCTCTCTCTCTCTCTCTCTCTCTCTCCATTCAATAAACGCGTTCTGTAACAACGAAACATCAAGCAGATGGCACACTGTGTTATAACATGGTGTTTTATTGACATGCATAACAATGCACATGAGAATCCGGGCTAATAAATCCCGTTCCGCATTCCATCCCCCAGGCGATGAGCTAACTCCAGCCTACACCCCTCAGAGAGACAACCAATGTTCAAACCACTTGATTTTTGGACCCCTTTGCATAAAAACCAGCAATCTTGATTTTGTGATTAAATAGTCATTTCAAGCGTTTTATTTCCTGTTTTATCATACAACATTCTAGTGTGTCTACGAATAGAGCTATTTGTGGTGCGGCTTTCTGTGCTTTACTGGAAATAAATGACAGTTTCTTCCGTCGCTTAGCACAATCGATTCAATGACTTGCCTGAGATCTACTATCCACTTCATATTTGATGGAAAGAGGGTTCCTGGATATTCATGATTAGCGGGGCCCCTGAATCAGCCTTAACAGACGCCGGAAGGTGGCGCTGACACAGTGTAATGGCTTTACTCGACAGGAGTTGAGAGTGTAAAATCATTTTGTACTATTCGTCTGAAAAGGATCTTGGATCTACCGTTTGTTCTCAATCCGCTCCACAGATGGGCAGCACCAAAATGTCATGGTTACGTCTGTTGACCACATTCTGTCTTTCCAGCAAATTTAGTGAACAACGGATCAGTAGCTTTTGTGCAATCTTGCTGCCATACAAGCAAGTAAACGAACGGACAAAAGTGAACACATATCCTTTTTAGCCCTGACCCATAACTTAGTAACAATGACAAGAGCTTTACCTGCAAGTTAATATTGCTTGTTCATACCTTGACCTGAAAGTTGCATTCTACAACAACAAAAAGTACACATCCGTGTAAATATGTAATTAAGGCTGGCAGTGCGTTCTAAGTTTTAACGCTGTTAAAACATAAAACACAGAAGACAATAGGCGGTACGCCTTGTTTCAAATGATACTAGGGGTAAATTACACATAAAAAATGTTACACCAGCACTCATGGTGAATAAAAGGTACATAAAACAATGACATTGGTGTTGCATATTCATCTAGCACACATGCGGTTAAGAGGTGCACAGGACGAATAATGATACTTCCTCCTGATAAGGAGGTTCCAAGTATGAACATCTACCCTAACCTGTTGTTTAAGTTCCAGAACGGTGTAGTCTTTCTTAAACGGTGATTCTTGGGACTTGGGAAGGTCTGCCACTTCTGCGTCGATTTGCTTTTGAATCGCTTTTCCTGTGGTGCTTTTTTTATCTGGAAACGTGCTTTAGCTTTACCGTGTTGCCTGTCTTGCATGATAGCCATGCTTTGTGTTTTACGAACAATCTCCTCTCCTCTTTCACCACGTACATTGACAGTGGCAACTTTCACAGAAATCAGAAGAAAATGGCTCGTCTCCTGGAACTGTCATCTTGTGTCAGTAGCCAGCCTGTTTTGTTTTGTTTTGTTTCGTGTCAGAGGTGTGCGTCCTTTTACGTCTCTCTCTCTCTCTCTCTCTCTCTCTCTCTCTCTCCTCTCTCTCTCTCTCTCTCTCTCTCTCTCACACACACACACACACACACACACACACACACACACACGCACGCACGCACCACACACACACACACACACACACACACACACACACACACACACACACACACACACACACACACCAAATACAAAACCCACCTGACTGCTTTTTTTCCACGTAACTCTATGACTTTGTCATGCTTGAGTACTATGCATACTGAAAATAGTAAAGAACCACTGCCTTACAAACTCACTTGTTTACAAACTCTCTCTCTCCTTCTCTCTCTCCCTCCCTCTCTCTCTCTCTCTCTCTCTCTCCTCTCTCTCTCTCTCTCTCTCTCCTCTCTCTCTCTCTGTCAAGCCACTCGCGTGGCACATTGCCTAGAAGACCTCAGGCCAGGCCCCCCCCACTTCAGCCTGACATTTCTTTGAGAACAGGCTGAATGCATCCTTTCCTCGCGTGGCCCCCACCAGTTCGCATCCCCCGGGATAAAATGTGAAACATTTCCTCAATAATGTACGCCGGGAGGGGTGGGGCTGGGGTTATGATGTTGGAAGCTCTGATGGTGGTCGTTTCAATGCATGTCTCACGCAGCGCACTTTCTTTTTCCTGTGGGAAGCTGTTATGCTGTGGTTGGTTTCATTGTTGTTTTTCTCTGGATGTGATAGCTGTTTCTTCATTTTGTTTGATTATGTTTTGTTTGTTTCTTTTCTTATTGGTTTTTTTATGTTATTCATTCGGTCTTGTTTTCTCAATTTGGAGACCAGACCCTCTGAATTAGTTTGCCATCTACTCTAACCATAGACACTCTGAATCAGTTTGCCATCTACTCTAACCATAGACACTCTGAATCAGTTTGCCATCTACTCTAACCATAGACACTCTGAGTCAGTTTGCCATCTACTCTAACCATAGACACTCTGAATCAGTTTGCCATCTGCTCTAACCATAGACACTCTGAATCAGTTTGCCATCTACTCTAACCATAGACTTGCCCAGACGCCCAACAACCTCATTAAAACATTACACGACGAGAAGCTTCTCCAAGACAGCTGTTTGAGGTAGGGCGTTGTTTTGTCAACTAACTTTTAACATGAGTGTGTGGCGTAAAAAAAAAAACTAAAAAGATTACAGCTAAACTATTTACTTATATACCCTTAGCTTGGACTCAAGGAAAATAACAACGCCCTAGTCTTACCATCTCCCAAAGGTTTAAAGTAAAAACCTGCAGTGACCACCAGGAAGATCACCGTCTCAGAGATCGGCAGCCTCACAAAGAAACTGTCCACTCTCCTCGAGCACTGGCTGCAGCCCACGGTCAAGGCCGTCCCCTCATATGTCAAAAAGACCACACACAGACCTCGACCGAGATCTGCATAAATCCATAACTGGATAACTGGATAGAGATGGCGGTGGTCATCACGCGGGTTTGCGTGGCCAACTGTTTTATCATGCATGTTCCTGTTCAGGGAGGGCTGATGTTGTAGTCCCTGCAGTTCTTTTGAAGGGAGACTGTTTTCAGTCTGCTAACAGCCTCAAAAAAAAAAAAAAAAAAAAAAAAAAACAGCGCCTGACTAGTTCTGTTCTGGCGACTCCAGCTTAAAATGCACTTTTGTTCGTTTATGGTCGACCTAGGTGCCAGGGTTGTGGCAACACAGTCTGTCAAACGTTTTGGCTGGGTGCGGAGTTTGTCTGTCCTCTGCGGTGCGATGAAACTACCTGATGGCAGGGCCTTCACTGACCCTCTGAGGAGCAGGAGGAAACCTTTGAGCCATTGCCATCAGACTTCCTCTTCGTCATCATATCTGTTGTGGCACTGTATTCCAGCGTCATCACCTGACTCCTTCTTTATCAACATAGATGTTGTAGGACTGTATAATAACATTACCACCTGTCTCCCTCTGCGTCATCAAAGATGTCGTCGGGCTGTAGTCCAGCATTACTGCCTGTGTACCTCTTCGTCACCATAGATATCACGGGACTGTAACCAGCCTTATCACCTGACTCCTTCTTTACCAACAAAGATTAGTGTAGGACTGTATAACAATATTATCACCTATCTCCCTCTTAGTCATCTTAGACATCGCGGAACTGTATTCCAGCCATACCACTGTTTCCCTCTTCCTCATCATGGTTGTCGTGGGGCTGTATTCCAACACTATTACCTCTCTCCCTCTTTGTCACCACAGATGTTGTGGGTCTCTATCCCAACATCACTGCCTGTCTCCCTCTTTGTCACCACAGATGTTGTGGGTCTCTATCCCAACATCACTGCCTGTCTCCCTCTTTGTTACCACAGATGTTGTGGGTCTTTGTTCCAACGTTACTGCCTGTCTCCCTCTTTGTCACCACAGATGTTGTGGGTCTTTGTTCCAACGTTACTGCCTGTCTCTCTCTTTGTCACCACAAATGTTGTGGGTCTCTGTTCCAACGTTACTGCCTGTTTCCCTCTTTGTCACCACAGATATTATGTGGGTCTCTGTTCCAACTTTACTGCCTGTCTCCCTCTTTGTCACCACAGATATTATGCGGGTCTCTGTTCCAACGTTACTGCCTGTCTCCTCTTTGTGACCACAAATGGTGTGAGTCTCCGTTCCAACGTTACTGCCTGTCCCCCTCTTTGTCACCATAGATGTCGTGGGACACTATTTCAGCCTTATCACTGTCTCCCTCTTCGTCATCATAGATGCTGTGGAACTGAATTCAAACATTACCACCTGTCTTCTTTGGAGATCACCATAAATATTGTGGGACATTTTTCCAACATTACTACCTGTCTCCCTCTTCGTCATGCCCCCCACCCACCCCCTCCCCCTCCCGTGGGTCTGTCTCCCTCCTCCCCCCCCCCCCTGCTTCTCACTGTCTGTCTGCCTGTCTTTGTTTTTATCCCTCTTGTTCTGTGTGTGTGTGTGTGTGTGTGTGTGTGTGTGTGTGTGTGTGTGTGGTGTGTGTGTGTGTGGCTGGGTGTGCTTGTGTGTGTGTGTGGGGGGGGGTGCGAGCGCGGGTGCGTGCGCACATTGGCTCATTTATAAGTCTTTCCTCTCTCTCTCTCTCAATGGAAGCCGGAAACCTGGAGTGGTGCTGTGTTGCACGTGCGAATTTCATACTTTTTTTTTAACTGTCTTCAACTCCGTTCATAACATAATGTGTGATGAGCTCACAATTAGATCGCCATCTTTTTGTCCTGAGGAACGTTCTGAATAAACTGATGTGTTTTACGTACGGCGTTTTGCTTCTAAACCCCGTATTTCTTTTGACGTTTTGTTGTTTACTTCATTTTCAGCTTCTTTGAAGTACCTCTGCAGTCTGTTTGGGTCCTCGTACATGTGATGTATTTATCCTTGTCATGATAATGACATTTGACTGCAACGGCCGGTTCAAAATGAAGTTAAGGAGTAATTATGAAGCAATCACATCATGGTTAGCTACACGTTTTGCGTTAAAGCAGAAATCATCATTATCATGGAAGAAAGTAACTGCTTTCGGAAAGAGGCTGGTTGTTCTGGGCTGCTGAAGTTAGTAACCTGTGATAAATGCAGCCAAATGTTTAGTGAAAGAACGCTCTCTCTCTCTCTCTCTCTCTCTTCTCTCTCTCTCTCTCTCTCTCTCTCTCTCTCTCTCCTCTCTCTCTCTCCTCTCCCAGGATGTAAATAAGGTTTTTTTCTTTACATGAAAATAGTGTGAGTATATCAGTGGGGAAGAAAGAGAGTAAGCCATACATGACTACAACCCTGTCAGTTCCTCCTCCACACCCGCCTCAGCTTCACCTTTCCTATACCACCTTCTTCTGCACAGCCCATCCCTAACCCCTCCACCCTGCCCCCATCTTCCCCCTTCGTGACCCCTTCCCCTCCCCCACTCCCGTACCGGGCCCACCCCCTTCCTCTTTCTTGCTCTAGAGCCTTGCTGCTCCCTCCTCAAATCAAACTCTCTGACCAAGTCTCGGATGCGGTGGATAAATACCCCTTCCGGGCAAATTTGATGGGAGAGACTCAAAGCACCTTACACCGGTCCATAGGAGCATGCGCTGGGGCCGCCTCCTGGTACAATCATGATCGATAAACTGATCATGCTAGTTAAGTTCCAAAGCCCTCAAGACACCGGGAGTAGGGAGGTGGAGGGGGGTGAAAAGGAAAGGGGGAGGAGAAGCGGGTGGGGAGTACGGACTGGTGAAGGCGGAAGACGGGTGGGAGGAGGGGAGGAAACGAGATGAGGAGGTAGGTGGTGTGGGGGATCTCAGAACGGCTAATGAACTTAAGAAGCTGAATTAGACCGATAGACACACAGTGGCAGAGAGACGTAGAAGGGTGAGAAGGGGTGGGAGAGAGTGACAGAGTGAGAGTGAGAGAGAGAGAGAGAGAGAGAGAGAGAGAGAGAGAGAGAGAGAGAGAGGCAGAGAGAGAAAGAGAGGAACCACCACAAAATTCGATTTACCCAGGGTAATAAGGCAAGCATGAGTATACAAGTGCTCCACGCCACCTAGCCCTAGAGCGAAAAAAAAACAAGAAAGAAATAAAAATATATATATATATATATATATATATATATATATATATAAAGAAAAAGGTAAAATGGTTAACGAAAACATGAAAATATCCCGAACTGATAACATATAAACAAACATATATGAGAAAGAGAGACAGACAGACAGACAGACAGACAGATACAGACACAGACAGACAGACAGAAAGAAATAGAATTAACTGTTCTTTGAAAGGAGACTTTTGACCTATAAATCAAATTTTGACAGAGAGAGAGAGAGAGAGAGAGAGAGAGAGAGAGAGAGGAGAGAGAGAGAGAGAGAGAGAGAGAGAGAGATCATTGATCGTCATCATGTCTGTAATTAAAACACGGCTGATGGAGGCCGTCGTCCACATCCGAAGTGTTAAACAGGTGAACACTGTGTAGCATGTTAATCTTAGATACCACGGTCGCGTAGTCCGAGACAGTCCTAAGTTCTGTTTCATATCCGTCAGCGTTTTTCTCTGGCTTTTTTTCCCCCTCTCTATCTTTCTGACATTCCGTCTGTCTACACTTTCCTATCCCCCCCCCCCCCCCTTTCTTCCCTAACCCCCCCCCCCCCCCCCCCCCCCCCCCCCCCCACCTAAATCCTGATTGCTTCCATCTTTTGCAGACACACGTGTCCTGTCTGTACCTCGCATGAAAACCAACGTTCTTGGTTCCTGCTCTTTTTCTTACATCCCTCCCTCCCTCCCTCTCTCTCTCTCTCTCTCTCTCTCTCCTCTCTCTCTCTCTCTCTCTCTCTCTCAACTCTCTGGAACCTCAGTATCCTATGATTTACATGACAGAAATTATAGCTATCTTCATATAAAGCACTTGGAGGCTACCTGTTCGACAACTGTTCTTTGTGATTGTGAAGCACCGTGTGCCGGACGACCTCTGTAGATAAAGCGCTAAATAAATGTGTATTTTCTCAATTGTTATCATTATTATTATCATCGTCATTATCATATTTTTTTATTACTACTGTTTATACTGTTGTTGCTCTTGTCGTCGTCGCGCGTCATCATCATCATCATCATGATCATGATTATGGCGTTAAATGAACGTGTGTTTTCATCATCATCTTCGCTGCCTCTTCTTCTTCTTCTTCTTCTTCTTCTTCTTCTTCTTCTTCTTCTTCTTCTTCTTCTTCTTCTTCTTCTTCATGGCCCTAAAGACATTGTTGTCGTTGTCGTCGTTGTCATCATTATCATCATCATCATCATCTTTCTCATCATCATCATTATCATCATCGTCGTCGTTGTCGTCGTCATTATCATCATCATCATCATCATCATCATCATCATCATCATCATCATCATCATCATCATCATCATCACCATCATCATCATCATCATCGTCATCATCATCATCGTCGTCGTCATCGTCGTCGTTGTCATCGTCATCGTGATCATCATCATCGTCGTCGTCGTTGTCGTCGTCGTCGTCGTCGTCGCCATCATTATCATCATCATTGGTAGTAGTAGTAGTAGTAGTAGTAGTAGTAGTAGTAGTAGTAGTAGTAGTAGCAGCAGCAGCAGAAGCAGCAGCATCATCATCATCATTGTTATTATTATTATTATTATGATAACGCGCGCCGTTTTGTGCCGAATATGAGAAGATCAGTGGTTTCTTTTCTCGTTCTTCGTTTTCACTGTCCTAATTGTTGTTTGCTTCTGCCTGAAGAAGACCCAAGAGGTCGAAATGCATTGTGTGTTGTCTTGTAATCGGTTTGTCTGTATCTGTATCTGTGGCAGTAAATAACTAACCCCTTTTCTTTCTCAATTTGGCTTCATTTTCCGCCCTCAGTCACTTCGTTTGGAAAAGAACTGCTTAGCTGTGAAGCAAGCCTGAGTGAGCGTTCCCATCCGGAGGGCGCTACCACGTCCGTCCAAGTGAGTACCCATGAATTTGCCCATACCGGCGACCTCCACACGCTCATTAACTAGATGAAGCTCAACCGTGTGATCCCAGACTTCACTATTCCCATAGCAAAGCTCTGGAAGGGAGCCGGTCGGGGCAGATAAATCCCACAAATAAATGATTGTGAATGAGAATCGACCACTACGACCCCCCCCCCCCCCAAACTGGGAATCTGCGATGCTAACCATTACGCCTTGCTGTTGTTGCTTCTTCTTCTTCTTCTTCTTCTTCTTCTTCTTCTTCTTCTTCTTCTTCTTCTTCTTCTTCTTCTTCCTAGTAGTAGTAGTAGTAGTAGTAGTAACAGTAGTAGTAGTAGTAGTATTGTTATTGCTATTATTATTATTATCATTACTATTTTTGTTATTATCATTATTATTATTATTGTTATTATTGTTGTTGCTGTTGTCGTTGTTATCATCATCATCATGGTTGTCATCATCGTCATCATTATCATCATCATCATCATCATGATCATCATCATCATTATTATTATTATCATTATTATTATCATTATTATTGTTGTTGTTATTGTTATTGTTATTATTTTTGTTGTCATCATCATTATTATCATTATCATTATTATTGTCATTAGAAGTAGAAGTAGTAACCACCCCCTTGATGATAAACGGCTGTGTTCTCTGCCACGGCATTATTTTAAACTAAACGCCACTACAGTGACTGCAGTAATGGTTACTTCTTAATCTTCTTTTTCCGTGAACGTAAATGTTGACATAATGTAAGAATCACCAAAACAACGAGATTCGCCCTGTAGGTCTTCTTAGGCATGTAAACCACAAACAAAGCCAAAACAAAGAGAGAGAGAGAGAGAGAGAGAGAGAGAGAGAGAGAGGAGAGAGAGAGAGAGAAACGAAGATAGGTAAATGGTGAGGAGTAAGCAAGTGCAGCTAAACAAATTCTCAGTCACAACAAAATTGAGCTGGCAAAGATTTAAAGGCAAGGAGAAGTAGGTGGGAAGGACGGGGAGATGGGATTAAACAGAGAGAGACAGAGAGAGAGAGAGAGGGAGGGAGAGAGAGAGAGAGGAGAGAGAGAGAGAGAAGAGAGAGAGAGAGGAGAGAGAGAGAGAGCGTCAAAGTTTAAACAATAAATCCTTCACTGACAGCATTGGGGAACTTTCTGTGTTGTGAGGATAAGCATTTGTTTGTGCCTGTCTAGCGTCGCCTTTCGACTGCTGGGAGACTCGTCAGTACATATCTGCTGTCGTAGTTGTGGTCGTCTGCTCGTGGCTTGAAACATGAGACGTAAGACCATTAAACCTAACAGAAAATCACAATCCAGAGGATCCCCACCCCTTCTCCACCCCCCACCCCCACCCCCACCCCCCACCTCCCTCCAAAGTCTTCATATCAGACATCAGATTCTTGAATATTCACTGATGTGACGCAAGATGCAAGTCATCGTGAGGACCGGAAGTTTACCTTCAGAACTCTGAAAGTCAAACAGTCGTGGCCCTCCTCATTCTCCTCCTCCTCCTCCTCCTCCTCATCATCATCATCATCATCATCATCATCATCATCACCATCATCATCACCATCATCATCATGAAGCGTTCAGTGGTCCCGAAGCCTAGCTAGGCCGGGGAGGGAGGGACGCTCTGCAATCGTGAATACTTCTTCAGTTGTCTCCATTTGTGAGTAAGAGGTTGTGGCCAAGGTCTCCCCGCTCCACCCACAATGGTGTCTGTCCACCCCTTTCTCTGTCTGCCCTGCCTCCTCTTCCCCCCGGCACTGTTCCTTGGAGGAGTGTCTTGAAGCGTCCACTTCGTGATTATCTTGTCACGTAGCCGTACCGTTACTTGACCGAAGGCAAAACCACCCAGTTGGAGAATCTGAGACGTGGTTAATAACCCTGAGTAGGATGGGTGTCGCCAAGCTAATTACGTCCAAAAACATACACAGGATCATCGTCATCGTCATCATCATCATCATCATCATCATCATCATCGGTAGTAGTATTAGTAGTTGTAGGGTCATCATCATCATCATCATCATCATCATCATCATCATCATCATCATCATCATCAGTAGTAGTAGTAGTAGTAGTAGTAGTAGTAGTAGTAGTAGTAGTAGTAGTAGTGCATCATCGTTTTGAATGTTTGTTGTTGCTGCAGTTATTATTATTATCATTAGTATTATTATCATCGTTATCATTACTATATTATTATCATTATTATTATTGTTATTATCATTATCATTATTATTATCATATTTGGGGGGGGTTTGGTTGTTGTTGTAATTATTGTTGTTGTCGTTGTAGTTGTTACTCTTGTTGATGATGATGATGATGATGATGATGATGATGATGATGATGATGATGATGTTTTCGAATTGTGACGTCACAAAACATATCCAGGCAAAACCCTTGGGCGCCATATTCCTCAAATAACGTCAAGCCAAGTTTTCACACTGTTGTGATATTTTCACTAGCATCATAACAGAAATGTAAGACTATAATACTCAAAATACAGCATCCGATCACGTTACATAAGGCGGCGCTAAACAAGTTGATAATTCATGTCACACTCTTTTCCTTGCAACACCAGCGCCGATGCTAAAAATAACCTGAACTGAACTGAACCTCATAATACACATATTATGTTATACTTTATAGCTTATATACAGTACTTAGCCGTAAACCTTATAACATATACCCATCCATTACATAAAGATAGACAACTGCAAACCAATAGGCGCGTCAATTATTTACAAGTGAACAGCAAATGAGAAGATGGGACACGTTACATTAACATTATATAGGTTAGCAGCTGATCAATAAATGAGTATATCACACGATATGACATGACATTACATCAGGAAAGACGGCGAACGTGCAACATCTAAGGAAAGGCGATAATCACAGCAAAGCGAAGACTTTCAGAAATAACTTTGAAACGTGATGTTTATAGAGATGTGAGGGGAGCGTGAAAACAAAAAGCACAAACCAAAACGAAGCTCTTATAGCGCCGATGTGCCAAAAACACCACCGCAAGGTTCATCATAAATCCCTGGTATCTGTGTCAATCAAAATGATACTCCCGTAAAACTAATAGACAGGAATGATGATGTTGGTCATGGACTGAAACTGTAGCCGTTACTCTCTCTCTCTCTCTCTCTCTCTCTCTCTCTCTCTCTCTCTCTCTCTCTCTCTCTCTCTCTCTCTCTCTCTCTTTTGTCCAGTTGGCGAAAGCAATGCTTCCATGAAGAGTTGAGCAGATTCATGATCCCTCACACTAATCTGAAATCTAAAGCTCAGACTTCAGTCTAAGATCTCAAGCCAGGGTGAAAATGGAACTCACGGACCGATAACAAATTCCTCCAAACCCGTCCAAACCAAACTGATTAATCAATTATCAATAATTAATTAATCAATCAATCAGTCAGTCAATCATTCGATCAATCAATCGATCGGTTAATCAATCAGTCAATAAATCGATCAATTAATCAATCTTGTTCTCAAACTGAGTTGTCCTTATTAACCCGACTCTTCCGCCTCAACCGGCTTTCCCACACACTGAGAAAGAAGAGAAAAAAAAAAGTCTGCGCTAGCACGAACATCAACAGACAAACAACCAGTAAAGCAACTTTAGATGGAGGACGGGAAAAAATGGCCGCCGTTTAAAATCTGTTAGCACAAGACTCGACGCCATTCGATACTGCCGTACAAGTCCCCTGGTTGCTGAGCAACCAGCGATGCTCTTGATGTAAGAAGAATAGCTGTGGCTAGCGCTATTACGTCATGGTAAACAATTACGCGCATGATGTGCGTGCTTAGCGGTTTGGAATGGAGAAGGTCTGCTAAGCACCGTGATACTGACGCAGGTGAGGCAATTTCCTGAACGTCTACCTCTGGTAATCGCCGAGAGACAGAAACTGGAGCGAGAAAAAAGTGAGTATGTAGACGAGTTGTGTCTGCTTTTGCACGAGTGTGTTTCTCTGTGTGTGGATTAGAACTACCTATAAGTGTCGTAACATTGTGAGACATAAATATATGTAGCACTCTCGAGATTGTGTGTGTGTGTGTGTGTGTGTGTGTGTGTGGCGGCGCGCGCGCGCGCGTGGTGTGTGTGTGTTGTGTGTGTGGTGTGTGTGTGGACTGGCATTTTGTTCCAGGTTATTTCATCTCCAAAGTATTGTCCTCATCATTTCACCCCCAACATGTCCCTCACAATTCGTTTCCAAGTTTTGTCCTTAACCTTATGTCGCCAACATTTCAGATATTTTGTCCCCATCATTTGATCCACAATATTTGGTCCCAGGCGTTTAGTTCCTATTGTTTCGCCCAAAACATCTAGTCTGCAACTTTGTATCCCCATTACTTTGTCCGCGATGTTTCTTCCCCAATATTTCATCCTAACATTTCCTCCCCAATAGTTTGTCCCTACCATTTGTTGTGCAATGCTTCGCCCACAACATTTAGTCTCCAATATTTCGTCCACAACATTTTGTCTGCAAAAGTTCGTCCCCAATTCTTCATCCCCATCACCTAATCTCTAATATTTTGCCCTCAACATCTTGTCTGCGACATTTCGCCCTCCACATTTCATTTCCAACATTTAGAACCCTAAGATTTTCTTCATAACATTTCGCCCCAAACGCGTTTGTTCCGACATTTCGTTCCCAGTATTTTGTTCTCAACATATTGTCCTCAATGTTTTGTCCCCAGCGGAGTCCCGCTTATCTGCGCTTGATGCTTTGTTCTCAGTATTTCCTTCAACATCGTCCGCAATCATTTGTCCTCTGCAT
>CM065714.1:52810915-52823415 GCA_033310375.1 Conus canariensis
AAATGAATCCGAATGCACAATCCTTTTTCGCCGTTTTCACAAATACAGTGAACTAATTAAAGTGAACAAACAGTTGGCTCAATCAGTCCAAGTAACTACACAATGAAGGGAAAGAAAGATGCGAGGATGGAAGGAAGGAAGGAAGGAAGGAAGGAAGGAAGAAACAATGAAAGCAGAAAGAGTTATAGCGACAAAGGAAAACAATTACCACGCATGATTGCATGGAAGTAGTTTGTCGAAGTAATTCAAGCGGCGTCCCGAGGAGGACGCAAATTCTGCGCGCTCTTGCCCTTCGGTAAAGAGGATGCACAAGCGTGAAATTGTTTTTCGACAGTGCTTCAGTATGATAGTATTCTAATGTGCAAATATGTAATTTTTAATCCACACAACGATAGACTATTTCAAACGACCTGTACTTTGAACATGGGAATCTGTCTTCAAATCTTACAGTCTCATTCCGAACGCTTTGGATTTTTAAGCCTCTGTTTGGTTATGCAGAGAGAAATTACACTTCTTCTCCTCGATTATTTCTCAGATGGCGATGCGAGCTTCCTGCACAAAGATCGCTGTGGTCTGCAGTCCTCAAGGCTGCCGACATCTTCCCTGCCAGCGTTGATCCCTCCCGGCCAGAACTATTGTCTGTGACATCCCACAATAGACATACCTGCAGCAGGTGTGCCATTGCCGTACTGCCCGTTTTGCATGAATACAGGTCGGGTTGACCAGTTCAGGACCTGGCATAGAGCTGGTGATTCAGATGGTTGTGACCGATCCGCAGCTTGAAGATGTTCGCCTGCGCTGGTTGTGTTTGCAGGAGGTAGGAATGGTATTAGTGGTGATGTTTCTACACTCTCCTGCTCAGACATCTGCTAAGTCGTAGTCATGAGACCCTCTTCTTAAATTCTATCATCTCAGTCATTCATTCGTTTTACCATCGCTTTAAATCGTGCGCAGTGTGGTCTCGAAACTTGGTAGATGAGGTGTAGCGTATATAAACCAGCCCGCACGCCGTGACATCTTGATGAAACTGAAACGGAAATTCCTGCTGAGTTGATTGTGTATTCCTGAAAGGTTGTAGAACTGTCAATACCCGGCTGTGTATATCAAATGGACCTCTACATATTGAAAAGAGATTATACAGTTACTTACCGGCGACACCAATACCTGGACATTAAAAATATACTGAAGACGGACACGCATGACATGTAGGGTCGGAATAGCTCAGGTGGTAGGGCACCGGCGTCGTAATCCTGCTGATCCCGTGGTTGCGGGTTTGAATCTCTACTGGGCCGTTTTGGTACGGGCTGATTTTCCACCGGAGTTATCCTTGGCTCTATCTCCATTTCACGAAAAGTCCTTCCAATTGGACTGTAACGCAAAGTTCCGTGTGTGAACGCAAGCACTTATATCTTGCACGTATGTAAAATCCCATCACCAACTTTAGGAAAAGAACGGCAGTTTGGCCGTTGGTATGAATGACAGGTGTTCACGTAGCATGCACATTTCGTGAGAAATCGAAAAAAGAAAATGAAGGAAGAAAATGAGTGACTGATATTGACTGAGTGAAACGGGAAACGACTGAATGTAGTGCCAGCAGGCAGCTCTTCAGTCGGCTGTGGCCAGGTAGGCCGCCCGCTGAGTCAAGCGAGAGTGTGGATTGTAAAGCGCGCAGAGCTTAGTTTCGAACCGAGGATAGGCGCTACATAAAAACTTATCCTCGTCCTCCTCCTCCTCCTCCTCCTCATCATCATCATCATCATCATCATCATCATCATCATCATCATCATATTGAGTCATTTCGCTTTATGGACGGAGGAAGGATACGAGGTATACCACCAGATGAAGGATCATTTCAGAGTGCAGCACCGAGAATCCGAACATCAGTTGCATTCAGCGCTTAAGCGGCTGCTTTTGACATGAATATCGAATGAAATACCAAACAAAATATGTCAACAAACTCCGACGTGTTCAAAATTATGTTCGTAGCATCACTGGTGCATCGCATTCCGTTCTATGAAAGGAGAAAGGATATGAGGTACACCACTTAGTGAAAGATCATTTCAAAATGCAATATCTGAGAACCCGTAGACCAGGTTCATTCTGTACTTAAGTGCCTGCTTTTGACATGAACATAGAATTAGATGTATACGAGAATATTTTGACGAAGCTCAAAATGTTTCAGTTCTATGATAACTGTGTTATAAGTCGACGCTTGTTACTTGTATTACTACATCTGGGTGCGTGTGGTTATTATTCTTGTGGTTAGTGTTTTATAGCTTTCTGCTTGCTTGTCCCCCCCCCCCTCCCCATTTTAATCTATGAAATTACTTTCGTTGAATATGTTATTAATTTGTTATGCTTTGATAGATTCAAATTGATACTTTAAGTCAATTAAATATGTTACTAATGTGTTAAACTTCGACAGATCGATATTGATACTATTTATTTAAATAGCTCTTTATCTTCTCTTGTCTATTATTCTCTTGTGTTGTTTTGTCACTTTTAATCGCGTGTAAACATTGACCCTACAAACAGCCCTGAAAATGAGACCGAAATCCACCCTGCTGCTCTCAATATATCCTGCAAGCAGACAGACAGACAAAAACACCCACTAAAAACCAATGTCCTGCCCCACATATTTCCCCGGTGCGCAGGGTCGTTCAGTAAAATCAATTCCATGATGCCAGCGATTTAGGGGACAATGGGAATGTCCTCCATACTGCGGCCATCACGAGTGCTGCGCTACAGAGCTCGCTTTCATTTTCTAATGGACTGTTAAACCAACCAGCCAAATAGACCATTCCGGCAAACGTTGGGAATGGGAAAATCGTTGCCCTGTTGTTGTTGTTGTTGTTGTTGTTGTTGTTGTTGTTGTTGTTGTTGTTGTTGTTGTTCGTCGTCGTCGTTGTTGTTGTCGTCGTTGTTGTTGTTTTGTGTCATTTTCTAATGGACTGTTAAACCAACCAGCCTAGAGACTATCTCGGCAAACCAGTGAATCGGAAATTCGTTGTGCTGTTGTTGTTGTTGTTGTTGTTTGTTGTCGTTGTTGTTGTTGTTGTTTTGTGTCATTTTCTAATGGACTGTTAAACCAACCAGCCTAGCAGACTATTCTGGCAAACCAGTGAATCGGAAACTCGTTGTGTTGTTGCTGTTGTTGTTGTTGTTGTTGTTGCTGTTGTTTTGTCATTTTCTAACGGACTGTTAAACCAACTTGCCTAACAAACTATTCCGGCAAACATTGTGGATGGGAAAATCGTTTTACGGTTGTTATTGTTGTTGTAATCGTGGTAGTTGTTGTCGTTGTTGTTGTTATCGTCGTCGTTGTTGTCATTGATGTTATTGTTGTTGTTTCATGTTCTTTGTTTGTTGTTGTTATTGTTGGTTGTTTGTGTGTGTGTGTGTGTGTGTGTGTGTGTGTGTGTGTTGTTGTTGTTGTTGTTGTTGTTGTGGCTGTTGCTGTTGTTGTTGTTCTTGTTGATCTTTATTGCAAGAAAATCTCTCTCTCTCTCTCTCTCTCTCTCTCTCTCTCTCTCTCTCTCCTCTCTCTCTCTCTCTCTCTCTCTCTCTCTCTGGCGTATATATATGTATGTGTGTGTGTGAGTGTGTAAGAGAGAGAGAGAGAGAGAGAGAGAGAGAGAGAGAGAGGTTCAATAAATCCTGAGCATGATTCAACAACGTCTATTATCATTAGTGCAGAAACAGGTCGATATTGTTTCCCTCTTGTTCTTTTGTATTTCCTCTTTCTTCCATGTTGTCAACATAGTTGATACATTTGTTGTCATTAGTAGCTACAATATTCTCCAGTCTTTAGAAATAGTAACAAAGACCGTCCTACTATATCCGTTACGAAGGTAACGATATAAAATTAGGTTTGTCTTGCCGTTCGTTTTAGTTCGATCATTTCCCCCCAAAGTGCTCATCCTCTGCAAACAGATGAAGCCAAAATACAAAATACACCCACCCAAAACAAGGTGGTAAAGTTACAGTCATTTAACACGCAATACAAAACAGCTGAATGAATTGAGAATTAAAAACATCTTCTTCAGACATCATAAATAACAGATATTTAAAACAAAAAGCATAAAATAATACTCATCAGGTGGCCCGTCAGCTGCAGAATAGTCTTGTAAAATAAAAGAGAAGTGAAGTGAAAAGACAAGTTAGAAACACAGAGCAAGGAAACAGAGGAGCGAAGAGACAGAGCGACAGAAAGACAGACATACAGACAGAGGCACAGACAGACAGACAGAGAGAGAGAGGGGGGGGGGGCATGGGGAGAGAAGAGTGTGGGTGTGGGGGGCAAGCAGTGAGCTGGATCTGTTCAGCCGCACGTGATGCTGGGCAAAGTATTGGGAAGTGACGGCAGTGAGGACGAGGTTCATTGGCACACCTTGAGGGAACTTCCCTTCTTCTCTCAGTCACGGTAAACAGGGTAACTGGAATATGTCACTGCATGCTCCTCTTCATTTGTTTGTTTGTTTTTACCGTTGTTGTCGTTGTCATTATTTTCGTCGCTGTTTATTATTTTTATGGTTATTATTGTTATTAATGTTGTTGTTGTTGTTGTTATCTTAGCTATTATCATTATTATAGTTATCATGATTATCTATTATCATTACCATAATTGTAGTGGGGGTATAGTTGCTGTTGTCGTTGTTGTTATTGTTGTTGTTGTTCTTCTTCTTCTTCTTCTTCTTCTTCTTCTTCTTCTTCTTCTTCTTCTAGCCGCTGTTGGTTGGTGGTGGTGTTACTGCTGCTGTTTTGTTTTGGATTTGGTTGGGGGGGGGGGGTTGTTTGTTGTTTTTTTGTCGTTATCGTTGTTGTTGTTGTCGTCGTCGTCGTCGTCATTGTCATTTTCTGTTATCCAAAGAAGCAAGAAAACTATTCAAATCATGTACTACTACAGTAACCCCCGGCTCAGTTGCTATGGGCTGCAAAGTGTTTGCGCGCTGTAACTTGCATACAAACTGTGATTATCCTGTCTTCATGGGGAGAACTTTTTATCACCGTCTGTGTTGGTTTCTTCTTTTCTCTCCCAAAGAATGTCGCGCATTTAATGTCATCACTGCTTTGATGTTTACCATCAGTGCTCTTACTATCATTCCTCCTTCGATTTTGTGACTATGCTGCTTCGAATTATTGCTAATACTAATGCTATTGCTGCTGCTGCATCTGCTGCTGCTATTACTACTACTGCTACTACCACTACTACTGCTGCTGGGTTGCTGGTTCGAATCTCTGACGGGCCGTTTCGGTACAGGAGTGGTTTCTCCCTCAGAGTTAACTTTGGTTTTGATGCCATTTCCCGAAAAGTTCTTCAAAGAAGACTATAAACCGAGGTTTCGTGTGTGAACGCACGCACAAGATGTTGCGCATGCGTAAATACCCATCTTAAACTTCGCAAGAGGACAGTATGGCCGTTGGTTTGGATGACACATATTCACATAGCATGCATCCGTCTGTGAAAATGGAAGGATCGAAAGGCTGAGTGACAACAACTGGACTGAATGACACAGGAAATGATTAGAGCCAGCAGGCAGCTCTTCAGTCGGCTCTACCCAGGCAGGAAGCCCGCTGTGTAAACGTGAGCATAGACTGTAAAGCGCCAGAGCTTGATCTCTGAATCAAGGATAGGCGTTGTGAATAAGTAATACTAATGACGATGATGAAGATAATAACCATAATTATTATTGTCATTATTATTATTATTATTGTCGTTGTTGTTGTTGCTATTACTATTATTATAATTATTATTATCATCATCATCATCATTATTATTATTATTATTGCTGTTGTTGTTGTATCATTATCATTAGTAGTATTATTATCATTATTTTTATTATCATTGTTATTATTTTCTACCGCTAATTATAACAATAATCATCATCTTCATCATTGTCATCTTCAACTTGAAGACAGTAAGTAAAATCAACACGAGATAATGTCTGTACCAGCACGACACCCGTTTCCACATGTCGTGGTCATGTCGCCATGAGTGACTGAAGTGGAAGGACGCAGCCTCAAACAGTCACGTATTCTGATGTGGCCATTAATTGTGGCAGCAGCAGCAGAAACAGAGCTCAGGACGACGGTTTGGATGGGAGAGAAGGCGGAGAGAGTAACAGCGGGGGGGGGGGGGGGGGGGGAGCTGTCACGTGACCATCACCATGGTAAGATTGTCGTCAATCGCCAGCAGTAACCCCCCCCCCCCCCACCACCACCACCACCACCACCACCATCACCACCACCACGATCTCCAGTTCCAGATCTCCCCGCACAGGACTGTACCCTCCCTTTTCCACCTTGCTGCCCCCGTCCCCACCCCGCCCCACCCACACCGTCAACAGTGTGTGAAAAAGCTGTGACCTAAAGCAGGGATTGACCCCGCCGTGGGGTCAGGCACACCGTGGGGTGGTGGACACAACAGGGGTGAGAGGTGGTACCCCCTCCCCTGCCCCCCCCCCTCCTCCCTCTCGCCCCTCCACCTTCACCCCCCATCACGTTATGACCGGGACGTCCTGACGACCAACGAAAGCCATCGATTCCGTCCTCGCTTCTAGAGAGGAGACAGCGACACAGCGCGAGGAGAGGACATACGACGGCAACAACGACGGCACAGTCACCGCCACCGCCGCTGCTGTTGCTGCTGCTGCTGCTGCAACACGCAGGCATCGTCGTTGGTGGTGGTGGCTTGCCGATGTCGTGCTCCGCCGTCACACGGCGAGATTTGCCGCTGCTGCAGCGTCGGGCGTGCCGCGGCAGAGAGAGGTGCGCGCAGAGCCGATTTGCGGCCGAGTGACCCTGGACATCAAGACACTGGTCGTCACCGCCTTGGTTCACCCTCTGTCCTCTCTCTCTCCTTCTTTCTGTCTCTCTCGATCTCTTTAGCATCCGACCTCCCTCCACCACCACCACCACCACCACCACCTCTACCACCACCACCACTACCTGTCCTGGTTTTCAGGAATCCTGGGGGAGAGTTGTTAACCCCAAAGCTGTAAGATTGGACAGAGTGCTGCGTCACCTTGGGATGGTGTTTAATCCGAGTTGTTTGGGTGTTGTCAAGAAAACTGTGTGTTCGTCGCCGTGTTTCCAGCGGACTGGGTTACTACAGCTGGGCAGGAGAGGACTGGCGGGGTAGAAGCCGCTCTGACCCCCCCCCCCCCCCCCCCCCCCCACCCGCAGTGTCGGTGTCCAGGTGGAGGCGTGCAGCGCTGTGGCCTTTCCCTCTGACCCGCCCGCCGCTCTACCTGAATGCTTACCTGGGCTGGAATCTCTCCTGAAGACGGGGGAGGCGGAAAGCCGACGCTGCCAGGTGGGCACCAGATGAGTGAAGGGAGAGGCCGCGAGTCGACAGGCGGGTCAGAGGTCAGCGGCGGCCCAAAATGGGGTGCAAGGGAGGGGCCGGGGGTTCGACGCTCACTTCATTCACAGTCACACCGGGTGCCCGCTAGTTGTAGAGGCCGTGTGCACGGGCAGCCCGTGAGCTCTTCTCTTCTCTCTCCTCGCTTTCCCTCGCTCACCTGGCCCACACCGTGCGAGCCGTGCAACGTTGAGTTTCACCGTACTGGCCTCCCCTCCCTCCCTCACTGCATGACGTGATATCTGGCAAGTGATGGAGTTTGCTGCTGCTTTCATTCTGTGAGCAAGGATTTAATGTGTGTGTGTTGTTGTGGGGAAAGAATCACGCATTATTGTGTTCGGTCAACTATGCACCCTGTCAGCGGGAAGTATGTGTGCGAGGGAATTGTTGTGATTTATTGTGTTTGATTTTTGTTGTTGTTGTTGTTGTTGTTGTTGTTATTGTTCATTCGACGGTGGTATCTCTACTCAATATCTGCTGTGAATCCGTGATCGTGGCCGTCGACACAAGACAGTTCCGGTGAATGTAGAGAGTCCGCTGTGTGAATAGCCACAGACCTTTTCAGCCACTCCATTCACTTTACTGGATATACACATAGTGCCTGGAGCAGAACCTTCCACGAGTGGCCAGTGGTGCTGTGATTTTCAGTCTGGAACCTTCTGCCACGCTGTCAATCGTTAACAGCAGAAATTTCTGAACATCAATGATGTGCCAGGAAATCCTCTCCGATGATGTGCACGCTGTGTTTATCTCTTTGAGCGCCTCCTCCAGTTTGTGGATCGTCTGCACCAAGGATGCGTGTTAGGTGGCTGGCAGTTCCTCTGCCCCGCTTACTCACCCCGTTCAGGTGAGACTTTCCCAGCCGGCGCCATGTCGGAAGAATCCAGCGGGTCCTTGCCCCATCCCCACCAAGAGGTCTGCGTGGTCATCTGCAATGGCAACGACCTTGAAGTGGGCACTGCGGGAGACTCCAGCTCCCACCCTGCGCCTCGCCAGGCTGAGCCGGAACCCCAGGACCCCCAAGATGATGGAGGAGACTCCAAAGAGGAGGGAAAAGCTTCAGAGCCTCAAGAGACCTCCAAGGACGAGCTGGACGAGAAGGACGACGTGGAGGATAGTCAGGAACAAGCCATGCTGCCCGGGGGTGGGGAGGAGGAGGGGCAGGGGGGCGGGAAGCGGTCCCGCAAAGACGGCGGTAAGGCTGGAGAGCGTTCGGGTCATCAGCAGCACAGCGCCACCTTTGGAGTAACGGCTGTGGAGGTGGACGACGATGAGCTGCCTTTTCCCGGGTTCGCGCCCAAGACCTTCTTCTACTTCCAACAGAGTCATCCGCTACGTTGGGTCTGCTTGCGTCTCATCACCTGGCCATATCCTTTTATTAAACGTGTGTGGTGGGGGAGTGGCGGTGGTGGTTGGGGGTGGAGGGGTGGGGGGGTTGGAGGGATGTTTGGGGATGCTGAAGAACAGTATTATGATAGAAGGTTCGTGGGTCAGTGGTGTTGTCCTTGCAGGAACAACTCGCCTTCTGTGTGAGAGGTAAGTGGGTTTTTTTTTTATTCATTTCATTTTCGTCGTACCTTGTATGTAATCTATCTTTCTTTAATTTTCATTCGTTTCCTTTTTATGCTGCGGACAAATGTAGTAAAACCTAAAGAATACGAACTGCATGATTAATGTAAAAGTTGTAAGAGGCTATTTTTTTTTTCATCTCTCCTTTTTATATTAGTTTTGATCAAGGAAGGGAAAAGTGAAGTGCATAAAATTACAGACACGTGATGCCAGGCAGGGAATAAGATCATGGTTTCATTCCTATACATGTACTGGCCTTTCGCCAAAGAGAACGAGGTACAAGGGTGGACATTCAGTCAATGGTTGCAGCTTTTACTTGAATTCTAGGCTTTTCTTCGTGCCTGTCAAATGCACCGTTGAAGTCTGACAGTTCTCCAGTAACTCCCAACCCCGCAACCCCTACCCCTTTCGTACACAGGCTCTCCTATTACCATTTACGAATTATATATATATATATATATATATATATATATATATATATGTGTGTGTGTGTGTGTGTGTGTGTGTGTGTGTGTGTGTGTGTGTGAATTCATATTCCATTATTGTCATCTGGCTTTCCTACTATAATAAATACTCTCTTTTTTTTTTTTTTTTGTTTCAACGCAGTTTACATTAGTCTAGGACTTGAGAAAAGATTTCCCTTCGTAACCCCTTGTACGTTAAAACTCTTTAAGGTAAACCTCCCGTTTAGGGTCCTATACTTGCGACATTCACTCGTCTTCAGATATGATTTCTCTCTTTCTGTTTTCTTTTCCGTCTTAGTTCAGAGGAAATTAATTAGAAAACAACGCTGAATATTCTACAAATGCCAAATAAGCGCACAGGCTGGTATATTTCAACTATTTCGGTCTTGATATTTGGACAGAGAGAAGCTCTCTTTTCAAGGTGAAGTCATTTAGTGAGATTTCAAATAAGCTGGGAAGGGAGATACGGTTTAGGTTTGCCTTGTTCTTGTCAAGGCCTTGAAGCTGATTGTGGTTTGATTTCAGGGCATTGTATATTGCCTTATCATTTTTTGACGCAGCCTCAATTTTCTTTCTACGATCAAAGTGTCGTATCATTTGATGGAAAGGAGCGCGTACTGCAGGAGATACGACAGGAAATCTTTCTTCAAGTAAATTCCGTGATCACGAAATAGGAATCTGAGAAGAAGACCAGCAGATAAAAAAGGTCCAAATGGGAGAGGGGGCAAGCAGCCCTCGTGCGTTGGTCGTTGCAGATTCCCTGAAAAGACCAGGATAAGAATCCTGATGGCGTTCATTCTCTATCCACTGGCTTTCTGAGTATCACTGCAACGCCAAATGAAAGCAATGACTGCAAAACGTAATGGTGTATTCCTTTCATCAGTTTCTGTGGCAAGCACGGTTCATTCTGTAAAATTCTGTACACGGGTCACTCATTGGCCCTAACGGTTAAGTGCTAGCAGGCAATTTCTGTTCTGTAGAGTGATGGGCCAAGCTTTTAAAGAAATCCTTGTAGCGTTCGGAGCACAACATTTTGGATTTCGAGGGTGCATTTCATATGTTCCAAAATTTTGTACAGCGAGGAGGGGGTTTGGGGGTTATCTCCAGTCTTCCAAACTTCTGGCGGAAAAAAAAATGAGAGAGGTGGGAGGAGGAGGAGGAAAGGGAAATTTGATGTGGGCGTGTTCGGGGCTAGGGGTAGGGGGTTACGAACTAGGCTGGGGGTAGGGGTAGGGGGTTACGAACTAGGCTGGGGCTAGGGGTAGGGGGTTACGAACTAGGCTGGGGTAGGGGTAGGGGGTTACGAACAAGGCTGGCATTCCTCACGAACAGACCTCACAGCCGTGCAAAAGTAATCATGATAGCAACGACAACAACAGTACTAATGCTAATTATAATGAATAAACGTGGATGTGAAGCTTGGCTGTCACTGTGCTGCTTCAAAACGGGTGATAGGACATTGGCTTCTGTGGTCAAAATGTTACGGGTCATTTGGGAGGAGAATCATGCATCAGTGGCGCAAGGCAAAGTCAGAAATGATGATGATGATGATGAAGTCATCATCATAATTATCATCAATATCATTGTCATTATCAGCAGCAGCAGCAGCAGCAGCATTATTGTTGTTGTTGTTGTTGTTTTAAAAAAGAACATCAAGAAGAAATACTGTACGTTGAATCGTTAGCTTTCTGAGTGTCTTCCTCCTCTTCTTTCCTGTCCATTCTCTCTCTCTTTTCTCTCTCTCTCTCTCTCTCGTCTCTCTCTCTCTCTGTCTCTCTCTCTGTCTCTCTCTCTCTCTCTGTCTCTCTCTCTGTCTCTCTCTCTCTGTCTCTCTCTCTGTCTCTCTCTCTGTCTCTCTCTCTCTCTCTGTCTCTCTGTCTCGCTCTCTCTCTCTCTCTCTCTGTCTCTCTCTCTCTCTGTCTCTCTCTCTCTGTCTCGCTCTCTCTCTCTCTGTCTCGCTCTCTCTCTCTCTCTCTCTCTCTCTCTCTCTCTCTTACCATTGTCTGTCTGCCTGTCTGTGCGTTGGTCTGTCTGTATGTCTGCCTGTATGTCTGTCTCTCTCTTTCTTTGTTTCTCTCTCTCTCTCTCTCTCTCTCTCTCTCTCTCTCTCCCTCTCTCTCTCTCTTTGTCCCTGTCTCTGTCTATACCACTGTCTGTGCGTTGCTCTCTCTCTCTCTCTCTCTCTCTCTCTCTCTCTCTCTCCCTCTCTCTCTCTCTCTCTCTCTCTCTGTCTCTCCGCCCACTGTCCTCTCTCTTTCTCGTCATTTTTCGCAAATGCTCTCATATTCAGTATGTTGTTGAGAGTTTATCTTTCCAGTTCATTGTATCATCAATCATGTGGTAAACTCTCTCGTTTCCACATGGCCTGAATCTCTCTCTCTCTCTCTCTCTCTCTCTCTCTCTCTCTCTCTCTCTCTCTCTCTCTGATTTTGTTGTTCATCATTTTGTGTCCTATCTTCGGAAGAAGCTCTATTCACGGTGGCGAAGAATAATCTTTCTCCCCCCCCCCCCACTCCCCACTCCCCCCCCCCCCCCCCCCCCCAACTTTTCTTTTTATTCCTTTGACTTAATAATAGGATTTGTCCAAGAATGGAAGTCGGTCGATGACCGATTCGATAACACGAATCCCTGGCTAATAGACAGCAGAAGACAGCTGTTCGGTGAAGCGACCGTTCTCTGACAATTTGAGTCGGATCGATGTCCAGTGAATCTCTCCAGTCTTTATTCTGTTGTGGTGCTGGTTTTGCACCCTTCACATACCTACACCACTCAAAGGTAGCTAAGGGATACAAACTTCAAAGAAAAAGAAAAAAACGACGCTATTCCGCCGGACGAAAGGGACAAACAGATTACAAGACAAAACACGACGCGTTTCGACAAGATGAACATCATTCAGGACAATGAAAACGAAGAAAGAGCAGTCAGTTATCTCTTCAAATTGGACGCAAAATGGATGTTGAATGAAGACTTCTCTCTCTCTCTCTCTCTCTCTCTCTCTCTCTCTCTCTCTCTCTCTCTCTCTCTCTCTCCTCTCTCTTATTCGTTCATTCATTCATTCAACGTCCCTTTTGCGCCCAATTTGAGGTGATAAGTGATTATTCGTT
>CM065714.1:52830915-52833415 GCA_033310375.1 Conus canariensis
CAGTATAGTGTAGAAACGAGTTCATTTTGAACAATTTATGACGTTTCTGACCAGCGTTTAGTGTCATTGACCAGAGGTCATTTTGACCCAATTTCACTGTTTGACTGCTAGCTAGTGTAGAACGAGTTCATGTGAACAATTTATGACGTTTCTGACCAGCGTTTAGTGTCATTGACCAGAGGTCATTTTGACCCAATTTCACTGTTTGACTGCTAGCTAGTGAGCAATTCATGATGCTGCTGACCGGTGGTCAATGTCATTGGCCAGTGGTCATTTTGGCAAAATGTTACTGTTTGACAGCTAATTAGTGTAGAATGAGTTCATGTGAACAATTTATGATGTTGCTGACTAGTGGTCAGTGTCATTGCCCAGTGGTCATTTTTGCTTCATTTCACTGTTTGCTTATTTCTGCTGTAAACGTGTGTGTGTGTGTGTGTGTGTGTGTGTGTGTGTGTGTGTGTGTGTGTGTGGTGTGTAAGAGAGAGAGAGGCAAACAGTGTAATTAGGCAAAAATTACCACTGGTCAAGGACACTGACCGCTGGTCAGCAACATCATGAATTGTTCACCTGAACTCGTTCTACACTACCTAGCTATCAAACAGTGAATTTGGGCCAAAATGACCACTGGTCAATGATATTGACCATGGTCAGAAACGTCATACATTGTTCACATAAACTCGTTCTACACTAATAGGCCAAATGACCATCGATCAGTGACCTTGAATAGTAATAATACTAAGAAAGAGGACATAATTTCACACAGGGATCATTTCACTAGATAGTCGCAACGCGAAGCTACTAACTTCTGAAACGTTACTAGTACTGCTATCTTCTGAAAACACTACTATAATTTTCATAAGTTAGTAGTATTACTACTATCTTATGAAAATTATAGTAGTGTTTTTAGAAGATAGTAGTACTAGTAACGTTTCAGAAGTTAGTCGCTTGACAAACGTAACGTGTGCTCGCGCGCGCGCACACACACACACACACACACACACACACACACACACACACACACACACACACACACACACACACGCATGCATGCACGCAAACGCGCACGTATATCACACACACACACGCACACACACACACACACACACACACACACACACACACACACACACACACACACACACTCACACACACACACACACACACACACACACACACACACACACACACACACACACACACACACATACCAGAAACGGGACGATTAGATAGACACAGTTGATCATGCAGTGAAGGCAACTACTGATCTGTTCATTTGATCTTTCATCCTGGTCCCCGTATTGCGTGTTTGGTATAGCTGGAGCACTTCGGAAGAAAGAAAGAAAGAAAGAAAGAAAGACAGAGGCAGACAGACAAGCAGACAGACAGACAGAAAAAGAATGGTGAAGTCAGAGAAAGGAAAATGTCAAGGCAAATTGGAGATTAGTTTGTTTTTACAAATTATGCATTCTCCTTGTTCTCTGTGGGCTGACATTCCCTGAGACCTGACTTATTGTATGTAAAAACAGATACAGAAATCTGGACACTTTATATTGTGCAATATCCTGCACATATCTTTGGTCGTTTCGTGTAGGATATCACGCTGAAACGTGCAAAAAAAAAAGATTGTGTATCTAGCCGTGTGCTTGGTTGCTAAGAGATCTTTCATATTTCTGGATAAAGATACTTTTTTTTTTTGCAAATTATGTGAGTCCTGATTGGATCTATCTTGAACAGACCAACATTTTTAATACAGTTATGAATATGCTAACATGATTTGATCATCTGAATGGAAAAGACAGTCAATTTACGAGGATGCCGAGAATGGCCACAGTATTGATCCCCGAGATAAGAGAAACCGCCCACGACATTAGACTCCGATCTGTTTTTTTTTTTTTTTTGGTTTTTTTTTTAATCGACCATTCCTGAAATATCGAGGATTCAGAGGAGATTCAATCTTAACTTTTAAATCATTGAGTGAAATGTAAGATTTTTGCTTTCAACAGACGGGTATAACCGGGAATTTTGATACTAAGTTTCATATTAGCATTTGCTTATTATACCAGGAAACACAGTTTTCGCTGCCATGCTACCAGAAAGTTCTGGAATGAACTGCCTAAAGTAACCCCCAAAGCTGCAGATGTTAACAGTTTGAACAGGCTTGAGGACAACAGTGACCCCACTGAGAATGATCGTAACAAGTGAGTAACAAAATTATGAGTGAGTTGTCAGTTAGGCACAACATTGCCCGAGAGGCCTAGTGCCAAATACATTAGGGCAGTGGAGAAGCCTGAACCCCGTCCCATTATTGTGGCGTGAAAGATCCTGTGAGTTTAACTCATAAAGTACGTCCATCATCATCATCATCATCATCATCATCATCACCATCATCATCATCGTCATCATCGTCATCATCATCATCATCACTACCACCATTACCTTTACATCCTCTGCCAACTGTGTTCTGCACGATTGTATCTTTGATGTCCACTCTATGTGTCCG
>CM065714.1:52843415-52845915 GCA_033310375.1 Conus canariensis
ACACACACACACACACACACACACACACACACACACACAATAGCGCGCATATTCTCTCTCTCTCTCTCTCTCTCTCTCTCTCTCTCTCCTCTCTCTCTGTATCCTGTCTGTGTCTCTGTCCGTCATCCTTCTTTGTCTCTGTCCTCTCTCTCTCTCTTCTCTCTCTCTCCTCTCTCTCTCTCGTCTCTCTCTCTCCGTGTTCCTCATGTATTTGTTGTGTTTTTTTCCCCCAAGGCCATCAGATCTTATCCGGAGACAGTCTTGGAAGGGGTGGATTTTACACGGGGGTTTGTTCACAGAGGCGACGGGAGTTATCGGAACTGCCGGCGGGTCTAATGAAGGCAACATGTCGGCCATGATCGATGGCCAACTCATATCCAGCCAGTTCAAAAGTGTATGACCTGAGTGCCCGGTAATGTTGTTCGAGGAAAATCGATTTTTTTTTTCAAAAAAAAAAAAAAAAAAAAAAGCAGGGTCGTTAAAACCGTCCTTAACAACTGCAAGATCGGCTATCAAGAGTCCTCTCACGTACACCCGTCATTCAGTTCTCTCCACGTCAGTCTGAATGGTCCTTCACGTTCAGTATGTTCTGATTCCGTTTGAACTTACGTTCACTGGTTACATCATAGGACCCTTCATTCTCCTCCAGACAGAAAAGACATATCACGGTTTAGAGTCGTATCCTGAACCAGTAGTGGCGTGTGACTGCCTACGGCGAGTTATTCTGCTGTTTGTTTGTTTGTTTGTTTGTTTTTCTTTTTTTTCTGACGTTAACTGTATTGTGCGTTGAATTTGTACATTCTTCCTTACTCCCTCCCCCCTTCCCCCAACTGTGGCGTCCTCCCTCTTCATCCTTATCCCCCTTCCTCGGCCCTCCTCCCCTCCCAACCCCCCCCCCCCCCCCTCCCCCTCACCCCCTCTTTTTCGCCTACTTTCTGTGTTTTCAAGTTCGTACTTTTTCCGATATGTATTAAGATACCCTTTTGTTGTTTCGATTTGTGTTGTAAATTAAGTAGTTGCTGCATTGTTCGTTTGCTTGTCTTCTTCTGCAATCTTTTACTTTATTTTTTTCCCTTTCTTAAAGGCAAGATGTAAAAAAAAAAAAGAAGAAAAGAAAAAAAAGAAAAGTCTGTGCTTGCGCTTATTTCCCCCCCCACCCCCCCCCCCCCCTCACCCCCCTCGTAAACGAGAAGATACGTTCGTTCGTTCTTTCGTTGATCCTGCTTTGGTCTGTGCAGTGATGTCTGAATGTTGTTCCTCCTCCCGGCAGCAGTCCAGGCAGCATCTTTAAGGCACGTGAAAACTTGCTCTTCAATCAGTGGCATCTCTCTGCCGTTCCTGCATCAACTGGACGCTTGTAAGCGTTCATAACCTTGATTAATGATGCTGGTTCAAAATGGCCAACACCGGGTTCTCCAAACCCCCCGGCATCGAAAAAGAACCCGGCGTTTCAAAATCCAAGGTACACCTGGTCAGTCCGGCTGTTTCTGGGCCAAGCGCCATGAAGTGAACTCGGTGAACCCTCTTCATTCCGACAGGTGATTCACCCGGTGTTGTGGCAAAATATTCCCTTTAAATATCTCGCCTGGAGGCTTCATATTGCAATCATTGTTGTATCATATATATCATATCACATCATACCATATTATATCACATCATACCATATTATATCACATGATACTATATTACATCATGTTGTATTATATTACATTATATCACATTATATCATATATTATATTATATATTATATTATGTTTATTATATTACATTATATTATATCAAATCATATATTATATTATATTATATATTAATTTATATTATATTATATTATATTATAGCTCCCTTGGCTTGTAAAGGCCCAGCGTTGTGTAGCTGCATCATTTCATCTATCGAGTCTGTTCCCCTGCCTTGACACCGACGAATATCACATGAAACGTAACGATGTTTTTTTTTTTACAAATTGAATCATTTACCTAATGCATTGTTTGTTAGGGCCAACTACTTCCTGGTTTCTTCCCAGTGCTCTAATCTCTACTTTTTCTGAAAGTAATTTTTAATTTTCGTTGTCCGCCAAAATATACCGAGCCTTGCTAGATACTATAAACTGATGTGACTGTCATTATCGTTCTTGTCTGTATTCGTTAAGCCATCTGAATAATTGAATCCGTCTGAACAAACTTTAAATGTAATCAACAGCGAAACCGCCAAGAAAACGTAGACAAACGAATCACAAGACAAAACACGACGCGTTTCGACCTCTTAGGTCTTCTTCCGGCAAGATACGAAACACTCAGGACAACGGAAATGAACGAGCAATCACTGATCTCCATTCACTTCAGCGCAAGATGGGCGTTGAATGAAAACCTGAAATGGTTGTCCTGAGTGTTTTGTATCTTGTCTGAAGAAGACCTAAGAGGTCGAAACGCGTCGTGTTCTGTCTTGTGATTCGTTTGTCTACGTTTTCTTGGCGGTTTCGCTATTGATCACATTTGAAATTTGT
>CM065714.1:52858415-52863415 GCA_033310375.1 Conus canariensis
TTCAATATTTCATGACTATTATCTTGCTGTCTTCGGACTTTTTTTAATATAAAATTAGGAATCGTATTGCTCTGTTGCTATATTCAAGAACGCATGGTCTTAACTTCATGGTTGTCTATGCGCGCTCTGTGGTGTGTGTGTGTGTGTGTGTGTGTGTGTGTGTGTGTGTGTGTGTGTGTGTGTGTGTGTGTGTGTGTTGGCTCTCGAAGCAGGACATGTTTGTTTGTTTTTTGTTTAGTAAATCGATTGCCTTCCACTCCCAAGTGGCTACTGCCAACTTTCCCTCAACCCAACCCTCCATGACTTCAAGCCACTGCAGGAGTGTGCAGACCACCAAGCCAGCAGCGACAGCACATGCTCTCTGCGCGAGCGAATTCTTCGACTTAACTTGTTGGGTGAGATTTACATCCTACTGGCAGGAGGCCCGGAAGGACAGGGTGTACTCGCAGACCGGGGTCTGCATACTCTGTGGCAACTGTTGTTGCTGGCAGTCGTGGGTGAGTTCCGTGTGGGGGCCGTCGTCTGTCGCTCTCTGAGCTCTGGTTCCTTGTGAACTATAGTTCACATTCGGGTGTTGGTCGGCCGACGATGGGCGTCGGCGTATTTCACCTCTTTCCCCCAGCCAAAAAGCTGTTCTTCAGGGCTACCAGGCGGCTTTCTTCGTGCTCGGGTGACGATGATCCTGTGCCGCGTGAGGCCGCCTCAAAGAGGGAGCAGGACGAAAGTCGCTGGACCGCTGTACTAGACCCTATCATTCTATGGTCCACGCAGACAACGGCCATGAGGGCAATTTTTCAACCCAACCTCATAAGGAGTGCCCCCATACCCAGCAGCCGAAAGCACGGAATCCCGGGCCACGGTAATCGTAGTCAGGTAGCGCTCCATCGCCGATCGCCCCACATCTCCAGGAGCCGTCCCCCGGCGACACAGGCTAGACCCGCCGTCACCCATACGGCTGGAAGGATCGCTGCGCCGCCTGACACTGACCTCTCACATCAGTGTCCCTCAAAGAAGAGCTGCCACCTCTCCTTTTGGTGTTTGCTGCCATGCCACCTCGCAGCGAACTGCATTCTGCGCGAATTTTTAGCTTGTTCTTTCCCCTTCATGAGTGGGGGTCACATGTTCTAATTATAGCCGCCCGATCTATCGGATCGGATGTCGTGGCTTTAACTACCACGTGAACCAGTCGGACACGGTGCCGGGAATCGGCAATGAGCGATGATTGGGCCCAGGCAAGGAAGTGGGAGGGGTAGGGATGGGAGTGAAGGTGGGGGGGGGGTGGGGGGCGCCCGCTGATCCCTGCGCTGGGGACTGTCCAATGATCCTAATGACTCTGGCCCTCCCTGGCTGTTTTCCCAGTCCTGCCTGCCTCTCTCCCCACTGCTGTCGGCTGTCTTGCTGGGCGTTTCCCTCGCCTCTTCCTTCTACACATCCATTTCTACTCGTCCTTCCAGGGTCGTTTTTTTTTTTCTTTTTCTTTTTTTTTTTTTTTAGTGTCTTTCCGTTGCTGTGTATTCGTTTGTTTGTTGTTGATGTAAGCTTTTTTTTCTGTCGTTCTCTGTCTCTAGTTTCCCTTTCTCTATAATTATGTCTCTCTCTCTCTCTCTCTCTCTCTCTCTCTCTCTCTCTCTCTCTCTCCTCTCTGACTTCGTCTGTCTGTCTGTGGGTCTGTCTGTCTCTCTGTCTATCCATTTGTCTGCCTGACTGGCCCTGTTTCTCTGTCGCTATTTTTGTCTCTGTCTCTCTGTCTCTGTCTCTCTGTCTCTGTCTCTATTTCTCTCTGTCTCTTTCGCATTATCTCTGTCTCTTTGTCCCCCCCTCTCTCTCTCTCTCTTTCTCTCTCTCATTCTCTGTCTGTGTATCTCTCCTCTCTCTCTCTCTCTCTCTCTCTCTCTCTCTCTCTCTCTGTTCCCCCCTCTTTCTCTCCACCGCCCCTACCTACCTTTCACTCACTCCTCTACCTGTCTCGCTCCACTTCTTCTCCCCCCCCTTCTCCCCCCCCCCCCCCCCCCCTGCACCAGCCTCCCTGTTTCGTCTCCTGCCACCTATCTCCACCCCCCCACCCCCATCCCCACCCCCCTTCTCTTCATCAGTTCACGTATGACTGACCACGGTATGGGCTTTCAAGCTTTGTGTTCCGTGTTGCAGCTGGTACTACTCGCGTAGTGCGCGGAAAAACTGTTGTGATTGATGTTAATCCAAACGCAGCGGAAAAGCAGCGAAGGAGGGGGTGGGGGCGCAGGAGAAGGGGGGTGGAGGGGACTACACAGAGGGGAGTGAGGGAAGGGTGGGGTAGAGGGGGTGGGTGTTAGCGGAGGGTTTGGCAGGTCAAGGACGACAGTTTCAGACGAAGGCGACACCTGTTGCATTGGGGGTGCGCCCTCAACCACTCTATAGTCGTCACGTAAGAGAGGCGATCATCGTATGAAGAGAGCGACATACCGGGCAGATAAAAGTAGAAGCAGAAAATATTGCGTGAACAGAGTGACAGCTTGGTAGTTGTGACAGAGCAGAAAATAGTGCGTGAACAGAGTGACAGCTTGGTAGTTGTGACAGAACAGAAAATATTGCGTGAACAAATGACAGCTTGGTAGTTGTGACAGAGCAGAAAATAGTGCGTGAGATAGAGTGACAGCTTAGCACTTGTGACAGAACAGAAAATTTTGCGTGAATGGGAGTGACAGTTTGGTGGTTGTGACAAAGCAGAAAATGGTGCTTCAATGGAGTAACCACTTTGTAGTTGTGACAAAGCAGAAAGTATTGCGTCAGTGAGTGACAACTTGGTACGTGTGACAGAGCAGAAAATATTGCGTGAATGAAGTCATAACTTTGTACTTGTGACAAAGCAGAAAACATTGCGTCTGTGAGTTACAACTTGATAGGTGTGACAAAGCAGAAAATATGTCTGTAAAACAATCAGGTAACTGTGACAAAGCAGAAAATATTGCGTCAGTGGGGTAGGAACCTGGTAACTGAGATGAAGCAGAAAAAGTGCGAAAAGTGTGTGCATGCAGTAACAACTTTGTAGCTGAGACAAAGCAGGGGGGAAAAATGTTAAAAGGTATGGAAAGAATAACGCTCCGTTGGTTAGGACGAAGTAATGAACGCATATGACAAATAGAGCCAATAGATAGTAGCATCTCCCGCAGAGACAATACTTATCAGCTGAGTGGCGACAAAACAAATAATGTGAATAGTGTATCAGTTTAACTGTACTACAGCAAAGGGGGCGGAACGAACTGGAATCAACTTGAACTTTATCAGCAGAGAAATAGACAGAAATCGACTAACAACCCACTGGCTGTGTCAGAGATGAGGAACAATATCAGACAAAGTCTAATCGGGTATAAGTATGAAAATGTAGAAATAGATCATGGAGTAAGTTTGTATACGTTGACGTGTGTATGTGGAAGAAGAAGAAGAAGAAAAACAATTATAATGATAATGATAACAACAATAATAATAATAATAATAACAATTATGATTATTATTATTATTATTATTATCATCATCATCATTGTTATAATTATCATTCTCATTTACTGTTTAATCAATTAACAATAATAGTGGTAGTACATCATATGATGATAATTCTATCGATGATGATAATAGTAAAAGTAGTAGCAATAATAATAACGATAATAACAAAGGGAGGAGAGAGAGAGGGGGGGAGTGAGAGAGACAGAGACAGAGAGAGAGACAGAGACAGAGAGAGAGAGTACTCCATTTGTATACTTTCGTTAAGTGTGAGCGTGCCTGTGGCCGCAGTCATCTTCTAAAGAACAGTCCTTAACACTGACGAGAAAGACACGCAACGACGATGGACATACGGGTGGAAACCAAGTCCTGACCTCGTGACCTTTGACCCCCCGAGCTGTGGTGGAGGTCAAAGCGGCGAGCCCGTTGGCAGAGTTTGAAGCAGTCTTGTGTTCTACGTCACCCAAACCCGCGTGGACGTCGGCCAGTACAACAGATTGTGCTATCATCATCAGCGGCTGTGTGCACCCGTTGCGACAGACAGTCCTGTTTCACGTGTGACGTTTCGTCGACAGAGAAGACGCAGGGGGGGGGGGGGGGGGGGGGCGGATGAGATGAAGATCGGAACAGGACAGAACAGAGCAAAATTAGGACTCGACTTCATTCGATACAAGGCCAAATGCCCATTAAGGAAGGAGAGGGAAAAAAAATGACAGGGAAGGGATGGAAACACAGAGAGAGAGAGAAATATATACAGTAGAAAGGGAAGGGAGGAGGGGAGAGAAGGAAGAGGAGGGCGAGGGGTTGGGAGGGGGAAGGGGACGGACGAGGGAGGGAGAAGTACATCAGAGCTGAAGGACAGGGGGGAAAAGTGGGGGTGGGGAGGGAGGGGAGCGAGGAAAGGTTCGTTTATCGAGGAGGAGGGAGATCATGAATATTGATGAAACAAGAAGAAAGAGAGAGAAAGTTAGCACACGTATCTATTTGTCTAGGATTGATTTACTGACATAGACGCACACACACACACACACACACACACAACACACACACACACACACACACACACACACACACACGCACACACACACACACACACACACACACACACACACACACACACACACACGCACATACATGCACGCACGCACGCACGCACGCACACATATCCTCTTGTCTCAGTGTCAGTTACTGATATAGAAATATACGCAGATTATACAGACATATAGACAAACTGATAAGGGGAGAGAGAGAGAGAGAGAGAGAGAGAGAGAGAGAGAGAGAGAGGACGGACAGACAGACAGACTGGCAGGCAGACAGGCAAACAAGCTGGAAAAGGGTAGGACTGGAGAGACGCAGGGAAGCACCAAATGAGAGAGAGAGAGAGAGAGAGAGAGAGAGAGAGAGAGAGAGAGAGAGAGAGAACGAGTAGGGGAAAGGGGAGGCGTTGGGAGTGAGTGAGTGGAAAGAAGGAAGAAAGAGAGGGGGAGGGGGGGGGGGGAAGCGGGGACCAACAGACCAACAGA
>CM065714.1:52875915-52880915 GCA_033310375.1 Conus canariensis
TACATCATGTACCTCGTTTTTATCCTTTTTTCTCTCTCTCTCTTTTTTTTTTTTTTTTTTTTGTCTTTCGGTTGGATGGTTCTTTGTCTGGGGCGGTGTTTCTTTTTTTTTTTTTTTTTTTTTTTTTTTTAGTGTTTGTGTGTTTATTAAGGAATGGGGGGGGGGGGGGGGGGTGAGAAAGAGAACGGGGAAGGGTGTTCCGTTGTGATGATGGAAGTTGACATTGGACTGGTTTTGTCAGGGGAGGCCAGTTCTTTTTGGTCTTGTCGCTGTTTGGCTTCTCTCTTTTTGATTCCTGCTCTTACATCGTTCAGGTCTTGGGGGTATCGCTTCATGTCTGTCAGCGCTGAACGTTAGCGTCTTCCTTTTCCACGGGGAAAGCGGTGAAATCTTCAGGCGGCGGATTGGAGATAACATGCATACTTCTAATATTCATATATATATATATATATGTGTGTGTGTGTGTGTGTGTGTGGTGTGTGTGTGTGTGTGGAAGAGAGAGGGAAAGAGAGAGAAAGCGTGTGTATGTGTGTGTCTTTATGTCGATTAGGAAAGGTTGGGGAGGGAGAGGAAGCGGGAGAAGAAACGTGAGAGAGAGAGAGAGAGAGAGAGAGAGAGAGAGTGCGCGCACGCGCGTGCGTGTGTGCATGCGTGCGTGTGCTCGCGCGCATCCATGTTTTTGTGTGTGTGTGTGCGCGCGCGCGCGCACGCGCGCGTGAACCTGCCTGCATGCACTCAAGTGCATGCGTGTGTGCGTTTGTGAGTGTTTATGCTCGTGTGTGTGTGTGTGTGTGTGTGTGTGTGTGTGTGTGTGTGTGTGTGGTGCGTGCATGTGTGTGCGTGCGTGCGCAAATGTGTAGCCTACTTCCTTCTGTGGTTTGGGGCTTTCTTTTTTAAATTGTGGTTGTTGAGGGAGGGAGTGGTGTGATGCTGGTGGTTTCTTGGGGAGCCATAGCGGTCGGTCTGGCACTGGGCCGTGTTGATTCTCTGACTGTGCAGACAGGTGCTGCATCCCTGTCTCTCTTTCTCGCTTCCTCATCTCCCCAAGGCATCAACAACCTCACACTCTTTCGCCCCTCAGCACATAAGATTTATGATTTTTTTTTCATGCTTGCTTCTATTTTTGATGTGCTGAATTTAAGCTAAAAGAAATGTGTCGGTATTTGTTTGTTGATTTTTCTTTAGCAGTGTTCGTTTCTTATTTTATGATCCAAAAATATGAACTAATTTTCTCCTAGCACATCTCTCTCTCTCTCTCTCTCTCTCTCTCTCTCTCTCTCTCTCTCTCTCTCTCTCTCTCTCTCTCTCTCTCTCTCTCTCTCTCCCCATTCCCCCGTTGATGTGGTAGTTTGAAACCCATACGAATTTTGTCGTTTATTAACGGACTGCAAACACAAGATGTATAATAGCTCGCGCTCGCGCGCGCATGTGTGTGTGTATTATATATATATTATATATATATATTATATTGTGTGTGTGTGTGTGTGTGTGTGTGTGTGTGTGTGTGTGTGTGTGTGTGTGTGTGTGTGTGTTTCTGTGAATAAACTGGTCTGTGTCTGCGGGAAGGATGAGCATGAAAGGGAGTGGGAGAAGTCGGATGGTAGTTTGAAAGAGGGAGATGGGAAAAGCAGGAATTGGGGGGGGGGGGGGGGGGAGGGGGGGAGTTGAGGCTTTAGGGATTTGTGTTTCGTAAAGCGCCTTAAGCACTTCTTGATAAAACCTGCACCGTTTTGTGCTAGTCTGTGAAAGACTCTGAAGACGTGGTGATCTTTGGACATTAACGGCAACAACAAAAAAGTAACAACACTTATTGTGAAGGTGAAGGTGCCTTCAAAGACAGGAGTACGTTTCCAGTCACAGACTTTTTCCTCCAGGTTGGATGGAGATAAAACAGTTCTGTCAGGCAGTGGTCATTCTGTGGGGGTGAGTGGCTGCAGTTCTGTCAGGCAGTGGTCATTCTGTAGGGGTGAGTGGCTGCAGTTCTGTCAGGCAGTGGTCATTCTATGGGGGTGAGTGGCTGCAGTTCTGTCAGGCAGTGGTCATTCTGTGGGGGTGAGTGGCTGCAGTTCTGTCAGGCAGTGGTCATTCTGTGGGGGTGAGTGGCTGCAGTTCTGTCAGGCAGTGGTCATTCTGTGGGGGTGAGTGGCTGCAGTTCTGTCAGGCAGTGGTCATTCTGTGGGGGTGAGTGGCTGCAGTTCTGTCAGGCAGTGGTCATTCTGTGGGGGTGAGTGGCTGCAGTTCTGTCAGGCAGTGGTCATTCTGTGGGGTGAGTGGCTGCAGTTCTGTCAGGCAGTGGTCATTCTGTGGGGATGAGTGGCTGCAGTTCTGTCAGGCAGTGGTCATTCTGTGGGGGTGAGTGGCTGCAGTTCACAGACGTGACGATCACTACTGAGTTCACGGACATGATTTTACTTAACCCATGGCAGAGTGCACAGGGGTAGTATGGCGTCTGGGTCGGATCAGAAGTGCAGTTACTAGGGAAGAATTACGGGGAGAGAAGGAAACGGGAGTGGGCTGGGGATGGGTAGTGGAGAGGGAGGTGGCGGTGGGAGGATGAAAAACGTTTTAAAGACTTTCTTTAAAATTCAAACCATATTGCAGTAATATCGCTTTGCTTAGTTTAAAGATCTCAGGCAACAAGGCATTCTTCGCGGCAAAATTTAATTACAAAAAGTCCATTTTGATAACAAACCAGTTTTATTCTGATCAGTGCGTATGCTAGAGATTCCTACATCCACTGGTGCATAAGAAGTGCATGCAGAACTAATGGCGTTGAAACTCCGTTCCAACACACCAGTTTCGCGCGTGAGCCAGGAGAGAGAGAAACGTGTTCGAGCTTTGTTGATGTGTGGTTGCTTTTGTCGCCGTTCAACCTTTGAAGGTCTCTCATCATCAGAGAGGGGCGTGACACTGACCTGGTCAACCTCGCTGTGTTTGAGGATGCTCTGTACGTGGATGCCGGGTGTGGCATAAGGTCAGTCCAGCTGTTGAGAACATTCCCTGTAGCAAGCAGTGACGACACTGGGCTGAATTGATGAAGCTGTTGTTGTTCTTGTTCTCTCATCTTCCATACCACCTCGGTGGCATTGCACCCATGCCGTACATTCCAGCCTCCCCCCCCCCCCCCCCCCCCCCCCCCTCTGTGCCCACAGTCACATCCTGGCCTGTCCCGCCACACCCCCAGCAACGGCAATCCACCGAGATTACCCAGTGTCGAGACGTCATGAGGCAACCCACCAGAGGAGACACTGCGCTGCTGCCGAGTCACTTCGGTGGTGGTCAGTGGGGTCTGTTCTGGTCCAACATACGCGGGGCATCACCTGCTGAGCCTCCTATACTGACAAGAATGATTGCTACGTTGGGGAGCCGGCGTGTGTGAGCTCTCCCGCAGGAGGGCGCCACCACGTCCGTCCAACGACAGTCCCCATGAACTTGCCGATACCGACGACCCAGACAGACTCACACCAAGGGCATAGACGACCCTGACAGACTCACACCAAGGGCACAGACGACCCTGACAGACTCACACCAAGGGCATAGACGACCCTGACAGACTCACACCAAGGGCATAGACGACCCTGACAGACTCACACCAAGGGCACAGACGACCCTGACAGACTCACACCAAGGGCATAGACGACCCTGACAGACTCACACCAAGGGCATAGACGACCCTGACAGACTCACACCTAGGGCACAGACGACCCTGACAGACTCACACCAAGGGCATAGACGACCCTGACAGACTCACACCAAGGGCATGGACGACCCTGACAGACTCACACCAAGGGCATAGACGACCCTGACAGACTCACATCAAGGGCACAGACGACCCTGACAGACTCACACCAAGGGCATAGACGACCCTGACAGACTCACACCAAAGGCATAGACGACCCTGACAGACTCACACCAAGGGCATAGACGACCCAGACAGACTCACACCAAGGGCATAGACGACCCTGACAACCCTGACAGACTCACACCAAGGGCATGGACGACCCTGACAAACTCACATCAAGGGCACGGACGACCCTGACAGACTCACACCAAAGGCATAGACGACCCTGACAGATTCACACCAAAGGCATAGACGACGCTGACAGACTCCACACCAAGGGCATAGACGACCCTGACAGACTCACACCAAGGGCATAGACGACCCTGACAGACTCACACCAAAGGCATAGACGACCCTGACAGACTCACACCAAGGGCATAGACGACCCAGACAGACTCACACCAAGGGCATAGACGACCCTGACAACCCTGACAGACTCACACCAAGGGCATGGACGACCCTGACAAACTCACATCAAGGGCACGGACGACCCTGACAGACTCACACCAAGGGCATAGACGACCCTGACAGACTCACACCAAGGGCATAGACGACCCTGACAGACTCACACCAAGGGCATAGACGACCCTGACAGACTCGCACCAAGGGCACAGACGACCCTGACAGACTCACACCAAGGGCACAGACGACCCTGACAGACTCACACCAAGGGCATAGACGACCCTGACAGACTCACACCAAGGGCACAGACGACCCTGACAGACTCACACCAAGGGCACAGACGACCCTGACAGACTCACACCAAGGGCACAGACGACCCTGACAGACTCACACCAAGGGCATAGACGACCCTGACAGACTCACACCAAGGGCACAGACGACCCAGACAGACTCACACCAAGGACATAGACGACCCTGACAGACTCACACCAAGGGCATGGACGACCATGACAGACTCACACCAAGGGCATGGACGACCCTGACAGACTCACACCAAGGGCATAGACGTACAGAAGAGAGCGAAACTAGGGTCACCATGAGAGCAGGGAATGAAGGGCCACAGGATTGGAGACTTTTTGTTTAAATGCTGATCGATGAGGATGAGGATGATGAAGACGATGCTATGGATCTCCACTGTGGTCTGAGACTGTTTGGCAGGGCTTGCTTTGCTTACTTTCATAATGTCATAGCATAATGA
>CM065714.1:52890915-52898415 GCA_033310375.1 Conus canariensis
GACAGATTATGACTACATTTTCTCGATGACTGCAAATTATTTGACCAATAACGTTATGACCTAATGACAAGGACCACATAAACAGATTTTCCACCACAGACTAAAATGTCAAAACCCTCAGATCTCATGTTATTGGACTGCTTCCAGTCTGTACTTGCCCAGTTTATCCTGTTGTATTTTTCTCATAGGAGACGGAAAATTTAATCAGACCCTGATACACACTATGCTTTTTCTTTCTGCTATTAATGTTATGTTGCAGGATGTGACAACATTGGAATGAGTTTAATTGAATGTCTTAACTTGATCATCTGTGCCCCACAAAACCTCTGGTTTTCATATGGCAATAAAATATGTTCTTGTTCTTGTTCTTCACAACACACACACACACACACACACACACACACACACACACACACACACACACACACACACACACACACACATACAGATACACAGACACACATACAAACACATAGACAGACAGATACACAGACACACACACAGACAGAGAAGACAGGACAGGACAAACTGTTGACGAGAGAGAGAGAGAGAGAGAGAGAGAGAGAGAGAGAGAGAGAGAGAGAGAGAGAGAGAGAGAGGAATATGGGTGCAGCAGCAACAGCATTAAAAGAAAAGAACGCTCAAAACCAAGAAAAAGCGCGGTTGCTCATTCTGAATTATCAGTCGTGGTACTGCAAGTAATAATATTTTGGTGCCCACTCAACGAGTTTGAATACCGGATGCTGTGGTCTTAGCTCATCTCGCCCACGTGCGTGCGCTAGGGCACACACACTCTCTCTCTCTCTCTCTCTCTCTCTCTCTCTCTCTCTCTCTCTCTCTCTCACACACACACACACACACACACACACACACACACACACACACACACACACACACACACACAGACACTTACTTTACCGGCCCGGAATGTGTTTATGAAACCACAATCCACACACCCTGACCTCAGATGCACCCCGCCCAAGCCCAACCCCCCTACCCTCCCCCACCCCCACCCCTTCCTTCCCTCCCCATGCCACCCCAACACCCAACCCCTACCTCTCTCATCCCCGCCCCGCCCCGCCCTCTTCCTGCCCCCGTTCCCCCTCCCTCAGTGCGGCTCACCTTTGAAGTCATGTATGCGGATAAGAGAGATGCTCTGGCTAGAGGAATGCTAGCTGCGTCAGGTAGGTGACCTTTTGAAGGGCTGCTGCCTCTATAGCTGGCTGGCACTGATTTACACGGCCTGCCGTCACTCCTCTGCTCTTCTGTTTCGCTCTCTCTCTGCCTGCCTGCTTGCCACTGTCTCTCTTTCTGTCTCTTCTCTCTCTCTTCTCTCTCTCTCTCTCTCTCTCTCTCTCTCTCTCTCTCTCTCTCTCTCTCTCTCTCTTGTTTCTGTCCCTGTCTCTCTGTCTCTGCCTCGGTCTATGTCTGTCTGTCTCTGTCTGTCTCTGTTTGTCTGTCTGTCTGTCTGTCTGTCTGTCTGTCCGTCTGTCTGTCTCTCTTTTCTCTCTCTCTCTGTGTCTGTCTGTCTGTCTGTCTGTCTGTCTGTCTGTCTGCATCTCTCTCTCTCTGTCTCTCTGTCTCTGTCTCTGTCTCTCTCTCTCTCTCTCTCTCTCTCTCTCTCTCTCTCTCTCTCTCTCTCTCTCTCTCTCTCCAGCGCTGGATAAAAGCAACTGTCTATTCGTGTCCTTAAAGAGAGTTTATTCTCATTGGAATCATCATTTCCGATGAAAGCTGTCTGATGCTTTCAACTTACTGTCTTGTAGTGTAGTGACGACGGGTGACGTATGTGACGGCGGTACAGATGGCCTTCATCGTGATTACTTGACAGATGTGATGTTACAGATGGGCGTTCATCGTGATTACTTAGCAGATGTGACGTTACAGATGGGTGTTCATTGTAATCACCAAGTAGATGTGACGGGACAGATGGCGCTGGTTATGGCCACCTTACGGATGTGACATTACAGATGGGCGCTCGTTATGGTCACCTAGCAGATGTGACGTTACAGATGGGCGCTCGTTATGACCACCCAGCAGATGTGACGTTACAGATGGGCGTTCGTTATGATCACCTACCAGATGTGACGTTACAGATTGGCGCTCGTTATGATCATCCAGCAGATGTGACGTTACAGATTGGCGCTCGTTATGATCATCCAGCAGATGTGACGTTACAGATGGTCGCTCGTTATGATTACCCAGCAGATGTGACGTTAGAGATGAGCGCTCGTTATGGACAACTAGCAGATGTGACCTTAAAAATGGGCGCTCGTTATGGACAACTAGCAGATGTGGCGTTACAGGTGGCACTCTTTATGATGACCTGGTGGAATATGTATGTGTAAAGGGGGGCGGGGGGACGAGAGGGGGGGGGGGTAACCAGATAATGCATGGCAGCCAGTTAATAATGACCAAAAAAAACGAACACGCCAACAGAAGAGGATTAAACAGACAAAAACAGACAGCAAAGGAACGCTTGTTCAACAGCCAGTCCCTAATCAGACCAGTGGATTTTCAGCATACATGTCATCCACAGCAAATACCAGACGTCAACACAAAACATTCCTCCTCACACGGCAAGGAGAATCGCGGTGTAGGGGGAAAAGCGGTGGTGGAAAAAAAAAAGTGAAAACAGTTCCGAAACATAGAAAAGAAGCAGGAAATTGAACGAGGGAGAAGGAGAGGGTGGGTTGGGGAGTGAGTGGGGAGGGGGTAAAAAGGGACGGAGGGGGCAGGGGTGGGGGGCGGGCGGGGAAGGTCAGAAGTGAGGTGAATCTCTTCAGCCACAAGTAGACCCCGGGCAAAGTGTTGGTGTCGTAGTGGCAACGTGGATGAATTAAAGACATACATGAGAATAAACTTAAAGGAAAAGGATGAAAAGTTCACTCGCATATACAGCGGTCTAACCAAGGTCTGACTCCATGGTAAGTCGTATCACTCTAGCTCCGAATGATGAGGGAACGGGGGGGGGGGGGGAGGGGGGTTGGGCGGGGAGGCGAAAAACCTCCAAGAGATTAACCCGAGGCAGAAGCAGCTGGAACGCTGACAGCTCCCCAATATCTGTAAAATCATGTCTGCGAGCGAATGTTGATAACTCCGCATATGTGACATCACTACATTGCATTACATCACGCCACAGTTCTTATATACCGCACAGTAGCGTGCCAAACTACGGACTGAATACACGAAACTACAACTAAACACACGAAACTACGACTAAACACACGAAACAAGATGCGAGGTGAGGCTTATATAACACACAATTGCCAAACGGTCATGTTTGTCCAGTTGACTGCATGTATGAGGGAGTACTGTTTGGTACATTTTGTATGTCGGTTGTGTGACGACAGTATCTCAGTAGAAAATATACTTGTCTGTTTTGTATTGAGTATGAAATAAACGTTGTTTTGCACCTTGTTTTGTGTGTTTATTTGAATTCTGGCCTTTTTTTGTAACATTGTCGTCTATTTCAGTCTTACTTACAATACTATACAGTATATTGCAATACAATGCAATACAATACAATACAGCACAGTACTATACTATACAATACAATATTATACTACTATACTATACTATACTATACTATACTATACTATACTATACTACGCTTTGTTATGCTATGCTATGCTATGCTACGTTACGCTACGCTACAAAACACCATACCATACCATACCATACCATACCATACCATACCATACCATACTCTACTCTACTCTACTCTACTCTACTCTACTCTACTCTACTCTACCATATCATACCATACTATACTATGCTATACTACACTACATTACACTACACCATACTATACCGTATCTACAATACAACACATCATAACACAAGTCAATGCCACAACACCATACAAATACAATACTCCCTCCTACAGTCAGACGTCTGCCATTCTTGTGCACAGCCTCCCCGTGCTGGTTTCTGTGATCGGCTCGGCTATAAACAGCCTGGCATGACTGCTGCAGACAGCATGCACTGGAACAGGTTGTCGAGGCTGTTGTTGGTTTTTGTTCGTTTGTTTTGTTGTGTTTTTTAAGTGAACTTCGGAAGCACAAGCTACGGAAAATTGGTCCGGGCATTTACTGTTAACTCACGTCTTGCCTCATCATTTTTTGCTCTCCATCCTTCCTGTCGGTCTGTCTGTCTGTCTGTCTGTCTGTCTGTCTGTCTGCTTGACTGCCTGTCTGTCTCTCTCTGTCTCTTTCTCTGTCTCCGTCTCTCTCTCTCTCTCTCTCTCTCTCTCTCTCTCTCTCTGTCTGTCTGTCTGTCCGTCTGTCTGACTATCCGTGTGTGTGTGTGTGTGTGTGTGTGTGTGTGTGTGTGTGTGTGTGTGTGTGTGTGTGAGGGAGTGAGTGAATGTGTGTGTGCCTGTTTGTCTGTCTGTCTGTCTGTCTGTCTCTCTCTCTCTCTCTCTCTCTCTCTCTCTCTCTCTCTCTCTCTCTCTCTCTCTCTGATTTCGATGTATAAAAAAAGAGGTGGGGGTATTAATTTATCTTGTTTGCATGCATCAGGTGTTGCATTGTCCTTTGATATTTTCATGCTTTGTTTGTTTGTTTGTTTGTTTGTTTTTCGTCTCTTCGTTCCTCTCTCCTTCGCCCAGAGGGCTGCCTGTTGGAAAGTGTTAATGTTTCACCCATTACCCTCCTAAAAGAGCGTCGTGCCTTCCATCGATCGCTCGCTAGCTTCTCTAAGTGTCTGTCCGTCTGTCCGTCTGTCTGTCTGTCTGTCTTCGTCTCTCTCTCTCTCTCTCTCTCTCTCTCTCCTCTCTCTCTCTCTCTCTCTCTTGTTTGGTTAGTTCTCTATTCTGGCCTATGTTTCAGTAGTTTGGCCGCGTTCTCCTGAGAAGAAAGGCAGAGGCATTGGGGTTGATAAACTGCGTTATGTTTGTTGTTATTCATGTCGTTCTTTTGCGCGCACATTTCCCAAGTATTCTAGAACAACGGAAGGGAACGGCGTTACACGCCCTCGGTCAGTGTTACGCATCCTCTGGTTCAGTGTTACGTGCCTTTTGTGTCATTTGCACACCGCTGAGTCAGTGCTACACACCTTCTGGGTCAGAGTTACATACCTTCGGGGCCAGAGTTACATACCTTCTGGGTCAGAGTTGCATACCTTCTGGGTCAGAGTTACATACCTTCGGGGCCAGAGTTACATACCTTCTGGGTCAGAGTTACATACCTTCTGGGTCAGAGTCACATACCTTCTGGGTCAGAGTTGCATACCTTCCGGGTTAGAGTTACATACCTTCTGGGTCAGAGTTGCATACCTTCTGGGTCAGAGCTACATACCTTCTGGGTCAGAGTTGCATACCTTCTGGGTCAGAGTTGCATACCTTCTGGGTCAGAGTTGCATACCTTCTGGGTCAGAGTTACATACCTTCTGAATCAGGCATGAGTTCTGAATCAGAGTTACATACCCATAGAGTCAGAGTTACATAGCTTCTGGGCCAGAGTTACATAGCTTCTGGGCCAGAGTTACATACCTTCCGGGCCAGAGTAACATACCTTCTGGGCCAGAGTTACATACCTTCTCGGCCAGAGTTGCATACCTTATGGGTCAGAGTTGCATACCTTTTGGGTCAGAGTTACATACCTCATGGGTCAGATTCACATACCTTCTGGGGAAGAGTTACATACCTTCTGGGTCAGAGTTGCATACCTTCTGGGTCAGAGTTACATACCTTCAGGGTCAGAATTACATACCTTCTGAATCAAGCATGAGTTGTGAATCAGAGTTGCATACCCATGGAGTCAGAGTTGCATACCTTCCGGGCTAGAGTTACATAGCTTCTGGGCCAGAGTTACATTACTTCTGGGTCAGAGTTACATACTTCTGGGCCAGAGTTACATACCTTCTGGGTCAGAGTTACATACCTTCTGGGTCAGAGTTACATACCTTCTGAATCAGGCATGAGTTCTGAATCAGAGTTGCATACCCACAGAGTCAGAGTTACATAGCTTCTGGGTCAGAGTTACATTACTTCTGGGTCAGAGTTACATACCTTCTGGGCCAGAGTTACATACCTTCTGGGCCAAAGTTACATACTATCTGGGTCAGAGTTACATACCTTCTGGGCCAGAGTTACATACTTTCTGGGTCAGAGTTACATACCTTCTGGGCCAGAGTTACATACTTTTTGGGTCAGAGTTACATACCTTCTGGGCCAGAGTTACATACTATCTGGGTCAGAGTTACATACCTTCTGGGCCAGAGTTACATACTTTCTGGGTCAGAGTTACATACCTTCTGAATCAGGCATGAGTGGTGAATCAGAGTTACATCCTTCTGGGTCAGAGTTACATACCTTCTGAATCAGGCATGAGTTGTGAATCAGAGTTGCGTACCCCATACAGTCAGAGTTACATACCTTGTAGGTCACATTCACAGACATACTTTTTGGGTCAGAGTTACATCCTCCTGGGTCAGAGTTACTTGTCTCGTGGGTCAGGGTCGGAGTAACATAGCATCTGGGTCTCAGTAACATACCTCGCGCCTCACAGTTACATACTCTCTGGGTCCGACTTACATACCCTCTAGGTCGTCATCAAATACCGTCTGGGTCATCCTTATGCAGGGTATGCACGTCTGATACTGTTGTTGTTGAACTAAAAATGAACACGTCTACGCCGCCGAACGAAACAAACCAATTACAAGACAAACACGACGCGTTTCGACCTCCTTGGTCTTCTTCCGGCAGGACAAACAACATTTCAAGACGGTGAAAACGACGAAGAAAGAACGGGCAGTCACTTCCCTCCTCAAACGGGGCGCGACATAGACGTGGAAGGCCTAACGTAGCAGTTCTACGTGTTCAGACGAGAAGGTATACTGCAGCAGTCATTGCCTTATTTTAGCTAGAAGGCATGCTGTAGCAGTCATCGTCTTGTTTGAGGAGAACCTATTCCACATCCATTTTGCGCCCAATTTGAGGAGACAAGTGCCTACTGTCTGTTCGCTCTTCGTGACGTCAGTTGACGGGCTGTGTAGCTCAGTTATTGACATCCTCATCACAGGACTATTGTGTGCTGAGAGCGGCGGCTGTTCCGCTATTTTTTTTTTATAACTGCCGCCGGTGTAGGAGGATAAGAATACAAAGAAAAAAATGACTGGAAAACAGCCGAATGCAACGTAAGAAGAGTGCATGGAAAAGCCGTATGGGCCAGCAGACATTGCAGAATGATGAGCAACAGCAGCTTGTGTTGGCTGTGGACAACGTGAGTGTATACCGTCTCTCTCTCACACACACGAACGACCTGGCCGCCAAGACTTGCATCCATGGTCTAACAAAGCGGAGTAGTGTGCCGGTGTGGGTGGTCTTGGCATCATGACCTGAAGGGTACCATGTCGGTGCTGCGAGTTCGTCCACGCGCAATGACCAACGAGAAAGAACACGAAAAGAGGAGGGAGGGAGGGGGGAGAGAGAGAGAGAGAGAGAGAGAGAGAGAGAGAGAGAGAGAGAGAGAGAGAGAGAGAGAGAGAGAGAAGACC
>CM065714.1:52908415-52918415 GCA_033310375.1 Conus canariensis
CATACCCACACATATACATACGTACATACACACATACACACGCACATACACACATAGACACATACATACATACATGCATACATACATACATACATACATACATACATACATACATACATACATACATACATACATACATACATATCAATCATTTTCAAACTTTGTGATAACTACGATCATGCAACCTTGTCCATAAATGTTTAAAACACCAACAACAGACACAGTCGTGGTCCAGAAAGTATGTTTTAAAAGAGGGACATTTTTTCTGTTTCATGCCCCCCCCCCCCTCCCTTTCTCTCTCTCTCTCTCTCTCTCTCTCTCTCTCTCTCTCTCTCTCTCTCTCTCTCTCTCTCTCTCTCCCCTTATTCTTCTCTGATCATCTCGCGTTCTCATTGTCAGTGAGTCCATGTTTCTCTCTTCTTTTCTTTGCATGGATTTAGGGCTCTTGTCTGTTCCTGGGGAACTGTCGTCTCACCCAAACACGCCTTGACCCAATCATTACTGACATAGTCAAGTATTTTGCCAGTTTTTTGCTCCTATATTTGGACAAACTGAGCAGGCAAAGGCCTGGAACCACTGTTTGTGGACAAGTATGCATACATACATACATACATACATACATACATACATACATACACGCACGCACGCACGCACGCACGCACGCACACACACACACATACACACATACATACATACATACATACATACATACATACATACAGTACCCTTACAGAGCTGTGTACGAGTGCAGTGTTCAGCACATCGGCAGCCAGATGCGCTCAGTACCAGTTTCCCACCGATGCCGAACCCTGTAACAAACTGGTTCAGCTCGCATCGTCGTCCCGTCACCCTTACTTCCATTCCGTTCTTTCAGTCGTTCATCCAAGACCAGATTTTGGCACCCAGATCGAAGATATGCGTGACTTGTCTTTTCGTTTTCATTGCTTTGAATGCTATTCATCTTGCCTGAAGAAGACTCGGTAGGTCGAAACGCGTTTTTGGGGGGGGGGGGGGGGTTGTTGTTGTATTTTTTTCAATTTGTTAGTTTATTCGTTTAGCGGCGCAGTAATTCTGCTTTTGCTCTTGTTTTAAATTTCTGCCTACAAACACCCCACTTTAAAATTTTTTTTTTTTAAAGCAAAGGAAGTGGGTTGACTTGGTGTGAACAAGCTGGTCTGACTTTAGACTTTCCTTGGGTGTTTGAAGCAAAGAGATGCAGACCCCTACTCGGCTGTTTCAATGCTTGCCCTACTACACTGCCGCTGTGGACCAACGTTCACCGTCTGCTGGTGGTGGTGGTGGTGGTGGTGGTGGTGATGCAAGTGTGCTGTATCTGTGGGGTTTGGATCTGTGTGTGGAAACAAAAAAATACAGAAAAAAAAGAAGAAACGGAAGACTTTGAAATGGCGTGCTTCAGGACCTCTGTGTGTAGATAGTTCAGAATGTAACCTGAACTCCCTTCCAGCCGCTGAATGTTCAGCTGATTGTACGTCAATCAGTGACAAGACTAGACGTTAAATTTTTTATCCTTTGTTTTTGTTTTGGTTTTTTTTCAACGTGTATAAGTACGTCACATCACACGGCGTCACGTCACGTGATACTATATCGTATTTCCCATGTCCATGTTTAGTCATAGGCGAACCGCAGTGTGTGCCATTCTCATTTAATGTCAGTAGTGTGTGTGTGTGTGTGTGTGTGTGTGTGTGTGTGTGTGTGTGTGTGTGTGTGTGTGTGTGTGTGTGTGCTTTTTTTCTGCTATTTATGATGTCTGAAGGACACAAAGTTGTCGACTTTTATTGTGTGTTAGATAAACATTATTTTGCACCTTGGTGTCTGTGTGTGTGTGTGTGTGTGTGTGTGTGTGTGTGTGTGTGTGTGTGTGTGTGTGTGTCGTGTGTGTATCTGCGTGCGTGCGTGCGTGCGTGCGTGTGTGTGTGTGTGCGTGTGTGTGTGTGTGTGTGCGCGTGTGTGTATGTGTGTGTGTATGTGTGTGTGTGTGTGTGTGTGTGTGTGTGTGTGTGTGTGTGTGTGTGTGTGTGCGTGTGTGTACAGGCTTGTTTTCAACAATGTTGCAGTCTGTTACACTCTTAAGGGATTTTTTTTCTTCCATTGCACCTCTCGTAAAGCCACGACTTACGATCCAGAGGATCAGGATCTATAATTAGATGTCTGATCCCGCCCAGAAAAGGAGAGAGTATCACCGGCGCGCACACTCAGAGAAAGTCTGCCATTTCAGCTTGCTAATCTGTTATATACCTCCGATGTGGCTTTTAAATGTTGATTTGTTTAATCCGAGGACTTCAAGCAAACGTTTTGTCATTCTGTTGCCGAATGAATTTTCCTCCAGCTTTCTTTATTTCTGAAAACTGTCTGAGACTTTTTCTAAAGTTCTGTCTGTTCTGACTTGATGAGCAAAGAGAGAAATAGCTATCAAGAGTGATAATCATTGAGGTGAGGAAAAAAATTATGGGAACACAAACGGTAGGCTGAGCATTCTGAATTGAAATGGTAAAAATGAGACGGAGAGAGAGAGAGAGAGAGAGAGAGAGAGAGAGAGAGAGAGAGAGAGAGAGAGAGAGAGGAATAGATAACTGATTTGCAGGATGACCGCATTTCTTGTTCCGCGGCAGGGAAGCAGCGGCAGCAGCCATAAACACGCACCGTGATTTCTTGGGCATTAAGACCCCCAAGGCTCATTCCCCATGCCACTTCAACCTCCACCCCCACCCCACTCTCTCCCACCTTCTCTCCCACCCTCCCTTCGTCCCCGCCTACCTGCCCGACTTCCTCCTCTCTGCCTGACATCAACTGTTTTTACAGTTTCCCCCTGGCGGCAAAAAGAAAAAAAAAGTGTACACAAGATGGCGGTAAAGAGGGGAGGTAAACGGTGCTTTGCTCACCTGGCGTTGGGGTGGAGGGAGGAGAAGACGGGGTGGAAGGGTCAGCCGTTTATCAGAATCGAGGCCGCGGGGGTGCTTATGACATGGTCATCACCTTTCGGCCTCCCGCCGTTTGCAGGCCTGCATGTATCTGCAGACCTTTTATTATGACTGCCCCTTGGCTCCCAGAGGTCAGTATCGCTCCCTGAGTCTGCCAGCTGTATAACATCAGTGTCATAAGCTTGTTTGTGGAAATATGTAGAAACAAATATTTGACAGGCTCATTCATCAAAACATGGCAGGTGTTGTTTGAAATTAGTAAACATCGTTCTATTTACGTACATGTGAAATCTCGATTTTGCAGAGGAATGTTCAGTACACAATTTTTAAGATCAACATATCATTGCTTTAATGGCATTTTGTTGTTTTAGTCGTAAACTTTAATTTGAAGAAGGGACAACGATGCAGACTGTTGAGAGGAGAAGGGATGTGTAGAAATAATAACGTGAATGAAGTATGGTGTCAGTTCCAGTTTGTGTTTGACTGCCCAAGAAATACACCCCCAGTTCATCATTTTCTTCCAGTATGTTCAAAGTTTTATCTTGGTCTGCTGAATTCATGTAAGTTTATGAAATTGGGCGAAGACCTTTGATTAAACGTGCATGAAATACTATATTCCTTGAGACACCCAAGCCTTGTCTTTAACTGTTGCAGCGATACGATTTGTGAGACTGTTTATCTTACTTTCTTCAGAATTCATGATGACGATCGTTTGTCCATTGCTGCTGTCCTCCATACACCGAGAATGGGGTAAAGCAATTCAACATCGTTCATTGTTCAATGTTCGTCGTTCACTGGACACAAACGTGAAACACCTGAACTGTTAAAGCAGCAGTCGTGAATTTTGGGACTGTAAAACGATCTCCCTGTGGGGTTTTGGTGTAACGCGCGACCGGTAGAAGAAGGCTTGGGAGGCGAAAAAACAAAAGAAGACAAAACAAGCTCCGTGAAGGAAATATTGAAGGGAACAAAAACAACACCACACTGATGTTTCCTGGTGACAGACAAATGCTAGCGCGGCTTCAACGGCCGGAGAAAACAAAAGCAACAAACAAGCATGTAGACACAACAGGGTTTTATAGGAGACAAACATTTGTAAAGACAGAGCGGAACAGGTGCATCTAACAATGCAGCTATTTCAGTTCTAATGGCAGTCGTCTTTCTTGAAGTCGATTCCCTGGCAGAGAAAGTGCAGGCTTCTGGTGGCTAATTGATGCCAATCGAGGCAGTAGGAGTGGGGAAGGGCTGGGTGGGAGGAGGAAGAAACAACACAACACCCGGCAGTAAATCAGTCAGTTTATAATGGAACAAAACAAGAGTGCGAGGCAATCGGAAGAGTTTTATTCCTTCTGTTTGTGGACCTAGAATTATTGGACACTTAAGTTTGTAGTAAAAAGGCAAAACAGCCGGTAAACATGGGGTATGATCTGAGATGTATATGCAGAGACTTTTAAAACTCTCGGGGTCGAGAAGCTGAAATGCAATAAGACTTGAAGTTGATTCCCCCTCGACAGAAAGACAGACAAATGTTGATGATGGATGGCAGTTTGAAGTGAACGAATGCCACAGTCTCTGAAGCGTGTCTGGCACCGGGCTGAAGAACCAGGGAAGCGATGAACAGTCCAGAGTGGTGGGCGATCATCTATACGTCAGCCATGATCATAAAAAAAAAATGCGTGGACGCCGTCTGTCAAACCCTGTTCTTTTTCTGCTGTGAAATTACCTTGAGGAATTTGTAGCATTCAAATGTTTACTGCTTTTTGTCACGAAAAGCCAACTAAGTACAGCTGCGATAGTCGGATGCTCGGAACAAAAAACTATGTGGCACTTTATGACTAGAATGCATAATTATCTGCATCAAACTGTAGACTAACCTGCTTTTCTGTTTCTGCACACTAGGAAATGTAACAAGCTGAACACGCTGTAAATTTACATTGCTGATGAAACTGATTAGAACGGGGAGATGAAGATGAGAAAAACGATTTTAGAAGGGAGATGGAGATAAGGGGGAAAAAGACTCAATACCATGTTTATCCTTTGTTTAGATAACTTTGTATAAGATTGATGGGCTGCTTTAGCATTGATGCCATTTCGATTAATGACAATTTTTTTATGTTTATTTTGCGCGCGCACGTCTGTGTGTTTGTGTGTGTGGGGCGGGGGGGGGGGTTGGTGGTGGTGGTGGTGGTGGTGGTGGTGGTGGTGGTGGTGGTGGTGGTGGTGGTGTGGTGGTGTGTGTGTGTGTGTGTGTGTGTGTGTGTGTGTGTGTGTGGCATTTGCTGCCGTTTTATAGCGTTGTTTTCGCATTTGGTGTAATTTAGTAAGTGTTGCATTCTTTGCAGTGTTTTCCCAGTCTAATACAACAGTTTTTAGTGATCCGGACGATGACTTCTTAAGCAAAATAACACAAAGAGTGCCAGCGTTGAGCAGCGGTCAGATAATGCACTGTCTTTTTCCCCCCCGTATTGGTAGTCCCGCCTGTGGAAGAAGACCTTTGGGTGAAACGCGATACCTGTCTTTTTGTACCTAACAATTTTCATCGTCCCGGGGTCCATCTTCCCTTTGTTTATGCAATATTTTAAGCCTGTCTGTTCGCCTGTCTGTCTTCTTCCTCTTCGAACGAATTCATAGTTTTCAGCCGATATTCTCCTTATTTTGCATAATGACTCACTGGCATACCAGGCAAATCAAGGGCGAATCGTTTTTTTATGCTGACATTTTGCGCATAAGTTCCATCAGTACTGAGAAGCGAAGCGATGTGAGGATCGGAAGCGGCTCTGAGGGATGTCATTTTGACCAGACTCTTGACAATGGTCATCGCCCTCCATGACCTTCCAAACGTGGACTCAGGAAGGTAAGAGAGGAAAGTTACGGGGGAGGACGGAGACAGTTGCGGCGGGAAGGGTGAGGAATAGGGGGGGGGGGGGGGGGGGTGAGAGGGTGAAAGTGGTTTGTAGAATTTTTTTTTTTGAAGGGAGGTAAATGAAATGTTAAGAGAGGAGAGGTAGGGGAGAGGATACAGACAATTGTGAAGAGCGGAAGGTACAGGATAAAACAGCTAGTTTACTTACAAGTCGTAAGACACCGTTTTATTTTTACTTTTTCCCACCCTTTCAGTCGACATGTCGTCGCCTCCGTGAACTAAGTCCACAGAAAGAGGCGCCTCCTTGGCGAAGACTGAGCCTGAAACTGGAAAGAAATGTCACCATCATGACATGTACCTTCCCAGTGAAAAGGATCCCGCTGTACCAGCAGCGTAACGCTGCGCCTAAAAGCCCTGCTGGCCAGTGGGAGGGTTTTAATGGACCGCGTGTTTGGTGAGGCGGGCGGCAGCTAGCGGGCTGAAGGCCGCAATGCCGGGCCGCCTTTGGCCAGAGGGAGTGAGGAGCTCCAGGGACCTCGGCCTGGCAATATTCTTCGACGACGTCCGTTAAACAACAGTTTATTTGCTCGATTTTTGAATGGGTTACTCTTATGTCCTCTCCTCCCCCCGTTAAAAGGTTAGGGGAGCGGTTTGTGAAGGGTGCAAAGTGAAGGGGAGGGAAGTGGGGGTTTTAGGAAGGGTGTGAAAGTAAAAGCAGAAGGTTGTAGATTGTCCCACGCTGTCTGCAGGTCTGTGTGTTCTACCCCAAACATAAAGGTTTCCGTCGAGAAAGTCGGTTATTCACACTGCTGACAGCAAGAGAGTTATCTGACTTGGTTCGTGTTCTGCCTTCGTTCCCAAGCGTGTACCTCCTTAGTCATATTCTTCTTAAACCCGCGCTGCACTAATACGACGTAAAATGTAACACTGCCGCGATCTTTTCGAAAAATGTAACAATGCAAGAGAAAAATGTAACGATGCAGCAATCTCCACACAAAGTATAGACATCGATGCAGCAATGTGCACACAACGTGTAACAACGCAGCAATGTCAACAAAAATGTTACAATACAGCAATTTCTACAAAAATATAACAATGAAGTAATCTCCACGAAAAAAAAATGTAACAATGCGGCAATATCCGTGAAAAATATCACAATGCAGCAATGTGCATGAAAAATGTAACAATGCAGCAGTATCAGCTAGAATTGTAACAATACGGCAATCTATACACTCAAAAACTTGAAAAAATCGAAGACTTTCATTTCACTTTTCGTGCACGATGCACAAGATGTGTGATGATTATCACATTATTCGCGCGGAATGTCAAAACTAAAAAGATAACAATTGTTGCATTTTTCGTTGAAACTGCAACTTAATGCAGGATCTATTGATTAATAGCAGCTGAAACCGAGGTAATATTGGGACCTTTGTTACTGATAGTCAGTTAATTGTTATCATTTCCATCTATTTGAACTCATACGTTTTGCTGTGCAACTAGATGACAGAAACATTGTCGTCGGATAATGTACTGTTTATGACTCCTGTAGAATAAGCATCTCGGGTCAGTTTTTTCTGTTTGTTTTTTTGTTTTATTTTGTTTCCCGACCAGTGTATTTATAGTTTTTTAACATCGTGCTGCTCCAAAAACCGCTTTAACTTTTTGTATGTTTTCTTTGTATATCTACACTGTAATCTGCTGCTGCAACATTCATCACGAACAGACGTGGTAATGATGCTACACTTGTCGTTCTTAAGCACGAAAAGACTTGTGGTTAAGCATTCTTGTGAAACTTTCGCACACGACAAATTTAACAATATTGGTTCGCAGAGAGTAACGCATCCGACAGTTGTCGCTCTTGTTACATTTTTCAAAGAAACTGCTGGATTGTGACATTCTACGTCGTATCACACTACACCTCCCCCCGGCCATGTTTCCTTAACGATGAGATAGAGGTTTATCAGTCTGCTTTGGGGGCTGCGGGACTGGGGTGGGGGGGGGGGGGAGGAGGGGCAGTGGGGGTACAAGAAAATGTGGAGGGAAGGAAGTGCTTATCTGGCTCCGCTGGAGGTAGTCAATGGTTTCCCAGTCAGATTATCACAGCCACGATAGCCAGAAACGTGCCTTGTCGAAAAGAAGTATTAAAAAGGCGTATATTCTGAGCGTGTGGAAACGTTGAAGAGTGTGTGTGTGTGTGTGTGTGTGTGTGTGTGTGTGTGTGTGTGTGTGTGTGCCCGCGCGCGCGAGTCCAACCCTGCAGACGCCCCATATTTCAGGCTCTTTAATTTCAGTGACATAGAGCTTTTTACGTTCCACATTATCTGTGGCTTTGGCCTAAAAGTGTGTGGACTTTACCCCCGAGTGATGGAAGTCTGCCAGACCCTCCCCGTGGGAATGCAGGCTGGCGTTGGGTAAAGGCTTTCCCACAAAGGGCAACTGTTGTGTTGCACAGGGAGCGATTCTTCGCTCTGTAGACCCGACCTTGAACGAACGCTGTCGGCTGGTTAGCTGGAAAGATGAATCTGAACCTTCCAGCGGGCGCTCCAGCTGCAAACAAATCGACTTCACTTATTTTTATGATTGTTATTGTTATCATCGTCTGATTCAGATCTGCGTGTCTTGGGTTTCACTTTGGGCGTGTAAAGTTTCGTGTGACGATTTTTTTAACACATGTCGCATGCGCAAACAGCGTAATGACCCCTGAGGTCTCTTTTAAGTATCAGATTGAGGCAGAAGGTAAGACAAGAGAGAGAGAGTTGCTAATAGCTCAGCCGCCTGCAAAGGGCTGTATCAGGTCTGTCACCTAGTTGAAGTGAATTCTCAAAGAAGATATAATTAATTTCTAGACGCTGCTTCTTGAATGTTCAGACCATTTTAAATGGCTTTAACACACGGTGGTTCTAGATCCTTCTCAAGATTCCATGCATTTTTATCGACGGCGCTACGTAACAATTCCAAAACATGTGAGAATACTTCATGATTATTGATTGGCTATGCTACCCCATGTTTCTTGAACTTTACAAAACATGTGAGAATACTTCATGATTATTGATTGGCTATGCTACCCCATGTTTCTTGAACTTTACAAAACATTTGAGAATACTTCATGATTATTGATTGGCTATGCTACCCCATGTTTCTTGAACTTTACAAAACATGTAAGAATACTTCATGATTATTGATTGGCTATGCTACCCCATGTTTCTTGAACTTTACAAAACATTTGAGAATACTTCATGATTATTGATTGGCTATGCTACCCCATGTTTCTTGAACTTTACAAAACATGTGAGAATACTTCATGATTATTGATTGGCTATGCTACCCCATGTTTCTTGAACTTTACAAAACATTTGAGAATACTTCATGATTATTGATTGGCTATGCTACCCCATGTTTCTTGAACTTTACAAAACATTTGAGAATACTTCATGATTATTGATTGGCTATGCTACCCCATGTTTCTTGAACTTTACAAAACATTTGAGAATACTTCATGATTATTGATTGGCTATGCTACCCCATGTTTCTTGAACTTTACAAAACATTTGAGAATACTTCATGATTATTGATTGGCTATGCTACCCCATGTTTCTTGAACTTTACAAAACATGTGAGAATACTTCATGATTATTGATTGGCTATGCTACCCCATGTTTCTTGAACTTTACATTTGATGATCTGTAACTAATCGGGGTTTGAGGAGGGTTTGGTGCGACAATGCGGGGAGAATGGAGGTGAAAGCGTTGGACAAAGACGCGTCTTTGTTGGGGGCTGTTTCCGTGGTCACAGAGTGGTGATTTGTTCATCTTCAGCCGGAATTAATGTTGCCTGTTTTCGACTGGATCGATTCAACCAGAGATTTGAACCGACTCTCTGTCAACCCACCACCTTCACGCAGCGTTTCACGCTCAGTGGAGTGTCAACACACAGGATTGTGTTTTGATTCTTCTTCATCGTCACAAGCACCACATGCTTTCAGCCTAAGGAACGCAGCATGGGTCTGTTTCTAAAGATCGTGTGGGAACCGTGCGGCATCCCCGCTTCTGAAACGAGCCAGACCAGACCACTGCCGTCCCGTCCGTTTCATTTCTTCGTGGTCTGCTCCAGTTCCTTGGCGAACTGATCGGGCGGCAGAAGGAAGGCCATGTTGTTCCACAAATGAATAAAGCCAACGCCCTCTTATCCTTCAAGTATG
>CM065714.1:52920915-52923415 GCA_033310375.1 Conus canariensis
AAAAGAAAAAGTGCGTGACTGCCACAGTGCGGATATGCAATCAAAAGGTGTGCCCGTGCTCTCTCTCTCTCTCTCTCTCTCTCTCTCTCTCTCTCTCTCTCTCTCTCTCTCTCCTCTCTCTCTCACACCACACACACACACACACGAACATTCGCACGCGCGCGCGCGCGTGCACACACACACACACACACACACACACACACACACACACACACACACACACACACACACACACCACACATCGCGAAGGCATGCGCACATACACACACACGCACGCACATACACACGCAAGCACGCATACTCTCTCTCTCTCTCTCTCTCTCTCTCTCTCTCTTCTCTCTCTCTCTCTCTCTTCCCCCCCCCCCACCCTCCCCCAAACCACCGAATTAAATTGAATTCAACAAAGCATCACGTAGGGTTAAAATGTCGACAAATTCGATGCCACGCTACATTAGCGCTCTATTTACAAGACTGAACAGCTCTTTTGCATCGCAGAAATTGCCTCTCCCGTGTCCACTTATTGATCAGTTCAAAAACAAGGTCTAAATTGCTCTGGACAGTTCATTTTTCTGGAATTCTCTCTCAACTCCTTTGCAAAAAAAAAGAAAGTAAAACAATTACAGATTTTCAAAAACTCCGTCACAAACATTTCGTCCCGAAATAACTTCATGTTTTCATTCAGATTAAATCCACCGTTTACAAATAATTCGACTTGATGTAAACAACATTTCGGAACACATCGCCTGAGAACGCGCTCTATTCAAGAATACCCCCCCCCCCCCCACTTCCCCACGCTCGCTCTCTCTCTCTCTCTCTCTCTCTCTCTCTCTCTCTCTCTCTCTCTCTCTCTCTCTCTCTCTCTCTCTGCCCTTTCATTTTCAAGCACATCTTCATTTAGTCTGTCAGTTTGGCAGGTTATTATTGACTGTATCTGTCTGAATCATAATTCAGTTTGCTCAGCTATCATGTTTTCTTTGTCTATGATGATTATGATATACGTTTAAGATGTGTGCACGACAAAGACAGATTGTGCGACAAGGCTTCGGCCCAGAATCTTGGGTATCAAAGGTCCGTCAATTCAATAGATTTCCCTGTTTATCTGTCTGTCTGACGCTCATATCCAAACTAGAAGTGTCTGTTGTGGTACTTGCAAGCGGTGATGTTGGCCACGTACCTTCCCCAAGTTTTTTTTTTTTTTTCTGGCGACATGATTCAGGCCCCCTTCCACCTCGTACCGTTCAGCGGGGCGAGAACGGGAACTGAGCGCAGATTAACCATCAGTATAGGAATGTCAGTCACTATTTACGGTGCATTCAAGAAGAAGAGCAAAATGTATGGCAATACCGCTCGCAGCCTTCCCGTGCGGCGTCCCACCATGTGTGTGCTACAAGTTGATAGTTTGACACTATCAGCGGGGAGGAAGCGTGGCGAACAGCCAGCCAGCCAGCCAGCCCGTGAGCAGGAGGCGGACAGCCAGCCAGCCAGCCAATCAGATCAGCAGGAAGTGGTGAATGCCTCGATCTGCTCAGTGCAGTTGTGGCGAAAGATGACGTTGCTTAGCCTCTGTTTGCTTGAGCTGTGGTTCTCACGGCGTGTGGCGGCGACGTGGGTGGGGTTTTTGTTTGTTTGTTTGTTTTTTGTTTTGTTTTGTTTTTTGTTGGGTTTTTTTTTCTAGCTCTTCCGGGGTGAACAGACATTACTGAGGCAAAACTTTACAGTGTTACATCGCCTTTTGACTGTTTCTTTTCGCTTTTTTTTTTTTGTTGTTTGTTTTTTTGTTTGTTTGTTTTTTTGTTGCGGTGTGAATAGAAAGCGAACAAACAAAACTTTTTTAGATTATTTTTCAGAAACTGACAAGTACGCAGTCCTAATCGTATATATATATATATATATATATATATATATATATATATATATATATACATATATACATGTATATAACATATATATGTGTGTGTGTGTGTGTGTGTGTGTGTGTGTGTGTGTGTGTGTGTGTGAACATATATATAATATATATATATATATATATATACTCGCTGTATTAAAAGCAAGTTAAAATCAAGCTTAAAACCTACAGATCTGTTTCGCGCTGTCAGTGCGGTCGTCAGGGTGTAGTATATATATATATATATATCTCAAAGATAGGCGACCTTTTCAGTTTGCATGGCATGAACACAAAACAAACAAAACATGTTTTCGAATTGTTTTTTTTTTACAGAAATTGGCGAAAAACGGAGCCCTTCACATATAAATGTAATGTATATAAGCAAAATGGACAGGCGTCTATGGGCGCCTTACGCTCACAGCTGGCCGTAAGCTAACAGCAATGCACACTCGCTGGCGGGTGTAGCCTACTTCATTCCCACCGCTGCACGCATCGCACAATCAAATCAATCAAAGGGCCAGTTTCAGCCAGCGCTCGCTTTCAGCAAAATTCCCGTGCACGGAAAGACGGTGTTTACCGTACTTACCGGCACGTAGCATCTTGTCATATATCAGT
>CM065714.1:52928415-52935915 GCA_033310375.1 Conus canariensis
ACCGCTTTGTCGTTAGCGTTGTTGGCTTTGCTGTTGTTCGTGGTGGTTTAACGCTGGCGACGTATTCTGGAGTTGAGGGGAGCGTCTTGACTTTGAAAAGCCGAGAAAGAAAATTGGGTAGGCGTCGGTCTATTTTCATCCAGCCAAATCCATGAAGCCGGTTGCACGGAGTACAGACATTTTGGTCGACAATTCATCGTAAGGATCAGAGATGGGCGTGATGGCGGACAATGTTGTGGGCGTTTCTCTGAGGACATCGAGGCTGAAAAGGCCGTAGATATTCAGCAAGGGAAAAGATCAAGACGTCTCTCCGTTTGCAACACACACTCCGTTTCATCCTTAGTGGGGAATTAAACTTCCTCCGTTTGTCGAGGTACAAATGAAAAACAGAATAAAAGGCACTAAAGAGATGTTGTATATAATATAAAGTCTCTTGTCTTTTTTTGTAACGAATATCGAATCTACGTTACGTTACACCTTCTTTTATGTGTTCGTGTGGATTTCTCTTTTAGGTTTCAGTAACGATGCAGTCTATTTCACTTTCCTTCTTCTGTGTGTTGAGAAGACGTTAGGATGGTCTAAAACATAAGCATACACATATCAGCCATCGTGGGGCAGTGGTTTAAGTTGTCTTGCGGCTGGGAGGTCTTGGGTTCGATTCCTGTCACAGGCGTTTATCGATGAGATTTTTTTTTGCTTCGGCCGATTCCTACCCAGAGTTGAGTGCGTTATGGTTTCAAATGGAAATGCTGGAACCACACAGTCGAGTTCTGTCCACTTAATGGATGCGTCTCTGAGAGCATTGCTCAAATGTCCTGACCAATACTTCTGGTGTCTGTTTCTCTTGCACTTGTTAGACGCCGGGATACACAATGAAAGGAAGAGCGTGGAGAACAGACAGTGAAGGACAGACAGAGACAGACAGAATTTCACACTCTCAATAGAACGGCGAGTCTCCTGTCTCCACCCTCGCTCCTCAGTGTCAGCAGCAGCAGCGGCGGTGGCATTTCTTCACCTCCACCACAGGCGCCCATTGTTCCCTTCCCACCCCCCATCCCCCTCTATTCCCCGGCCCATCCAGTCGTCCAAGTCCTCAGGGACTCATGGTGAAGCGTGCCGACAACAGGCACAGGGAGGGGAGGGGAGAGGAGAGGGGGAGGGTGGGGGGGCCTTCCCTGACTGCCGGCTGCACGTGCTGTTCTGGCTCCCGGGCGACGCCAGTGGTGATGCTGGGTCCCCTGGCAGCTGCCCCCTTGTCAGCGGGCCAGATGGACGTGGTCTTCTTCCTGCAGTCGCCGATTGATCGTCGGCGCTCCTCCCTTTACTCTTGAGTTCTAAGGCTTGCCCTACACGTGGCAAGCTTCTGGGGAGGAAGGGGAGGAGGTGCTGGATTTGCAACTATGGGCCAGCAGAAAGTGGAAACGCTCGTGTTTATGTCTCAATGGATGGTGATTTTTTTTTAATCTCGGCGAAGATGTCGATTGTACTGACATTCAGTTGACGAAACAAAAATCATTTGTCGTGGAGTGTTTTGTTTGTCTGCTGTTGTTTTGTGATCTCTCTCTCTCTCTCTCTCTCTCTCTCTCTCTCTCTCTCTCTCTCTCTCTCTCTCTCTCTCTGTGTGTGTGTGTGTGTGTGTGTGTGTGTGTGTGTGTGTGTGTGTTCTTCAATTTAACGTCTTCCCACTTAACGTGATTGCAGACAGATTGTGTAATGATGTGCGTGTGTGTGTGTGTGTGTGTGTGTGTGTGTGTGTGTGTGCGCGCGCGCGCGCGCACGTATGTGTGTGTGTGTGTGTACGTGTGTATGTGTGTATTTATGTGTGTTGTGTGTGTGTGTGTGTGTGTGTGTGTGTGTGCGTGCGTGCGTGCGCGCGCGCGAGTGTGTGTGTGTGTGTGAGTGTGTGTGCGTGCGCGCTTGTGTGTGTGTGTGTGTGTGTGTGTGTGTGTGTGTGTGTGTGTGTGTGTGTGCGCGCGGTTTTTTTTTCTTTTTTTTTTTTCTTTAAACAAGTGAGGGGTTGTTGAAAGTTAAAGATAAATTCCTACTGGACTGCGTAATAAATGTGGGCATAAACGAACAAAGAAAAGCATAATTATTTAACATATTAGGTAATGTCAGTGGTGTCGTCATCTATCATGTGAAATATTTGTACCAGCCTTGTGCACTGTATTCTTTGCTCTTGGACAGTCTAGTAATAGGTGACTTACACTAAGAATTTCCCCACATATGCACTTAACATTTTTGCTGTATTTGGTTCGAAGTGAATTCAAACGCATCCTATGAATTAAGGTTACTACCTGTCTAGACATCGGACTTTTGAATTTGTCTAATTTAGTCTTGGGGTGAATGTCAGGATTTGGTTTTATACAATTGTGAAAATATTGACTATCTGTGTCCCTCAATAACTTTTTGAAACTGTTAAAGGATGCTTCATTAATCAAAGTATAACATTCTGATAGATCTAACGGAATGTTCAGTGCAGTCGTGCCTTCAATGTTTCGAGCTGCTCTCCGGGCAGCTTGATCAACTTTCTCATTTGTTGAGATTCCACAATGTGAGGGCACCCAGCAGAACGTCACATTTATTCTTTTCATCGATAGGAGATGTGTCGCGTAATTGATTTCTGTAATTGTCTTACAACGAATCTTTGGATTTAAAGACTGTAAGGCAGAAAGAGCTGACTTTGAGTCACTGCACAGTAAAAGTGGACAATTTTCTATGGAAGAATTCAAAACATACTTTAGGGACATTAAAATAGCAACTAATTCTGCAGTAAAAATTGACAAGTGTATGCCAAGATGATATAATTTCTCTACTTTTAATTTTGGTATTATAAAAGCTGCTCCTGCTCTATGGTCATCTAACACTGAGCCATCTGTAAAAATTTGAAGATGATCCTTATATTGATTTTCCAAATGAGAATTTACATAATATTTTAAAAGATATGGAGGGTCGTTTTTGTTCAGTTCAGTATAGTTTGTGTCATAATTTGCTTTGGTTTGTTTCCATTTGGGAATGGGTGAAAAAGACGAATTGACAGCTATTTCACTTTGGTTAATGTTGGTTTTTTTAAGAAGAGCAGATGTGTATGACTGAATAGATTTAGTTGATTTTATGTATTTTGCTCTTTTAGCAAAATCTGTCTCTGAATTGAGAGATACTTCATTTGTACAGAAACTTTTCTGTGAAAGGTTCTTTAAAACAAATTTAGAGGAGGACATTTTTCGAAACTCCTTCAAAGGTAAGATTCCAATTTCATTATACGTCCCAATGTTACATGTATGTGTGGGAACTCCAAGAGCAAGTTTATATGCTTTGCAGTCTACACTTTGTAACTTATTAAGTAAATGCTGTGGAGCACTGAAGAAGACTTCTTGAGCATAAATCAATCTAGACCGCACAAGAGCAGAAGATAGGAGTGTTAAGCTCTCTTTATCTTGTCCCCATTTTTGTTTGCTTATGATCTTTAGAAAGTTTAAACTTTTTCTTGCTTTATTCAAAATATATTGAATATGTTGGCTCCATGACAGTTTTGATGTTAAATACACTCCTAGGAATTTAACAGATTTGACGTATTGTAAGACCGACCCATTCAGGGTAAATTGTGGAAGTTTCTCTGGGTCATATCCAGAGTTAAAAAGCATTAGATTTGTTTTTTCGGTCGACAGTATCAATCCATTTTCATGTAAGAAACTACTGATTTTGTTTAATTCATGTTGATATTTGATCTTTATGTAATTTAAGGATCTTAATGGGGTTTTTCTTTTCATAGTGACTTTCATCCACAGACATATGTCATCAGCAAACTGTACTAAAACTATGTCTTTGGATAAGCCTTTTGTTATATCTGCAATTAGGATATTAAATAAAATTGGAGATAATACTGATCCTTGTGGAAGACCCATTTCCAGTATTCTAGTGTTGGAATATGTATGCTCTATTCTTGTTTGAATAATTCTACTTTGAAGAAAAACTTTGACATAGTTATACATGGTTCCATTTATTCCAATAGTTTTCAGTTTATACAAAAGTCGTTCATGCCATACTTGTTCGTATGCTTTCCTTATGTCAAAGAACGTTGCCAGGATATTTTTTCGACTTGCGAATTGTTGTTTGACATGTGTTGTGAGTTTCACTAGATGTTCTGTTGCTGATCTGCCTTTCTGAAAACCAGCTTGATTTATAGGGATAATTTGATGTTTGGTACAAAAATAAAGTAATCTGTTTAGGACAATTCTTTCCATTAGTTTGCATGTATGCGACGTTAGGGCAATTGGGCGGTAGCTGTTTATGTTACTTCGAGATTTTCCTTGTTTATGTATAGGAACTATAATAGAGTGCTTCCATAATGAAGGCAAATTGCCATCTTCCCAGCATTTTTGAATGAATACTGAGATAAAGCGCTTTACATTAGGTGGCACATGACGTAACATTTCATTAGAGACACCGTCTAAACCCACTGATGTTTTTCTGGTGCCTAGATTTGCAAGACATTCTTCTACTTCTTGAATTGTTATGGGAGCATTTAGATAGTGGTTTATTACAGGGTCTGGATCGTTGTACATGGACTTTCCTTCTTCCTGTTCTCTGTGCAGTCTATTTACTGTTAACAAACTATCTTTGCTGCTATTTTTGGCGAAAATGTCAACAAAAGCTTCGGCCTTTTCTAAATTAGAAGGGAAATCAGAGTTTGGAAGCTTGACAGGACATTTTGGCAAGTTTACTCCATTTTTCATTGTTCTTAATTTTTCCCACACTTTTTGGAAATCTTTATGATTTGATATTTCATTCTTACAAAAGTTAGACCAATATTGCTGTTTTGCTTGTGCTGTGATGTGATTAAAATGATTTTTTACTCTTTTTTTCTCAAGAAGCTTTTTAGCGCGCTCTTCTCCTTTGCTTCGTAAATATTCTCTCAGTTTGATGTTTTTCTCCTTTTTTCCTTTTTCACATGCCTCATTCCACCAGGCATTACCTGCGTGCTTTTTTGAACTTGATTTGACAGGTTTTATCCTAGGTATTGACTGATTCGCAGCAGAAAGCATAGCATTCTGAAACCGATCGTATAGGTCGTCAATAGATTGAGTATCAAGTTCTTTTGTGTCGACATAGAATGTTTTTAGTAATTCCGTGAATTTACCCCAGTTAGCTAATTTATAATTATATTTTGGGACTTTTTCCTTTGTTAAATCTGTTGGTTCAGACCTTGAAGTTTCAAAGGTAGTAATGATAGCAATATGATCACTATTGAGTGTGTCATCAAGGGTTTGCCAATCACAAAGTGGCGCTAGATCTGGAGATATTAAAGTTAGATCTATTGCACTTGGCTTGTGCTTAGGGTTGTCAGGAATACGTGTTATTCTCCCGTCATTTAAAAGATATAAGGACGAGTCCACTAGATTTTCAATAAAACGGTTACTAGTAATTAACTGACAATCCTTTTCCCAAAACGGGGAATGTGCATTAAAATCTCCAGTTATAAGATATCTATTGTTTTCATCTGGTCTTATATGTAATGATCGTAACCATTCAGAATTAAACTCATTAGGTCCACGTGGTAGATAGATTGACACAACAGTTAATATGATGTTGGTGTTTACCTGAACCTTGACTGCGGTGTGTGTGTGTGTGTGTGTGTGTGTGTGTGTGTGCGCGCGTGTGTGTATGTGCTAACTCAAGTTGTCTCGGGTTATTCCTAAGAGTCTAGTCTCAAACACCTTCTGTCCACAATCTGTGGCCTTTTTCAGATAGAACTATGCCCGCGGATGTCTGTCTCAGAACCCTCCGGTCAGGATGACGTCCTATGGCCATGTGATTGTTTCCGTTGTCGCTTGGGTATGGCGTGCGAAGTACCCATGACAAATCGTGTGGCATAGACGTTTACGTGTATATGTGTATGTTGAAAGAGAGAGAGAGAGAGAGAGAGAGAGAGAGAGAGAGAGAGAGAGAGAGAGAGAGAGAGAGAGAGAGAGAGAGTGGGGTGCGGATGGGCAGCAGCGAAAACTGCAGAAGAATATTCATCGTATAAGGGGGGAAATACATGCATCATAGAAAATCAGCAAGTTATCTTACCAAACATCACTTCTATAATTTTTTTTTTAACAGAAGTCGAGAATTCAGTATCAAGATAAAAGCGGTTCATGCCCTACAATCCAAAAACTTAATCCAGATCTTGCTGCCCTTGTCCTTGTTCCATCACCATAATCTTAACTGCTAAGGTTAACTGCTGTTTTTAGTAAACTCTCTCTCTCTCTCTCTCTCTCTCTCTCTCTCTCTCTCTCTCTCTCTCTCTCTCTCTCTCTCTCTCTCTCTCTCAAAAAGACGTGGAATTGAGAAGGAAGCTGGTTCTGACTTTGGAGATTTTACAGTTGGCAGTTCTTCTTCTGCAGAAACACTAATTAGAAAGAATTTGCGGCTGATTGTCGGAACTTACATTTTTGAAGACGTGGGGTAAAAAAAGACGCCGTTGTTGTGGTGAAAGGAATTTTTCGGTTTGTTTAACATCGTCTTCTGGCAATAGCGTTTGGCTTTGACTGCTTTTAAAAATGTATGTCTCCTCTCGCCCTCTCTCTGTCTCTCTTCTTCTTCTTCTTCTTCTTCTTCTTCTTCTTCTTCTTCTTCTTCTTACTTTTATATCTGCCTGTCTGTCTGTCTGTCTGTCTGTCTGTCTCTCTCTCTCTCTCTCTCTCTCTCTCTCTCTCTCTTACTTCTTTGTCTGTCTGTCTATCTGACTTCCTCTCTTCTCTCTTCTCTCTCTCTCTCTCTCTCTCTCTCTCTCTCTCTCTCTTTATTTCTTCCTCTCTCTTCTTCATCATTCAAGTATGTCTGTTTTGAAAAGACGATGAAATGAATCAGAACAGAAAGCAAGAAGAACGTTCAGGTGAAGGAGAGATGAGGGGGAGATGAGTGGGCGAGTTCTGCAGGAGGGGAGGGGGAGGGGGGGGCAGTGATGCGAACGAAGGAAACGCAAAGAAATAAAGAGCCGCAGATAAACGGGAAGATAAAAGAAAAAGAAAGGCAGACAGAAAGGCAGGCTGACCGGCAGGCAGACAGATAGACAGAAGACAGAAATGGTAGGAAACACAAACGAACAAACAAACAAATATCAGCAAACACGACGACACAAAAAACACCCTCTCTGCGGTCAGATAACCACAGCCCTCACCCCCCCACCCCACCCCCGACCCCCCCTCTCTCTCCACCCCTAGTTCCTTCCTTTCCTCCTCTTGCCCCCCTGACCCTCCATCACCATCCCCCCCATGCCCACCCCACCCCAGTCTCCATCCCCCTTCCACCCCCCCCCCCCCCTCACCCGTTTTCCCGCTTCCAGAAGTAAACAGACGCAGCAATCACTTCAGCCGAACAACTCCTTATGTTTGTTTTCCTGCGCTGAAACAAACCCTTTGTTGTTCTCTTTTTGGTCAGCTATCTCTTCGTCACCTCGCTACAGTCTCTACACTCCTCCTCTCGCCCTCCCCCCCTCTCTCTCTCTCTCTCTCT
>CM065714.1:52968415-52973415 GCA_033310375.1 Conus canariensis
CCACTCTCTCTCTCTCTCTCTCTCTCTCTCTCAGTCTATCTCGTCCCCCCCCCCTTTCCCAGCTTTGTCCACTATAAAATCTAAAGGACGACGGTGACAAGAATAATGATGCAACAACGATAACGAACGACGATGACAACGACGACCAGGACGACTAGAACGATGACGACGGCGACGGCAGCTGATGACGACGAGGACAATGATACTGATGACAGTGACAAGACCGATAATGACAACAATGACCTTGACTATGAAAGCGGTGATGGCATTGGTGAACGTGACATCAAAAACGATTATAACAACGTTTACGATGACAATGACAACAAGGATGATGATGACAGCATGAACGGCGATGACAACAGTTACAAGAACGGCGTTGGCAACGTGGAAATCGACGACGAGAATGATGATGAAGACTGGGTTGACAATGACAATGAGATCTATGACGACAACGACGACGACGACAATGATGATGACGACATAATTGAAATCACACGATTACGACAGTCAGTATTGATGGTTATGGGCGATGACCACTGCCACTGCAGTTTAAGTGGCAATAGGTCTAGTGAAAGAAAAGTTGGGAGCCGATGACATTTCAACAAGGATGGCGCATCTTTTCGTGTGTATATGTGTGTGTAGCGGATGGGGGAGAGATGAAGAGGGACTGGGAGGGAAAGGGGGAGCGCCGTCATGGTACTCACGGTGAGGGGGGGGGAGGGGGGCGGGGGGCGCCTCCCTGCCGTCAGCCAAATGACTCTGTCAGTGCCAGACACGACAGACATTGCTTCCAGCCTCCGCCCGCTTCCCCATTCCCCTGACTGCACCCACTGCTGCACGCACTCTCTTTGGCCTGCCCCCCTGTCTGTCCGTCTGTCTGTCGGTTGGTCTCTCTCTGTCTGTGTATCTGTGTGTGGGTGTGTGGGTGTGTCTGTCTGTCTGTCTCTCTCTCTCTCCCCCTCCTCTCTCTCTCTCTCCTCTCTCTCTCTCTCTCTCTCTCTCTCTCTCTCTCTCTCTCTCTCTCTCTCTCTCTCTCTGCCAGTCTTTCTTCCTGTCTGCCTACCTGCTTGTCTCTATGTCAGTCTCTTGTCTGTCTCCTTACCTGTTTGTCTGCCTGTCTGTCTGCCTTTCTGTGGGTTCCTGCCTGTCTGTCTGTCGATCTGTCTGCCAATCTCTCTCTTTCTTTCCCTCCTCCCCCTCTCTCTCCTCTCTCTCTCTCTCTCTCTCTCTCTCTCTCTCTCTCTGCCTGTCTGCCTGTGTGTCAGACTGCCTATTCCGTCTGCCCGTATTTGTCTGGTTGTCTGTCTACCCGTCTTTTCTGTCTGCGTACTCTGTTTTCCTGTCTATCTGCTTACAACGAACAAATAGGGTAACTCGGGCTCCCATGATGAGATAAATTACGCGCCCATAACTCCAAACGAATGCTGCTTGCGACACCAGATCGACTGGCAGAAATGCCAACACCCAGCACGCTGAACAAACAAGGAACCATCCCCCGAAAAGGACGTTCCACGCTTGCCCCCTACACCGTGTCATTGAGACGTGCACACAGCAACAAGAACCGGAGAAATGAACGAATACAAATTAACATTTATTGTCTGTCTCTCTGCCTGTCTGCTTGCCTGTCTCTCTGCCTGTCTATCTGCCTATCTGATGCTGTCTGTTTGTCTGTCTGTCTCGCACCTAGCGGTGTAAGGATCGTGAATGGTGTGATCAGAAACACGCGTTTGACTTGTGAAAGATACAGAGGACGAGAGGTGGAGAGAGAGAGAGTAAAGCGAGGGGAGAGGAAGTTGGGGTGTGAGGAGGGAGACCCATGACTCAAAAGACCCAAACCGTATTTCTCGAGGATAAAGATTTTAAGCAGGTCCTAGTCTTAACGTCTTTTGAACTACTAATACACAATGTAATAACCTTAAAACGATAATAACAACAACAACAACAAAGAGAATAAAACCACTGATGATGACGACGACAACAACAACAGCAACAACAACAACAACAACAACAGCGATAAGGACAACAAAAATGGAAAAGAAACACCAGTCTGGACAAAAAAATACAGACTTAGCAACATATTTGATGTTATTGATAAACAAAGGTTATAAGAATAACGGACAATATGAAGATAGGGATGCAAAACATAAAAACGAACAAGAAGGTCGAAACACCTCATAAGAGACAGACGGGGGGCGGAAGGGAGGGGAGGGGGAGGCTGGAGGAGAAGGAGGAGGGTGTGTGTGTGTATAGGGGGTGGATCAGTACGGGAAACAAGGGAAGGAAGAGGAGAAAGAGAAAACCCAGAAAAACAGGAGGGAAAAGGGGGAGGTTGAGGAGGGAAGAGGAGGAAAGGGGAAAAAAAATACGGAAACAGTACTGACGACAATATGACAAAAAACGAGACGACCATGGCTGCAGCAGCAGAACCAAGTAAAAAAAAAAAAGGGGGGGGGGGGAGTATGATGTAAAGAAGAACGAACACTTGAAATATGAGTGCAAGAAATGAGAAAAAAAATGAATAAAGAAAGAAATTAAGTACGCAAACAAACAAACCATGAATAAATGGGTAAATGAAAAAAGAAGGAACGAACGAACGAACGAACTGACGAACGAACAACAATTTAATTTTTAAAAATATATATATATATCAAAAATAGGTCGGCCCAGTTACTGCCGATTGAGGAAATACCACGCTTCCCCTGGCCCGACGTGCGTGCTTTGATGGTGAAACCTGTCTGTCCGTAACTGAAGACCATTTACCTACCAACGAGAAAAATCAACTCTAGTATTCCCTCTCAGGCAAGGGGAGGAAACTACCTGGGAATGGAGACAGGGTGGGAATTATCACTCAGACTCCCTGCATATCCGGAACATACGGACCAAAACAAAGAAGAAGAAGAAAAGGAGTTCACCGGTGACCGTCAAGGTGTGCGGTCGCATTCTCTCGCTCCCGTTATAGCAGTGAGAATACATGCAATGTGATTCGCAGTAGGCTAGCTTGGCTTACGGAGCATGCAAGAGAGCAGTGAACAGTGAGTGATAGCTGTGAGAATCAGTTGTAGGCCTACGGAAGAATTATACGCTCCTCTGTCATGTAGACCTATAATATCATGACAACAGAATTTTCACCCTATTTTACAGACAGTGGGAAAAGAAAAACATTGTGCTCCACAGACAGCAACTGCTCAACAGACAGTGAACATCCAGAAGAAAAGAAAGGAGAGAAGGAGGGTGACAGCAAGAAACTAAGACTAAACACCATTAGTGCTACAGAAATGGAAGAAGTCAACAGCACCCTCAGCACTATTGTGCAAAAGCTAGCTACAGTCAGTACCAAGGAGGACATTGAGAGTATGAGGTCCGAGTTGAGGAGAGAGATGACACAGCTGGCAGAAAGATTCGATCGACGGCTAGATGTCCTTGAAAGTAGCCTGTTCGACCTGCAGAAAGATCGAGACACATCTGACCCAGGAGGTGCAACAACTGAAGGCCGAGAATGCTTCCCTAAGGTCCAAGGTGGAGGCCAGCCAGAAGGAGACCCTGACGCTGAGGAGCACACAGAACGACCACGAGCAGCACGGGCGTTCTTGGAACGTTCGTGTACACGGGCTGAAAGAGGCAACCAAACCCACGGAGGAGACAGCGGCAGACTGCATCCAAAAGTGCGTGCAGCTGTTCTCGGAGAGAGTGGGTGTGCCCGTCAGTGCCGCAGACATCGAAGTCGCGCACCGTGCAGGCAGACCGGGGGGACCGACAGGGGGTGCAGGAGGGAACAAGCCGCGTCCGATTCTGGTAAGATTTTTTTCCAGACAAAAGAAAAAAGAAGTGTTGGCCAGTCGCAGGAGACTCAAACAAACGGGAATTTCGATAAGTGAGGATTTGACTGTACTGAACCTCAAACTTCTGAAACAGGCAGCAGATCACTCAGCCACAATGTCAGCCTGGGCATCAAACGGCAAAATCATCGCCAAACTCAAAAATGGAAAGACTGTCAGACTGAGCATGGAAAACGAAGTAAACTCCTTCCTCCAAAAGGAAATGTCCCGTTGAGTCACCTATTTGGAGACAAGTAATTCCATAAAAAGTGTTTTCTTTGTTTTGTGCTTTCTTCATTTCCTTAAATACTTGAGTTGTTTAGGCATCAGTGTAAAGATGACATTTGTAAAGTCGTTTTGTGCATTAAAACATTTTTCATTAAGTGTGGACCATGAAACTAGTACTTCGTTCTTATGCGATCAAAAAAAAAAAAATTGCAACCCTGTAGACAGCTCTTTTTTTGTACACATGACTATGTCCTTTGAATTACTGATCAAACTATTAATCAGTTGATATGCTTTTCATTGCTAATTAATTCTTCTACTATCCTGATAAAGAAGGGTTTGTATGATTCGATTGAGGTAGGAGCAAGTGTGGGAAAATGAGAGCCGCACATTTCTGTTTATTTAGTCTATTTATTCATATATTCATTTATATGATATCATTTTCTAAAAACTTCCTTTTGCCCCCCCCCCCCTCCGCCTGCCCCTTCCCCCTCTGCCCCCATCCTCTGCCCCCACTTCCATTCCTATTCCCTTTTCCCCCCACCCTCTCCCCTCCCGGCTCCTAGCTCCCGAAATCGAAACCTATAATTATGCACTCATGAACATGATGGTAGAACTGTGTGTGTGTTGTTTTCTAAAAACTTCCTTTTGTCCCCCCCCCCCCCCCCCCCACCGTCCCCTCTCCTCCTGTCCCTGTTCTCTCTGCCCCCCCCCCCTCCCCTGCCCCCATTCCTATTCCCCCTTCCCCCTCCCCTCCCCCTCCTGCCCCCTGCTCCCGTAATCAAAAGCAATAATTATGCTCTCATGAGCATGATGGTGGAACTGTGTGTGTTCTGTTTTCTAAAACTTCCTTTTACTCCCCCCACCCACCCCTCTGCCCCCCTCTCCCCCTGCTCCCTGCCCCCTCTGCTCCCGACCTCTGTCCCCACTCCTATTGCTATGCCCCCTTCCCCCTCCCCT
>CM065714.1:52978415-52980915 GCA_033310375.1 Conus canariensis
GGACAAGATAACTAAATACATTTGTAACCTTGAAAAAAGACACTACATTAGTAAGCAAATGTATAAAGTCATTTCAAAAGATGGAAATTGCCTCGAAAAGACAGAGGATATCCTACAAGAAACTAGAGATTATTATGAAAACCTATATACTGAAAAAGAATGTAAAGACACAGATTTAGAAAACTATGTTAATAACCTTCCAAAACTGACAGAAACAGAAGCAGCCTCACTTGAAGGTAAGCTTACTCTTGAGGAAGCATCACAGGCACTCAAAAACATGAAAAATGGAAAAAGCCCTGGAACAGATGGGATGACCGCAGATTTTCTTAAATTTTTCTGGAAAAAAATAGGTGTTCTAGTTGTTCGTAGTCTAAATGAGGGCTTTGAACAGAAACAGATGTCGATTACACAGAGAGAAGGTATCATAATTTGTCTCCCTAAGGGAGATAAACCTAGAGAGTATTTGAAAAACTGGCGTCCCATTTCCCTTCTTAATGTTACTTACAAAATAGGATCGTCATGCATCGCAAATAGAATTAAATCAGTTTTGCAAAAACTAATAAATGAAGATCAGACAGGGTTTATCAGTGGCAGATATATTGGTGACAATGCAAGACTTATTTATGATGTAATCTATTACCTAAAGAAAAAGAACTTGCCAGGACTTTTAGTTTCACTAGATTTTGAAAAAGCTTTCGACTCCATTAACTGGAAATATATGCATAAAGTAATGAAAGTCTTTGGATTTGGGAATGACATTTGTAACTGGATAAAAGCTTTTTATACTAATATAAAATCTTCAATCATTGTGAATGGAAAAGCGTCGCAAAACTTCCCTATCAAACGCGGATGTAGGCAAGGAGATCCAATATCTCCTTACTTGTTTATTTTATGTGCAGAACTATTGGCATGTAAGATAAGAGAAAATCAAACCATACAAGGCATACAGCTGTCAGACACGCAATGTAAAATCAGTCAATTTGCAGACGACACAGTGCTATTTCTAGGAGATAAAAAATCATATGAAACAACTTTTAAAATCCTCCAAGAGTTTGAATGTATATCAGGATTAAAACTAAATTATGAAAAAACTTGCAATATGTGGATAGGAAATAAATGCAATAGTGAATGCAGATTTTTACCCAATCTCAAAATGACTTGGAACCCCATAAAATTCAGAATCTTAGGCCTTTGGTTTACAAATGATCTAAGCAATGTAGCAGAACTAAACTTAACAGAAAAGTTTCAAGAAACTAAAAAACTATTCAATATATGGATGAAAAGAACAACTACACCCCTTGGAAGAATAGCTATTCTTAAATCAGTTATATTGTCAAAATTAACCTACTTGTGGATCATGCTCCCAAACCCACCCGACAACATAGTTCAACAACTGCAAATAATGTGTTTTAAATTCGTATGGGACAAAAAAAGGGATAAAGTTAAAAGGAATGTAGCAACACAAGATATACAAAATGGTGGAATTAAAATCCCTCACATAACATCATTTATTAATTCACTAAAACTAACATGGTTAAAGAAGTGCTATGCACAGACGTTCAGTGCAAAATGGAAACAAATTCTGATTAAAGAATGCCCACAAGTTGAAATGCTAGAGGAGTATGGGTCTTTGGTACTTAAAATTGGAGGTCGCCCAATAAATATGTTTTGGAAAGATGTTTTCAAGAGCTATATAGAATTCTTTGAAAAAATCGATTCATACGACCATAAAGACATACTGATGGAACCCCTGTTTTACAATAACAAATTCAAGATTGATGGAAAGGATTTCTATTTTGATGAGTGGGCAGAAAGAAATGTTTTCCATGTAAAAGATTTACTAAAAGAGGATGGTAAATTCATGAATGTTAATGAATTCCAAAACATCTTGCAACGTCCAGTTCAAAGACTGAAATATTTTGGCTGTGTAAGTTCTATTAGAGAATTCTTGAGAAAAAAGGAAATAAAATTAGAAAACAGTAACGAAGGAACTGAACACCACAAAGCATTTAGCCAAATGATTCATGCTGCCAAGGGAACAAAAATATTTTATGAAATACTGATTGGTAAACCAGTGTTACCCAATGCATGTGGGGGATGGGAAAGAACTCTGCAAATGGAAATTCCTTGGGCAAATATTTTCATGGAAACAAAAAGAATAAAAGAAATAAGATTAAAGTGGTTTCAAATAAAAATCAATTATCGGGTTTTGGTGACAAATTCAATTCTAACAGATATGGGTGTAACAGAAAACAACAAGTGTAGCTTTTGTGAAGATGTTAAAGATTCCATTTTGCACTACTTGTGGGAATGTCAACATGTGAAAAGTTTTTGGACAGAATTTACAGAGTACATAAAAGGAAAATGTGCAAATTGTGATAGACTGGAACTAAATCAGTTACTAGTACTCTTTGGAAATGACAACAAAACAAAAACGGACAACTGTTTTCTGCACATCTTATTACTAGCTAAGTATACTATTTATAAATGCAGGATACGA
>CM065714.1:52985915-52988415 GCA_033310375.1 Conus canariensis
AGAGACGCTCTTTCCTGACCAACTACAACGCAGCTTCCTATAGGTGCACTTTATTTTTTTTAACCTCTGGTACCACAGTCATAACACGTTCAATATTGATTCAATAAAGCCACACTCAATCAATCCTAGAGATCGATCAGGCGCATCGATGAGCTCTTCAACCCATGCTGAGCCACGACTTTGCTCTCATCATTGCACACAAAGTACTGTTCCTTTGAATGTCTTTTGGTGAGTTCAGTTCTATTTTGGTTCGTTTTCAACAATGCTACAGTTTGTTTCAGTCTTCTTGTCAAATTTGACTTAGCATTGGGCACAACCACACACAAAAATGACACATTAATAAGTGCACCCATCTATTTATGTATTACTCTTTCACCAGATTGTTTAAAAACTTTTTTTCCTTTTGATTCGCAAATATTCGATTCACCTCAGCAAGACGATCAATACCCTCCATACTGCAAAGTCTACGACCGGAAGAAAATTTCCCCGATGCCCGTCAAAACGGCCACGTCCGCAAGTTCAGAAAAGCCAGTGAAGCGTGCTTGCCGCTTTTGGCTATCCCCTACAGTCGTTTCTGCTTAGAAGTTGCAAGTGCGAATCATGGTGGCGCCCAATATAAAAATTGATATTTCCGGTGCCCCTCTTAATGGGTCGATCTAGAGCCTCTCTCCCCGTTCATCTCTCTCTCTCTCTCTCTCTCTGTCTCTCTGTCTGTCTGTCTGTCTGTCTGTCTGTCTGTCTGTCTGTCTCTCTCTCTCTCTCTCTCTCTCTCTCTCTCTCTCTCTCTCTCTCTCTCTCTCTCTCTCTCTCTCTCGTCCCAAGTCACTACTGTTTTCGTTCTCGGAGTACTTGGGTTTCGTGGAGGATCAGATGTGGAGTATACGGATTCGATCACACACAGTAATTCCAGCCCCCTTCATGAAACTCTGGAACTGAAATATTCATCGTCACCTTGACTGGTGTAGTGACATCACCAGTCATCCATTGTCATCCACTGTCATCCACTGTACTCTGTGTATGTGTGTGTGTGTGTGTGGCAGGTGGTGTCTTTGTGTCTGTCATTAGCAGTCTGTCCGTCTTTGTTTTACTGTGTGCGTGTGTGCGTGCGCGCGCGCATGTGTGTGTGTGTGTGTGTGTGTGTGGTGTGTGTGTGTGTGTGTGTGCGTGCGTGCGTGCGTGCGTGTGTGTGTGTGTGTAAGTGTGCGCGTGTGTGTGCATGTATGTGTGTGCGTGCGTGTGTGTGTGCGTATTTGTGTGTGTGTGTCTGTCTGTTTGTGTGTGTGCGCGTGCGTGTGTGTGTGTACATACGCACGCGCGCACGCGTTTGTGCGTGCGTGTTCTGTATGTGTGCGTATATCACCATGTGTGGAGTGAGGAGAGGTGGGTGGAGGCAAGGGAGGAGAGAGCGGGGAGGAGGTGGGCGAAGAGAGGGCAGGGGGAAGTGGGGTGGAGGGAGGGACAGGGAGAGGGGCGGACAGCCACCAGGTGTTGTTATCGGACAGACCGGGTCTGGAACGGCAACGAGTCTTTTGTTGCTCACGTCACCTGACACACCCGGGCACCCTCCGTCTGGAACCGAACGACGCTGTCAGCCAACGGATGGGGAGAGGCTGAGTCAATCTGTCTCCCGCCCTGTGTAAATACACTCCATCTCTGGCACTTCCGCTCTGACGTCGCCTTCCACCTCCTGATCCTCTTGGAGGATGCTTCTTCTGAAAATGTTGTTTTGCTTTTCTTTTTCTTTTTTTTTTTTTTTAAAGAGACATCAATCCAGTTGAATTCCAGAGTTAACGAGGATGCGATTCGGTTCCCTTTCCGTGCCATTTCGTGTCATCCCAGACTGTGGTTATCATTTGATGTTGCCGGTGCCTTCTCGACTGTTGGTGTGTGAGGGGTTATTGAAAACGGGTTTGTTTGTTGGTTTTGGAGATTATTTCCCCCTCCTCATGGCTCTTCCACTTTCCGTTAGACTCGCGTGTCACGACTCGCTCATTCCCGCTCCTCCCTCCACACAACACACACACCACGCATCACACACACACACGCGCGCGCGCGCGCGCGCGCGCGCACACACACACACACAACACACCACACACACACTATACATACATACACACCACACACACACACACACACACGCGCGCGCGCGCGCGCGCGTCACACACACACACACACACACACACACACACAGACCATAAATACACACACACCACACTACACACTACACACACACACACACAACACACACACACACACACACACACACACACACACACACTCACAGCCGGCACCTGGAATCGTTCTGTCGCCGGTCTCAACGCCCAGCCGTCCATAGAGGGACGCAGATAGGTGATGAGGCAACCCACCGGAGGAGACTCTGCTAATGGAAGCACAAACTCATCCAGCATGGTGTACTTGTGTAGTAGTGGCAGGGAAGGTAAGGGAACAAGTCATGTCAGGAGGAGGTTACTTCGAAGTCATCACCTGATAAGTGCTGCAC
>CM065714.1:52998415-53018415 GCA_033310375.1 Conus canariensis
TGAGAGAGAGAAAGAGAGAGAGAGAGAGAGAGAGAGAGAGAGCGTTGTCTGTCTGTCTTTGTCTCTGTGTGTGTGTTACTGTGTGTGCATTTGTGTGTCTGTGTGTCTGTCTTCGTAGAGTGCATGCGTGTATGCGATTAAGAACGGTTGAAAACAAGGGTTGCCGATGATTCTGGAAGCGCTTTTGAACTTAATCGGTGTAGCAGCTTGACTGCCTTCGTTGTTGTAACGTCCTTGTTTTCTGTCCTTCAAACCGCGAGCATTACTTCGACGCACTTCAGCCTCGTTTTGTGTCCCAAGTGCGCCATAGAACACGGCTCGCTTGTGTGACGTTTGGTCTTTTAGCAAAACTACGATATGAAGAGAATGAAATAAAAGTCCTAGTTAAGATTGCCCCCCCCCCCCCCTTCCCCCCTCCCCACTCCTCCCTTTCAGTTTCGTTAAGTCGCGCTTTCACGAAGACAAAGCATTCTGCCAGTGAGAGCTCCAGCTCAATGCGGTAGGCTCAGAGAGGCGATGGTAAGGGTGGGGGCCTTAAGCTAGGACGTGCTAGACATTGAAGTGTTTATAGTCCAGTTTGTATACGGTTCTTGGGAAAGCGTGTTATGTTGCTGAAGTGACGGAACAACTTACTTGCTTCAGTGTGATCAGCTTGACTGAGAAGAGGGTAGAAAGTGGTCATCCTAGACTATATGTGAGAACAACAAACGAGGCCAGGTTGGGTAGAGTCGCCATTGTTGAACTATCAGGTCCCAACAGGTCAGTGCCGCTGGTTCTAGCGACCAATGGCAACAAAGTACACAGAATAAGACCAATCACGCAGCCCTGCATATCAACACTTAACAATGAAAGAGACAGAGATTAAAAACAAAGAGGACGTTTAAGCACTCTGATTTCTGATTCTGTTTAAAATCCGCCTCCATCTTCGATGCAGCCAAGATAAGCGTTGTCTTGATAGGAAAGAGATCGTGAACGACGTGTTTCGAATGGTGCTCAGCCGTCACTTCTGTCCACCCGCACCGAAAGGAGTGGTGTCCACTGATTGGTAGGGAGTGGGGTCGGCCTTGTTACCGGGGCCTGCTGGCATCACAGTCTCTGTCTAAAAGCTGATCACCCGCCGACTGTCCGCGGGTGTGCGGAATGGAATGTTTTAGAACTGTAATGTGCATAGTGGGGCACTTCAGGCGCTGATGGCTAGCTGTTTTTTTTTCTCGGTATGTTTCTTTCATATAGGAAATCTTGCTTGTGCTTGTACTGTTTTGTATTGTCCGGCGGTGTGTTGTAAGCTTGCCGTATTGCATGTTCTAGTCATGAATTACATTCTGCTGTATTGTGTTCCGGTGTATTGTATTGTGTGGTATTTCGTTGCTGTATTTTGCTGTATTGCGTGACGCTACATTGTATTGTATTGTGTTGTATTACATTCTATTGCTTTACATTGTGTTATGTTGTGTAGCGCTGTCTTTTCCACATCCTTATTTGTTCTCGGTTTCTTATCAAAGTGGATTTTCCAAAGAAGTTTGCCAGGAATAGCTCCGTTTTTTTAAAACTGCTCCATAATATTCAACAGAAGAAAAAAAAATCACGATCTGAATGCTGGGAAATCTCCTGTAGCTTGGGGGACTTTGAAGGGTTCATGTAACAAGGAACCTTCCAGCATGTATATACAAATATCTACACACACACACACACACACACACACACACATATATATATATATATTATATATATATATATATATATATTGCCCCGCAGAAATGAAGTTTTCTATCTGGGGTACGGACGATCGTTTCCTATTCATGTCACCACTATAGCAGTAGTCTGTGAAAAAGAAGAAAAAAAGAAATAGGGAGGGGGGGAGGGGGGTTAGGGAGAGCGCTTGGCAGGGTGGGAGGTAGCGGAAGAATGTTTTATCAGAAGAGTGGTTGGGGCCGTGCTGTTGGAAAGATGGATCCAGCGCTGTCCATAACAGAGAGTGCGTTTTAGCCTGAAAGGAAGAGGGGGAAGAAGGAAGGTGGTAGTGGGAGAGAGGGGGAGGGGAAAGGTGTAGGGTTCGTTAATGTTCACCCCCCCCCCCCCCCTCTCCCATTGTGGACTGAAATTCTCGCCCTCAATATGTGCCTCCACACGCGTTGATTCTGAACTTCATCGGTTAAGGAGAAGACTCTTCTCTTTTTCTTACCGTTGGCTTCTGCCGATGGAGGGGCGTCTTCGTTTACTCCTCTGTGGATGCTCCCACCGTTTGCAGAAACTCCAAATACTTTGACTGACTTTAAGGTTTGATGCCATAATCCAGCTCAGATGATGTTGCAGACGGGGAAGATTCATCATAGGAGAGTAGGGGTGGCGGGAGCGGAGTCGAGAGGAGACCTGTCTGACACTTCAATGTTCCAGCAGAACGACAAACAGTAAGACAGGCAACAGTTACAGTAAGTGTGTCATCCGAGCACTGGCATCATTAGAGTACACAACTAAAACTGCTCATATGGGTCCAACCATGCGAGCTTTTCCTTTCTCGCATTACTGGCAACAAACTTTAGGATACCACTTGCTAGTACCAAGAGAAAAGACTCGCCAGGAAGGTTGATTATTTCCCCCTTTCCCAACTCCCACCTCGGTCAGTGCTCTTTACCATTTCCCCCCTCTTTTCTCCGCTATCCTTCGCCCCATTCCCTCCATCCCGCCTTCCACCCCCCCCCCCCCCTCCCTTCTCAAAAAGATAAGAAAAAAAAGCAGACACCCATGGCGCCAGTTCGGCCTTTTCCCCATGATAGTGTTCTACGACGTCTGTGGCCGGCCCGTATCAGCGACGCCGAGTGGCCAGACTCATGCAATAGTAATGGCACAGGTTGCGGGGGAACGCGGGAGTTAGTGCACCCTGTAATTGTGGCCGGTCCCCAGAGTATGGAGAGATCCTGTCCCTGGCGGGTAGTGCACGTGTGTGTGTAGGGGGGACGGGGGGGGGGGGTGGAATATCCGTGGTCAGTAGCGATGACTCGTCAGTTCTGTTGACTGGGCGTTGAAGGAAGCTCATGCATTAGGCAGCCTTTCCTGCCACTTTGGGCTGGTCAGGGTATATTTGACAGCTGGTCAGGGTGTCTTTTCTTGCCAAACAATCGTCTTCCTCTCCCCCTCCTCCAAATGCCCCCATTCCCAATCCTCTTACTCCTCTCATCCCCTGTCATCCAACCCCCCTCCCCTTTTCCACTGTGGCTGAATTTTTTTTTACGAGTTTGTCCTTGAATATTGAAAGAAAACATACTGTTTCTCCGGTAATATGATGCAAATGTCGGGCGGTGGTAAACTGTTATCACAGGAATGTAGGAGGGACACCGTTAGTATTTCATTCCTGTTGCATACCGTCATTTCACCAGCCTGCTGTGTGGAATGGTGCAGCGCCCTCATGAGGAGTCATGGGACTGATTCATTACCAGATTGCTATGACGAAAGGTATTACGCACATGAGGTAATACCAAGCTGTCGTAAAGTAACCAAAGAGAAATGAATTACCTTGGATTAGAGATCATCATCAGGAAACGTCTTTCTTTTGCCCGTGGAGGTCGTCACGCATTTCCCTGACTCGCGTGTGCGTGTCTGCACACAGAAAGAAACCAGCCCACAAATATAAAGACAGAAACTACGCAGAACTGTGCTTATAATTAAAGGCAGAGAACTCAGCGGCTGTCATGTTGGTAACGCAGAGTGGGCTTGGTTATGTTTGCTGTGGACTAGTGAACCGGAAGAAATGCTACGTAAATGAGAAACAGAGAATACTCAGCAAGGGAAACTTTCCAGCTACACTGTGCAGACAGGTCCTGTGGAGAAGTGCAATAACATGGTGAAGTTGACGTTTCCTTTTCTCTTTTGTTTTACATTCAACTGGCTTCCGGCAAAACAAACATGTGAGCAATACCGTTCTGTCTCCGTCTCTGTCTTTGTCTTTCTTTCTCCCTCTCTCTCTCTCTCTCTCTCTCTCTCTCTCTCTCTCTCTCTCTCTCTCTCTCTCTCTCAGACACACACACGTACACACACATGTGCGTACACGCACCACAAGACACAAGTATAAGACACACACACACACACAACACACCAACACACACACACACACACACACACACACCACACACACACACACACACACACACACACACACACACACACACACACACACACACACACACACACACACACACACACACACACATGTACACACACACACACACACACACACACACACACACACACACAACACACACACACACACACACACACACACACACACACACACACACACACACACACACACACACACACACACACACACACACACACACACACACACACACACACACACACAACACACACACACACACACACAACATACACACACACACACACACACACACACACACACACACATACACACAAACACACACACACACACACACACACACACACACACACACACACACACACACACACGTGGGTGTACGAGAACAAATACGCACACTTGTACGTTCTGTCCTGACAGACAGTGATAAGAAGTGGGGCAGCGAGAATACCTCACACTTCACTATACCGTCAAACCAGCAACGCAGATGATGGATGGACAGTTAAAAAAACGGCAATGTTTGTGTTGCGCACCAGCATAATTCCCGTTTGGAACACGAAATTTCACACGACGCCACTGTGGCCAATTTTTTGTACTCCAGCTACGTAGATGAAACTCCAAACACAACTTGCTAGTAGCAAGAGATTGAGCAAGATTGAGATTGAGCGGGAGTTCTGACTACTCCCTTTTTCCTGACCCTCATCCCATTCCATCCTCTGTGCCATCCTCCCCCCCTCCCCCCACCCCTTCTGGATCCCCTTCTCTCACCCCCAACTCCCACTCCCTCCCACAGACACACACACACACACACACACACACACACACACACACACACACACACACACACACACACACACACCCCTATGCCGCCAGTTTCACGCCTTCCCCAAGGCAGCGCCGTACATTGTCAGGAGGCGGCACATATCAGAGACGGTGAGCGGCAAGACTCATGCAATAGTAATGGCACAGGTTGGGCAAGAACGCGGGGGACCCCGTGCACCCTGCAATTGTGGCCAGCCCTGGAGACTCCATAGCCTCCGTCCCTGGAGATGGTCACAGGAGTGGGGGAAGGGGGCGGGGGCTGGAGCACGAGGTGGACGGAGAGGGTGGTGGTGAGGAGGCGAAGGGGAGGGAAGGTGGTGGGTGATTGACAGTGGTCAGTAGTGACGACCCACTGTCGACTGGCCGTTGAGAAGAGCTCATGCATTAGACAGCCTTTCTTGTCAGCCTGGGGTGTCTCTGACTGCCAGCGGAGGACTTTTCTTGCCAGGTAACAATTCCCCTCTTCACCTCTGCCACTGCCCCACCCCCACCCCCACCCCTCCCCCGCCGACCTGTGTCCTCTCTCCCTATCACCCTTATCATCCAACTTTCTTTCCTTCTTTCACCCTTGTTGATTTCTTATCAGTTTACCCTCGAATTATGAAAGGAAACGCTCAAGCACTGTGGCCATACAATGTGACCATTTATTTCATAAAACAGCACTGGTCTTTGTTCTGGTGAGCCGATGGTTGATTATTGTGGGAGAGCTGTTGGATGGGACTACAGCTACTTCTGGTGACATTTTCATGATATGTATGAGTCTTGTGATACATATGCACATGTTTCCGTCCGTGTGCCTGTTATGTGTAAACACTGTGGATTTAAATGTACGAGTGTGCACAATGTGTGTAATTTTTTTTCTTTTCTTGTATAAAACTGATCCTCCTATTTGGATTTAAAATATGCTGTTTAACCCCCACCCCACCCCCCACCCCCACCCCCCGCTTAAAAAGAAGTTCATTTGATTAACATATGTAGTAGGTATGAAGTTAAAATCAAGTCAAAAGAGACAGACAGACAGACAGACAGACAGACAGAACTGGTGGTGGAGCAAGGGAGGGAAAGAAGTGGAGCTGGATTCTTCTGCTGCATTTTTTATGAGATGGACCTTTGCAATTAAGGGGAGGGTAGTTAGAGCGCCAAACTTCGCACTTAATCGACAGAAAAGGAGGAACCTGGTGAAATTGTTTTTCGGTGTGTGGTGCCCCAACGACTCCCAATGGAGTTAAAGAAGAACAGGAACAAGAACAAGAAGAAGGTAGAGGTAGGTGAGGAGACGGTCATTTGGCTTCATTCGAGCCACTCACATGGCGAAATTGTGAAAACATCGCGTACAACATAAAGGGATGGTGACCGTCTACTCTCAGATTGGTAGCGAGCGAAGGTGGAGGGTGGGGGTGGGGTGGGAGGAGAGCAGCTTCTATACGTTTACGAGAGGGGGGGGGGGGCTGTGTAAAAGCGAAGAAGAGGACGAGGAGGAGGACAGAAAACAAAAACAGAGGCAGCTAGACAAGGGAAACGTTGCAGCTCCAGTGTAGAGACAGGTCCCGGGGAGAGGCGCAATGCCAGACCCGGGATGCATCTCTCCTGCATTCCAGCCAACTGGCTTCCGGCAAAACAAACATGGGAGCAGCACCACCCTCTCTCTCTCTCCGTCTCTGTCTGTCTGTCTGTCTGTCTGTCTCTCTCTCCTCTCTCTTCTCTCTCTCTCTCTCTCTCTCTCTCCATACATAAACACACGCACGCACGTGCGCACACTTATACACACACACACACACACACACACACACACACACACACACACACACACACACACACTCACACACACACACACACACACACACACACACACACACACACTCTCACACACACACACACACACACACACACACACACACACACACACACACACACACACACACACACACACATGAGAGCTGCACAAAACTCTCTCTTTCTCTTTCGCTCTCACGCACTCGCATACACACACCCACACACACACACACACACACACACACACACACACACACACACACACACACACACATACAGAGAGAGAGAGAGAGACTCTCTCTCTCTCTCTCTCTCTCTCTCTCTCTCTCTCTCTCTCTCTCTCTCTCGCACGTTCATTTTTTCGCATGCGCATGAACGCAGGGAAGCGCGTGGGCGTGCATGAACAAATATGTGCGGTTGTAGTGTCCTATGTTCTCAGTGTTAGTCCTTTGTGTGTGTGTGTTGGGGGGGGGGGAGTGCGTGTTTTGATTGAACAAACATGACCGTATACAGTGTGTGTGTGTGTGTGTGAGACAGAGAGAGAGAGAGAGAGAGAGAGAGAGAGAGAGAGAGCTGTGCAGATGCATGCATTTCAGAGCAGTGTCTCACTTTTTGCACATCCGGACTTTATGAGGACGAGTATAATCTTTTCCATTCAGGATTATTTCTGGCATAATTCTGGTAGGCATTGATCAAGCACCACAGTCATGCAGGCAACGTCACGCCCACCCACGTTCCAACAGGGAGGGAGGCACCACAGTCATGCAGGCAACGTCACGCCCACCCACGTTCCAACAGGGAGGGAGGCGGGGCAGGCCGGGAGAAGGTCTGGGGGAGAAGGCTGATGAATGCACGATCATGTGTCACGAAAACTATTTCCCGAGTAATGCTCTCCATCAAGACAACACACCTCGGAAATCTTGACTCTTGTCTCTGACGCCATCTAGAAGCTGGCAGTGATTTGTGGCAGCGATTTGATAGCGCTTACCAACACCGAAACCGCTGGCGCGGCTGAATTGTGTGTGGGCACTGGCATGGCGCAGTCTGAAGCGTTCCATTGAATTAATTTCCAGCACTGCAAAAAGAAAAAACTCGTGCAACTACTCTTCTTACAATTGCTTTTTTTTTCTGAGATACTTTGAGCTGTTGAAAACATCAAGCTATGAGAACTTCGTCTAGAGGAAACGGGAGAGCTGAAGACATTTAAGATCCATGGTTCAAACTATGGGAACAACGCACTTAGGGAACGGAAGAGCTGTGGAAAGTGGACTTTTGGAACTCTATAGTACGGGAACTGTAGAACCTAAAGACATGAGGGAATCTTAAACCTGCTGGAACACTAATCCATAGAAACCAAGGGATGGGACGGATGAAGGAAGTTAAGAGGTAACACCAAAAAAAAAAACCTATCTGAAGATGGAATCGTTTGAAAGGCGGTGGTTCAAATGGAGGATGGGAAAGAAGGTAACACCTTCATCCCACGCCCTTCCCCTTCAACCACCTCCAGTTCCCCTTTCCATCCAGCCCCTCCCACTTCCAAACGAACAAGAAAACGGTGCGCACCAGCCATCCCTTAGAGAGTGACAGAATGGGTGCTTCCCGCCAGGAAGTCGCGAGCCGCCCAGAGGTGCATGATCAGTCGTCAAGGCCAAGGTGACCTTTTCGCTGACAACGGTTACCAGTTGCACGAGCAACCAGCGCCGCAAACACGCACAGGACAATCTCGGTGTCCACTTCGTCCCCTTTCTCTCCTTCCAGTGTTACTTGTATATCTATCTATCTCTCTCTCTCTCTCTCTCTCTCTCTCTCTCTCTCTCTCTATATATATATATATATATATATATATATATATATATATATGTCTGTGTGTGTGTCTGTGTGTGAAAAATACCGCTTAGGGTTATGAACAATGAATCGTTTTAGTCTGGCAGCCATAATAGTGACCTTATTTTGAAGCTAGTGGTCGTGAGCGCACGCGCGCGCGCGCACACACACACACACATACACATACACACAATTAAAGACTGGAAATTTAGAGTATAAACAAATCTCTCTCTCTCGCTCTCGCTCTCGCTCTCTCTCTCTCTCTCTCTCTCTCGCTCTCTCTCTCTCTCTCTCTCTCTCTCTCTCTCTCTCTCTCTGCATGCGTGTGTGTGTGTCTGTGTGTGAGTGAGAGAAAGAGAGAGAGGGTCTGTATTTGTGAAAGAGAGAGAGTGTGTGAGTATGTCTGTCTGTACGTGCGTGCGTGTGTACGTGAATGTGTGTGTGTGTGGGTGTGTGCGTGTGTGTGTGTGTGTGTGCGTGTGTGTGTGTGTGTGTGTGTGTGTGTGTGTGTGTGTGTGTGTGTGTGTGTGTGTGTGTGTGTTTACCGGCAAAGAACACCCTGTTTGGTAAAGTCCAAAGGCTGGAAGTGGAGAACAGACTGAGAGACAAGTCAACAGACCAGCAGGGGGGGCGGCCACCAATGACGCAGGCGATGTTCCCAGTTTAGCTCCTGGCCTTGAGTTCTGGGCCCCAGGCTGGGGGAGGCCGGGGAGGGGAAAAGGCGGGGGAGTGTGTGCTTAGCATGTGTTGGGGGGAAGTATAAGGATGGGAAGGGAGAACACCAGGTGTTTTCAGTGATGAAAGCAAACGAGGGCATCTATTTAAAGAAGACTAACATGGCGTTTTAGGAAACTGACCGCAGGTGTCGGATCAAAACTCTCTCTCTCTCTCTCTCTCTCTCTCTCTCTCTCTCTCTCTCTCTCTCTCTCTCTCTCTCTCTCTCTCCACTGTTGTTTGGGAAAGTTATGAATGTTTATTACCTGTCTTTTATGGCTCAAGTTTCGGTGGCTTTAAGGGCGAGGTGGGGGAGGAGGAGGAGGAAAGGGGTGACTGAGGCAGGGAAAGGAAATTACGTCCAGATCATCCATCGTAACTTCATGGTTCTTGCTGTAGCATGTCAGCAGGATAGCTTGAGCGTAATCTTTTCGTTTGAGGCCAGTTCTCTAAAACATTCTGGTTTGATTTTGAAACAGCTATCATTTAATCCTTAAGGGATTTTTACGAATGTACCCGGTGTATTGCTCAAATGTTTTGCACACATTCACGTCACGAATTAAATGTTTATTTTCAACAGGTGGCTATTTTGACCATCTTCTACCATGCTTAAATTGATCTCCATGAGATGGCAGCTCAATCGATTTTCTTTTTCTCGCACAGGGGAAAGGATGAGAAAAGGGAGGGGGGACATCGTAGCTAAGTTCTTCATAACATGAATCAATAGTAAATACTCAAATAGACCGGACTTCACTTTTGGGAGGGAAAAAAAGCCTAAAGAGATCGATTCCACGGGAAGCAACCCACAAGACTGATTCATTCATACAGTCTGCTGCATCACGACATCATCTGTGTCTCTGCATCTCTGGATTCCGACAGACACCTGCAGCAAATTGCCATTCCAGAAATCCCAGACCTGCCAGGCCTTGGCGGGTTTGTTATCCTGCCGCCGTTTGGCAGGGAGGCAGGCCGGCGAGTCTGGCGTGCCACAATGGAGTGATTGTCATTAACTCTCCACCCAACCACCCCGCTGGCGGAAATCATCTTGAAGGAGTTGACGGAGGGGGCGCATCGTGACGTGGTGCCGGCTGCAGCTGTCTGTCTTTTAAGGCAGACAGTGGAAGAAGGGTGTGGAGAGAAGGAAACAGGTTGGCGATGCCAGTCGTCCCTGGCATGTGTCAAATTCTGGAGGAATGGAGAACGTGTGCTGATGTCGTATATCCAGGAGGAGATGTGAGAAGGGAAGCGATCATTAGATGAAATTTCTTCTTTTATCGTCCCATTTTCAGTGCCCCCTCAGTGACAGCTCATTCTTACTCCCCCATTCCCAGATACTGGCTCCTAGGAACTTGCCAAGTCTGAACATTTTCACACGAACTCAGCAAAGGCATAGATGAAGGGGCCGAAATCGAAGCTAAAATCACCAAGAGCGATGCTCGAAGAGACGATTGAAATTCTTGTCAAAACCCGGGTATGGCTGTGCCCAGGGGAGCCACAACGGTCTGTCTAGGAGTAGTGACACTTCAAAATATTTTTTAAAAAAACAACAACACAGAAAAGAAAAATGTCAATGAATAAAGCGTGCACCCATTGGTTCAAGCTTTTCTAAGATCGATCCAGCCATGTTGCGAAAATCAAATTTCCGTCTTCAAAGACTTTCCACATATGTGACTTTCATCTGCCATCAAGACAATCTTTGATGTCTGTGTTAATGTGAATCATGCCTCTTCTAAGGGAGGCCAGAAAGTGTAGGGAAATAAGCGCGAAAGTTCACACCGTTCTCTTTCTTCCTTCCTTTTTTTTTCTTTGTTTGCTGTTACTTTTGCTTCGTTTTGTTTCGTTTTGTTTTGTTTATTGGTTTGTGTTTCGTTTAATCTGATCTTAGATGCGTGGGATGCTGAACGTGTGCACGCATATTTGATGGTTCTGTTGTCCCCCCCCCCCCTTCCCCCACCCCTCCTCCCTTTGCCTGTCTCTTTCCTGCTCCTTACCCCATTCGGTTTGGAGCCTGTGGTCTAAGTTTGAAATAAAAAAAATGTATTTGCATTTCATTCTTTGATGCCGTTACTGCTCCTTTTTGTCCCTCTCCCCCACACCCTCCCTCTCTCACCCAACTCACTTGTTCGCCTTTGTTACTCCTCTCTCTCTCTCTCTCTCTCTCTCTCTCTCTCTCTCTCTCTCTCTCTCTCTCTCTCTCTCTCTCTCTCTCTCCCTCTCTCCCTCTATCTCTCTCTCTGTCTCTCTCTGTCTCTCTTAATTATTCTTTACAGCATGATTGTCTACAGTGCTTGTTTTCATGTCAAAATACAAATTAGTGCACAGAGCGCAAGCCAATGCTTGCATTGTGTCAACGCTTGCATATCACACAATGCAGACACAAAAATGCAACAACAACAAAAATTCTACTCCCTTGATGGTCGTCACAGATAATGAGTATAAAAAAAAATGCAGAGACATAACAGAATGCACAAAATAGTACTCTCCGGATCACAGATAATACATAAAAATATGCACAAAGAGACATCAAAATGACAACAACAACAACAAAAAATGATACTCCCCCGAAATTTGTCACACATAATACATAAATATATTCACAGACAGACAAAAAAATACACAAAGAGATACTCCCTATACAGTGGTCACAGATATCACACATATAAAAGGCACAAACAGGCGGTTTAACCAATGCCCAAAATGACACACCCCATAGAGCTGTCTGTAGGTAAAACGTTGATGACCAACAGCCATCTTGGGAGCATTACTTTGTGCGTTTTACACCAACTTACAATCATCGGGGGAGTATTTGTCTTGCGCCGTTTTTATGTCAGTTGTTTGTGACGTCAGCAGAAAATTACTACCGGCAGCCATCTGAGGGGTATATTCTTTAGCGCATTTTTGTTTTTAATGTCTGATGTATGTGAAGAACATGGCCAGCTAACAGAGAATGAGAGTGAATGTTGTATTAACGCCTGTCATGGGTGAGGCGTGATACAGACAGTTGTCAATGATTCACGGGTCTGTGTTGTTCGTGTAGTTTTGGCGCTCTGTTCCCTGGGCTTTATTTTCTCGGGCTGGGGACATGGAACAGAGTGCAGCGTGACTGTAAAGCAGGCAGAATACAGATGACCACACAAACTCAACGTTACGGCACGTTAAGATAAAAGACACAATAGACACACGGATTTTTTTTTTTTTTTTTTTTTTTTTTTTTTTTGACAAATATCTCTTTTGTCAAACGTTAGAAACAAGAGACCAAAACAATGCACAAAAGTGTACTTCCTTGGTAGCAGTCAGATTTCCTATTCCACACACACATGCTTGCACGCACGTACGCACGCACACACACACACACACACACACACACACACACACACACACACACACACACACACACACACACATACACACACACACACACGCACGCACGCACGCACGCACGCACGCAATTTCAGTGTGGTCAAGAAAACAAGGGGGTAATTGACATTCAAATGGTTCTCTCTCTCCCCCTTCTCTGTGTGTGTGTGTGTGTGTGTGTGTGTGTGTGTGTGTGTGTGTGTGTGTGTGTGTGTGTGTGTGTGTGCACTGTATGTACGGGGGCACATTTGTGTGTTTTCTTGTGTGTGTGTGTGGGGGGGGGGGGGGTTAAATAAACCCACTGTTTCCCTGTTAGTTCGCTTTTGGACTATATGAGGACGTAAGACTTTTTTTTTTTTTTTTTTTACCAGTGGGGATTGTTTCTGGCAGAATTTCCACAGAAGCTGGTCAGGAATCACGTTCATGCAGGTGACGTCATACATGTTTACAGGCTCGCGCTCACGCAGGTGACGTCATGCTTATTCCCAGGCTCGCGCTCGTGCGAGTGGCGTCAAACTTATTCAGAGGCTTGGCAAACGAAACAAGTGAATGTTGCACACAAAGACAAACGAGGCCCAGCAAGGCGGCAGTGAGTGGGTGGGAATGAAGACAGCGGAACAGACTGTCGTGATTCACCACAACTATTTCAGGACAATTGCTCTCCGTCGAGAGAACACTCCTGAGGGTCTTCACTCTGCCCATGTCGCCGTCTTAAAAGTTGGCAGCGTATTGATGATAGCAGCGCATGTACCAACATCGAAAGCCATAGCATGCTGAAATAGCTCGTGTGTGCGTGTGTGTGTGTGTGTGTGTGTGTGTGTGTGTGTGTGTGTGTGTGTGTGTGTGTGTGTTGTGTCTGTGTGTGTGAGAGAGAGAGAGTGTGTGTGTGTTGTGTGTGTGTGTGTGTGTGTGTTGTGTCTGTGTGTGAGAGAGAGAGAGAGAGAGAGAGTGTGTGTGTGTGTGTGTGTGTGTGTGTGTGTGTGTGTGTGTGTGTGTGTGTGTGTGTGTGTGTTGGTCCAGTGAAATCTGATGCATTATGGCAATTTTTTTTCCAGCACAAAAAAAACAACTTCTCATCCATTTCATCTTCCGAGTTTTGTTTTTGCAAGCTATGGGAGCCGTTCAGGGAATTTTAGAGTTTAAGGAACTTAGAACTATGATTCAAACTGCAGAAACTTTTGGAAACATAAGAGTTGAGGGAACCTAGAGCTACGATTCAAGGTATAGGAACTTTGAATTGAGGGGACGTAAGAATTGAGGGAACACAGACTTATGATTAAAACCATGAGAACTTGGAATTGAGGGGATGGAACAATTGAGGGAACTTAGAGTCTATGGTTCAAGGTATGGGAACTTGGAGTTAAGGGAACCTGAGATCTGAGGGAACAGACAACCATTAATCAAACTTTGGGAAAACTGACTTGCGGGAATATAAGAGCTAAGGGAAAGGAACATAGACCTTTTTAAAAACCCTGAGCCACAGGAACTTGGTGTAGTGGTACGTAAAGAGTTGAACGAACTTAGACTTGCTGGAACTTCGATCCATTCTGGGATGTTAAGGACGTTAGAGCTACAGAGAACATGCGAATAGCATGCCTGAAGATGGAATCAGCTTGGATTCAAGCTGAAGATTGGCGTTCCAATTCCATCCCTGTTCCCATCCAGCCCCTCACACTCCCTGACAAACGAGAAAACGGCGCTTACCAGCGATGCTGCAGAGAAAGGAAATGGGCGCCTCCTAAAGGAAATCAGAGCCTGTTGAAGACACGATTAGTCACCAAGGCAAGGGTGACCTTTTCACTGACAATTATTACCTGTTGCACGAGCAATGCGCAGCCAGCACAGCTAACACGCTCAGGGTCAATGTTATCCCCTTTCTTTCTTTCCCATACAATTATTATATGCGTGTTAAATACTGTTGCTTAAGGCTATGTAGAAAAGCGAAATTTCTCTGAGAATGATGATAAAACGACAATACATTATTTAGAAATGCATGCGTGCACACACACACACACACACACACACACACACGCGCGCGCGCGCGCGCGCGCAAGCACGCACACACGCACGCACGCACGCACGCACACACACACATATCACGCATGCACGCATGCATACATGCACGCACGCACGCACGCATGCACACACACGCACGCACGCACACACACGCACGCACGCACACACACACACACACACACACACACACACACACACACACACACACACACACTCGCGCGTGCGCGCGCATCCACACGCATAAAGAGCAAATGGAAAAAGGAAGGTAAAGCAAAGCCAAAGAGGAACGACGGGAGTTTGCTGATAGACGCGGGCTAAACGAACAGATAATCACTCCAGAGGACACGAACCAACAGAACTAAAAGCTTTTTCATCAGAGTTTTCTGTGTGTGGTCTTGCTCCAAACCTTTGTCGGTGTGTCACAGTCGTTGGGCCTTGAGTCCTGCACAGTTTTTTTCCTTCTGCTGGGCCGAGCAGGATTCAAATCTAGTAAGCTCAGAGCATTTATGATCGTCCGTCTTCAGTAGAGAGGTGAAATCCTTCCATACAGACAAACTTCCTGTTACTCTGAGACACTCTGACTCAACGACGTCCATCAAAATCCTGACAAAAATCTCGCTTATTCCAGCCACTGTCACTGCCGATTTTGACTTGAATGTCAGTTTCCGTAAGTTTGTTGAATAAATTTGGGGTTAAGAAAAAAGGTGTGTGTTTTTTTTTCGCTTGAATGTCATTACAAGAACAACAACAAAAAAATGATATAAGAAATGGAACTATGTCAGCGAGTCAATATCCACATACCGACTTCGGTTAAAGGCTCAGTGTCAAGATATTTGAACTCTTCAATCGCAGCTACTCAAGGATAGACTGTGTGGAAGTCTAAACCTTGGAGCCAAAGTGTTTCAGATTGTTGGTATTGCAACTTATTCCATTTTTGAAGGCAACTCAAAGAATGAAAATTACAACTAAACAGTGTGACAGAATACAAAATGACAGAAGCAGCTGAGAGAACACGACCGCCGCATGCTCAGTCCACAAGTAATCCTATCTCAGCCATAAATTTTACAGTTTTGTGATCAGTGTTGCTAACAGTGTTTTGTCTCACACACACACACACACACACACACACACACACACACACACACACACACACATTCACGCACGCATGCACGCACGCACGCACGCACGCACACACACGCACACATACACGGGCGCGCGCGCGCACACACACACACACACACACACACACACACACACACACACACACACACACACACACACAGAAAGAGAGAGAACGGGGGACGGCAAGCAATCCCCTGTTTGGTGAAGTCCGAAAGCTAGAAGTGAAGAACAGACTGGAAGGAAGACAGACCAGCAGCAATGGTGGCCACCAGAGACGCCGATGGTGCTCCCACTTCAGGATGTGTCCAGTTCCTAGCCCTGAGTGTGACACTGGATTGAGGGAGATAGGGGAGAGGATAGGGACGTGTGTGTGTGTGTGTGTGTGTGTGTGTGTGTGTGTGTGTGTGTGTGTGTGTGTGTGTGAGAGAGAGAGAGAGTAGGGGGGTTACCCTTCCACCCCCCGCCCCCACTAGTGTTTTCAGTTATGAAAGTGTATGAGGGCCTCTATTCTGAGAAGAGTAACGTGACATGGCGTTTTATAGAACTGGTGTCAGGTGTCAGATCAACTCTCTCTCTCTCTCTCTCTCTCTCTCTCTCTCTCTCTCTCTCTCTCTCTCTCTGTTCTTTGGGGGGAAAAAACATGAATATCTGATACCTGTCTTATATGACGCGAGTTTGGGGGACTAGGGGGGCAGGGGAGGAGGTTAGGGAAAGGCAGTTCCGTCCAGATCGTCCATTATCTTTCTAATGGCTAGTGCTGTAAAACTTAAGTACGTAATATTGAGGTTGAGCATTGATTTTCAACAAAAAAAAAAACGTTCTGGTTTAATTTTGAAACTGCTATCATTTAATCTTATGATAGTTGTTACTAACGTACCTTGTTTGCTGCTTGCCCTGTTGCACGCAGTTAAATGTTGCAAGAAGTTGTCATTTTGACTATCTTCCATCGCTAAAGATGATTGAAATGATCACCCTAAGACTTAAGCTCAATTAGTTATAACACATCCAGGAGCAGGGGAAACGACGGGAAGGGGAAAAGAGCAGATGGAGGGGGGGGGGGGGGGGGGGTGGTGAAAATCATAGCTAAGTCCTTCAGAGATGAGTCAACACAAAGTTCCAGAGCTGACCAAACTCCGTTTAAAAAAACTGAAGATATCGATTCTCCGGGATGCAACCCCTAGGACTGATTTATTCATACAGTCTGATGCATCACATCATCTGTGTCTATGTCTCTCTTGATCCGACAGACAACGGCAGCAAATTGCCATTCCAGAAATCCCAGACCTGCCAGGCCTTGGCGGGTTTGTTATCCTGCCGCCGTTTGGCAGGGAGGCAGGCCGGCAAGTCTGGCGTGCCACAATGGAGTGACTGTCATTAACTCTCCACCCAACCACCCCGCTGGCGGAGATCATCTTGAAGGAGTTGACGGAGGGGGCGCATCGTGACGTGGTGCCGGGTACAGCTGTCTGTCTTTTAAGGCAGACAGTGGAAGAAGGGTGTGGAGAGGAGGAAACAGGTTGGTGATGCCAGTCGTTGCTGGCACGTGTCAAGTTCTGGAGGAATGGAGAACGTGTGCTGATGTCAGTTATCCAAGAGTTGTTAAAAGGGGAGGCAAACACCAAGTTTTCTTCCGTCACATTTTGTGTGCCGGCTCCTTAGCGACCCGTTCTGGCTCTCCCATATCCAGCTACACCTAAGTATGTCCTGTCCTGGTTCGTGACATTAGTCCACAGCCACTTTTCACTGTATGGGCGTCGTGAGGCCATCCACCACAAGAGACACTGCACTGTTGCCACGTCATTGCAGGTGTGTTCAATGGTACACGTGTGCTCTGTTCTAACGCATGCAAGACACCACCGCCAATGCCTTACACTGAAGGCAATCATTGCTTTTTCACATAATCAGATTGATTGAACGTCTCCCTCAGGAATGTCTGTAATGGGTGGGGTGGAGGACTGGAGGGTGTGTGTGTGGAAGATATGTGTGGAACATATCGGGAAATTGAGGGAAAGAAATGAAACGGGGAAGAGGGGGTGCAGGCGGTGACACGTCCGTCCAACGCCTGTTTCCATGAATCTGCAGTCACTGAAGACCTTAAGACGAATCATCGTTCCCAGGAGGTCTAAAGTCACCAAAGCGGTGAGTGATGGGACGATTGGAATACTTGTAACAGCTGCATATGGCAATAAACAGGGGAGCCGGAATGGTGTGCGTGGAACCAATGCAACTGAGAAGAGGGGGGGGGGAGTTTTAAAAAAAAAAAAAAACAACTCGGTCCGTGAGAGAAGCGTGCATGCATTGGTCCAAGCCAATGATAGTCGTGTTGCAGTAACCGAAGTTCTGCTTTCAGAGATCATCACATCTGACCTCCATCTGCCGTTAAGACAGTACTTGATGTCTGTGTCGTTGCGTGTCAAACTCCTTTTCGGTGTCGGCCAAATGATTTCAGGAAATAAGTGCTCAGAATAAGGCAGTTCTTTCTTTTCTTTGTTGCTGTTATTGATGTTGTTAATTACTTGTTTTGTTTTGTTTAATCTTATATGCATGGGATGCTGAACGTGTGCGTTCATCTCAGACACTTCAGTTGCCTGTTTTCTGTATTTCTTGTCTCTTTCTGTCTGTCCCCTTCTCCTTAGCCCCTTCTGTAGGAGGCTTGTAGTCTTTAGTCTAAAACAAAATGTTTTCGCGCTTTATGACTGTTGCTTTTCCCCCTTCTCCTTATTCCCCTCCACTACACCGTCTTCTCTCTCTCTCTCTCTCTCTCTCTCTCTCTCTCTCTCTCTCTCTCTCTCTCTCTCTCTCTCTCTGATGTTATAGCATATCTAGCAACAACACTGCTGGTTCTTCGTTCAGAACACCAAGTAGTACACAACGTGCAAATCAACGCTTACCTGCTATCTGATGGAAGACAGACGTGTGCATTTTTGCAAAAATCTTCTTTAGACGTCACAGGAAAACACATAAAAACTGGTCAATCATTACAGCTAACACACACGAAATACGCCGCAATGAGACATGAAAAAAAAACACACACAAAATAGTACACCTCGGATGTCTGTCAGTGTAACCAAAACGCCAACTAACGGCCATTTGATAAGTACAATATTGTGCATTTTTCGCCTTCCGACAACCATCAGGGGCATGTCATGTTGTGCAGTTTTTATGTCCGTAGGCTGAGATGTCTGAAAGAAATCGGCTTTTGACAGCCAGTCGGGGGAATATTACAGTGTGCATTTTTGTATCTGTTATTTCTGATGTCTGATGTTTAATATAAAAAAAATCGTCTTCCGTCAGCCATCAGGGGGAGTATTACACTTTGTGCGTTTTTATGTCTGTAATTTGCGACGTCAGGAGAAAATCGTCTGCTGACAGATATCTTAGGAGTATTACTTTGTGGCTTTTTTATGTCTGTGTATGTGACGTCAAGAGAAAATCGACCACTGATAGCCATCTGAGATGTACAATCCATTTTTTTTTTCAAATATCTGTTACTTGTGACGTGTGAACAAGACATCTGTCCACACTTCACCGGTCTGTTTTGTTTTGTCTGGTCTGTATTGTGCGCGTGGCTTTGCACTTTGCTCAGTGTGTATATTTCCGCGGGTTGTCTTCTGCTGCGATCTCTTTCTTCTTGTTGTCTTCTTTTCACAGTAGACCTATCGCAGTGCGACCTTGACCTTGGCAAAATCCAGGAAACAAATGAAGACACAAGATTAGGTGCAAATCATTAACACACAATACCAAACGGACAAGTGACTTTTGGACAACTACCTCTCATCAGACTTCAGGACACACACACACAGAAGCTGCACTGAAGTGATCTCGCCTGATGGCCGTCAACATGGCGACCACACGCGTCTTACGTGATCTTGCCAACGTGAATGTTGTGACGGGCGTTTGGCAAAGGCATACCCAACAGACATCTCTTCCTCCCTCTGCGTGTGTGCGTGTGTGTGTGTGTGTGTGTGTGTGTGTGTGTGTGTGTGTGTGTGTGTGTGTGTGTGTGGCGCATAATCTCTCTCTTTCTCTCTCTCTCTCTCTGTTTTTTTTTGTCTCTGTCTCTCTCTGTCTGTCTCTGTCCCTTTCTCTCTCTCTCTCTCTCTCTCTCTCTCTCTCTCTCTCTCTCTATCTGTCTGTGTCTGTCTGTCTGTCTGTCTGTCTCTCTCTCTCTCTCTCTCTCTCTCTCTCTCTCTCTCTCTCTCTCTCTCTCTCTCTCAACAGAATGAACAGAAAAAAATCCAAGTTTCATTACCTGATTCAA
>CM065714.1:53023415-53028415 GCA_033310375.1 Conus canariensis
CCTTTTTTCCCCCTGTCTCTGTTATTAGCCTCTGACCTTTGGCGTCGAGTTACTGGCAGCGCAGTCAGCAGTTCTGGCGCATTTCCTGTCGACACATGGCACCATCTTGGTGCGGTGACATCATTTCTAATATCAGGTAGAGGTGGTTCCCTTGACGTCGTTGATGTAGGTGGTGGTTGTTGTTGTTGTTGTTGTTGTTGTTGTTGTTTGTTTGTTTTGTCGCTGCTGTTTTTCTCAGTTCTCGTTCAAAATGGGAATCGTGGTTCTGGTCCAAATTTCTGGAAAGAAAAGAAAAAAGTAAAGTAAAATGAAAGTGTGCTTAAATGTGTGTGTGTGTGTGTGTGTGTGTGTGTGTGTGTGTGTGTGTGTGTGTGTGTTGTGTGTGTAGACCTACTAAACTGTCGCAGTGTTGATTTGGCTTTGGTGAGTTCTTTTTTTCTTTTTTGCAGTTCATCGACATTTTCCTTTACTTAGAGTCGGATACAGAAAAAGCCATTTGGTGTTTATTCTGTTCTTGCTGTTTGTAACAAAACGTATGTCCGTTTGCCTCTCCCAACCCCTCCCTCTTCTCTCTTCTCTCTCTCTCTCTCTCTCTCTCTCTCTCTCTCTCTCTCTCTCTCTCTCTCTCTCTCTCTGTCATTCGTTCCTCCCACCTCCCACCCCTTCTCTCTCTCATTCTCTCTTTGTCTATCTATCTCCCACCGTTTCAGCCGGTCGGTTTGTCCGGCAGATAAACAAAACTCTCCCTAAACTCCAAAGGAATGCTGTCGTTGGTAGTTGCTGAATAAAATGGTAGGCCCAGGCTTACGAATGCGGCGAAAATCCGCTTCGTCTAACCAGACCAGGATAACCACCAGCATAAAGTAGCCAGATGGTGCCACACATGTTCCTTAGATCAGCTGCACCGCCCCCTTCTGTCTGTGGTCATACCCGGCCCGGTGTCCCCTGCCCTCATTTCCATCACTAACGATGACGAAGAGGATGGTGATAATGAGAGGATCAACCGAGGCTCGTTACGCAGATGTATGCATGCAGCGGATGGTTGGGATGGATGTTGAAGAAGCGCTATTGTCTCTTTGTTTCTGAGGTAGAGGAGGGGGTGGGGGCGGTGATTGGAATGGCGAAGAGGGGGCACACACACACACACACACACACACACACACACACACACACACACACACACATATATATATATATATATATATATATATATATATATATATACAGAGAGACAGACAGACAGACAGACAGACAGAGACAGACAGACAGTCAGAGACAGATATACAGATCTATATAGACAGACAGAGACAGAGTCACAGAGAGAGTATAGTCAAAAACATAGGATAGTAACTGATGATTCTTTCCTTTTAACCGGTACCTGATACTGACCTCCACGTCCAGCCAGTTCCCACCCATGCCACTTCTCCCCCCCCCACCTCCCCCCCTCACCCCCCCCCCCCCACCCCCTCCCAATCCTCCCAACCCTTTGCCAGCCCCGCCTGAGTTCTCTCCCTTGACCCACAGTGACTGCCCCTGATTTTGCAAGTGCTCAGACCAGCGGGAAGCGGCGTCAGCGCTGTACAAAACGCATTAGTGTAATGAGGGGACAATCGATGCCCTCCCTGAGGGCCCAGTGCAGAAAGGGGGGAGAAGAAGGACGAGGTGGTGGCTCTTTGGACACGATACGAGCGCTCCACGCAGCCTTCCAAGGAATATCAAGGAATGAAATTACCCCCCCCCCCCCCCCTTCTGTCAATCCGGACCGCCTCCCTGATTACCTCGAATCCCTTATCCACCCACCTCCTCACATCAGCTTCCCCTCCTCCACCCCCACCCCCTTTCTCTCTTCTTCTCCCCCACCCCTGAGGTGGGTTTGTAACTGTGTCAGCTCTGCGTGGTTTTTTGCTTCCCCGGGGTTAGCTGAGACTGGATTCTTCAGCCTCTGTTCTGTTGGTCCGTCTCACGGATGTAAGGTCCGAGGAAGTTCTGGTTCCCCAGCCTTGTCCGGCAAAATGTTCCCACGTCGTCAGTACAGTTTTACGGACCGTCCTGCTCCGGTATGCCGTGCGCTGTGCTGTGAAGCAGTTGAGTGTGTGTGAAAAAGAAGAAGAAGAAGAAGAAGAAGAAGGAGAAGAAGAAGAACAACAACAACAACAAAGACAACAACAACGACGACGACGACAACAACAGTTACAAATTTAATGCCATGAAAGTCACGAAAACTTACGTAAAATAAATTAATCTATAATAGTAACATTAAGAGAGAGAGAGAGAGAGAGAGAAGTCGGAACTCGCAAAGTTTTATTTATGTTAGGCCATGGCCCTTTATAAAAGGGTGTGTGAAAGAGAGAGAGAGAGAGAGAGAGAGGAGGAGGAGGTGGAGCGGTGTGCGTGTGTGTATGTGTGTGTGTGTGTGTGTGTGTGTGTGTGTGTGTGTGTGTGTGTGTGTGTGTGTGTGTGTGCGCGCGCGCGCGCGCGCGCAGTCACTTAATCGGCACCAGCACGCATTGCGGTCATCCTGCTACAGGAAAGAGCCGTCCGTAGATCATCCGTACAGCCCTCACCCCCACCCCCTCTTCCAGGTTACCACCACTCTTCTCTTCCACCCCTTTAAATCCCTTTCCCCACGCCCTGTATCTACATGTCTCTCCAGCTTAATCGGTGGAACAAACGAATGTTTAGACACCACAGAGAGAGAGAGAGATGAGGTTGAGGGTGGGGTGTATGTGGCCCTTTGCCAGTCCCTGCTAACTGGAGCAGGTACAAATTAAAGTCCCACGGCCTAACAGCCGTAAGGGCAGTGAACTGTCAGAGGAGGATCACCCTGTCTGGCCCACGGCATGATGGAAGGCAAGAGCCCGTCTCTCTCATTCGGTCGTTTTAACCTTCTCTGACCTGAATCACGGACCCTTATACTGCTGGGTTGACAGAAAGGGTTTCAAAGCCTCTGTAAACATCCGTATCCGCCAGCAGTTTAAATTCACGACCGTCAGTTCCGCAAGCAAGCGTTCCAGCCATTGGATGACGTGCCCTTCTTGGTGCAAGTCCCTAATGAATCAAATAAGCGAGCGGACTTGGTTAGAAAAACGAATGTCAAGCGCAGACATCGTTCCACAAATGTTCTTCGTGTCCTTTCAGCTTTATTCTGATGTCCTTCACTTTCCTTGTCACTCGTTCCCCTTGTCAGACGTTCGTCCCAGTGTTCCTGATGAACGCTGTTGTCCTCCTGAAATCCTCCAGAGTGCCATGAAACTTGACGACCACAGCCGGTGGTGCTGTCCAGACTCTGCCCCTGCGGTAGCATGCTGTGGGCAGTTTTGGAGGACATGGTCTGCTGTCGTAGGACCCTGCCCACAGAGACACTCGCCTGATTGTCCAGATGATGGTGCAGGTGATCGTGCCCAGTCCTTATTAGCCACAAGATCTTCACAGCTGCTCTCAAGCTAGCAGGAGATAGCATCTTTAGTTTAAAGCACGAATGTTCGGCGTGACAGCGTGAAGCTGTGTTTAACACACAGAGAGAGAGGCGCTGAGTTAGGTGGGGAAGAGGGAGGGGGTGGAGCAAGTGACGCCTTGCCTGTTCCTGCTAACCTGGCCAGATACAAGTTAGTTGAACAAAGAATCGAGTAGACCTGAGGGGGGGGGGGGGGGGGGGGGATTCAGGGGGGACAGATGTTCAACGAACGCACAGAGGGCTGGAGATGGTGGAGATGCAAAAGAACAGAATTATGCGGAAAGGGAGATGTCCAACCTTCTTTTTTTCCCCAAGTCACAATGGCGGCTCAAAAGGATAATAACATTATAATGGGAATAATGGCAGCAACACATTGTGTGATGTGGCTGCCAACAAGGTGTGCTACCGGCAGTAATGGGGCCCTATCAAGTTCCTATCGAGTGCCTGCTGTTGACTGACGTCAGCTTGTTACGGCTTTCTCAGTCGGGGCTCTGAGCCTGTTCGTGCAACAAGACAAGTTTTCTGTCACTATGGTGGGGGGTTTTGCTCGTTATTACTTTCTCTTTTTCAAGTCGTTGCACACTATGCGACTTCGTTTGCACGCATTGTATATTCTGGTCCTGGCGAAAACCTTTTGACGTTTGTAGTCTCCCCTCCCACCCCGCAGTCTACCCTGTCACGACCGCCTTCTCTTCTCCCTCGTGAGTAGTTCTCACCAATCGGGCAAAAAGGGAAGCAACTACCAAGAAGAATGCAAATCGAGCAGACGAATGAACCCGTTTGCAAATCGAAAAATTTGCGATCATCTAGGGGGAAAAAACGATAAGATTTTTAAACACAGCATTAATATGGCAGTTGGCTGACTGATCCGTTTGCGAAACTATTGGCACGGGTGTGTATTGTTTCGAATGTTTTGTAATTGCTTTGTCATAAGATTGAAGGAAAAGGCAGAGAATGACTATGATTAATCAAACGGACGACCTTGTGTTTTATTTCAGAACATCTGTATTTAAAGCTCATTTAATAGTGATGGAGAGATGTGCGTGAAGATCGATGAGTGGCGTGCAGTAAAGTTCCAGGTTTGCCCCAAATTAGCAGCCAACTCTGTGGACTACCATTAAATACGGCCTTTGAAGGCTGGATGTAATTGTTACTTCTTTTCAGCATTCAGGTGACCGTAATTATATAGGAAAGAGAAAGAAAAAGACAAGTTCTCAACAGACTCCAATTTGTTAGGATTTTTTTTTCAGTTTCTCAAAAAGAAGTCTGAATACATCTGGATAAGGTAAAGCTGTAGACAGAGAGAATGGACATTATGCACATTTCTGTCACAGTAGGATACTGAAGTCGGCTGTGCAGCATGTGCTTGTCTTTGCGTTTGAGTTTCAGTTTCATCAACAAGTGTCACTACGTGCGAACTAGTCCATATTCGCTACACCACATCTTTAAGATATGAGATCCAAGTGCGCAGATTTACAGCTGGGTGGATGAATATATTGATAACTAATATGAAAGAATTTAAGACAAGGGTCTCGTGCATACGACT
>CM065714.1:53033415-53038415 GCA_033310375.1 Conus canariensis
GGTTATGTCGCCTAGAAACAGCCCATTAGCTTAAATTGGATGGGCTTCTTTGAAGTGGGCACTTGGGCACTGTTTCCAGGTGAAATTCCCGTTTGAAAGCAGCCCGCAGAGTTTAGAGCAGTAATTATTTTGAACAACTAGACAGACAGGAAACACTCTGCAGCAGTCTTTCATGTCGTCACGGAATGCTCTTTCCCGGCTTCCATGTCACATTGCCTAAAGCGAACTGGAATTCTCCCAACACCCAATCCAAAAACGGTCATTTTCGCTGCCCATCTTCACATGCTGTCGTTCTGGCGGTATGGGTGTAGTATCACATAGGGCCCTCTACACCCATTCTTTTCAAATAGTTATGCGTGCCTGCCATATCAGCTGATACGCGCTGGGCGTTAAAGCTGAATGTAACTTAATGCACAACAACACGACTTCAGTCTCAAGGGCTTTAGTCATCCTGTGCGATGGCTCAGAGAAGGGAAAGGATTAAGAAAAAAAAAAAGTTGTTGTTGTAAACAGGCTTTTGATACAACCGGTTCTAATTCAATCCGTTTTGACCGTAAGAGCCTGTTGCATTTACCCAAACACGGTGTAGACTGGACATTGCGCTGTATCATCTGGTCACAGTTTGCATCTAGTGTCAAGCGCCTGTGGAAGTAACAGCGTCGCCTTGCTGTGCGGGCATGGGGAAACGCTGAGCCGATAGAAACAGGCAGAGGGATCGATAGCACGGCTTGGAGCTTTTACACCTGTTAGTTTTGCAGGACTGACTCGGGAGGTTTGCCCTGGTGGAGGGGTTGTGTGCGCGGGCGCAAGCGCGCGCAGGCAACTGTGTTTGTGTGTGTGTGCAAACGTGCTCGTACGTGTGTGTGTGTGTGTGTGTGTGTGTGTGTGTGTGTGTGTGTGTGGTCGATTTATGTCTGTGTGTAGGAGGAGGAAGTAAGTGTGTGTGTGTGGGTGGGTGGGTGGGTAGGGGGGTGGGGGGTAATGACGAAAAGCTTGTATTTTGTCATTTGTTCAATGTATTCATTATACGGTTATCTCTACGCACTCTGAATTTTTGTTTGAAGACTGCAGTGTAAGGGCGAGGGGGGAGACGCAAATAGGAATTGTTTGTGCGACTCATTGACTTGCTTCAAAACGTACAGTGTATAGCTCATTGTTGAGTGTGTGTGTGTGTGTGTGTGTGTGTGTGTGTGTGTGTGTGTGTGTGTGTGTGTGTGTGTTTGTCATGATAATGTTATTGCATCACACTGTTGCCAGTGATCCCAAGAAGCTTTGCTGGTTTGCAGTTGGTACAACGGAACCCATGACAAGTAGTAGTTGTTGTCATTTTGTATTTTGGTTGTGGTGGAGTTGATGGGTTTAACAGCTGTTGCTGTTGCTGATGATCGATGTTATCATGGCTTTTTTGTTCTTGTTGTTGTTGTCATTGGTGTTTCTGTTGCTCTCGATGATGATGATGATAACGATGATGATGATGATGATAATGATGATGATGATAATGATGATGATGTTGATACTGCTGCTGCTGCTGCTGCTGCTGATGATGATGATGATGATGATGACGATGATGATGATGACGATGATGATGATAACGATGATGATGATGATAATGATGATGCTGTTGATGCTGCTGCTGCTGCTGCTGCTGCTGATGATGATGATGATGATGATGATGATAATTTTTATGTTGTAACTTGGATTTTCTGTGTTCTCGTCATTATATTTTACTGTGTTAACTTTTCTGGGCTGGGCAAGGGGAGGGAGGTGTCACTTTTTCTTTTCCCTCCATTTCCTCCCTAAACTTCTCACCTCAGCCTTCCACTTCTTTCTCCGCTTGTTCTTCAGTAATCAGTTCTTTTATCCCCACCCCCACCCCTAGGTTACTGAGTGTGAGTTATCAATCACATGATCTAGTATTGTTATGCCGACACTGTAATGATCCTTAACCAAGTGCACATACTTCGAGCGGATCTCCATGATGGTCATTCTGCTCAACTGCGTGACGCTGGGCATGTACCAGCCGTGCTCGGACGACACCTGTGACAGTACCCGGTGCCAAGTCCTGGTGGCCTTCGATCACTTCATCTTCGTCTTCTTCGCTGCCGAGATGCTGGTCAAGATGATGGCCATGGGGGTCTTCGGCAAGGAGACCTACCTGGCCGAAACCTGGAACCGTCTGGACTGCTTCATCGTTCTGGCTGGGTATGCCGCCGTCCGTTTTCTTCTTTATTCTTAAAAGTTCTCTTTTTTTTTTTTTAGGATTAAGTCGCTACTACCGTTTGTTTCCTTTCAAGCGTTCTGTTTTGTTCAAGGACGAAGAATGTTGGCCAGATTTATAATAGCTTATCTGATGCTCAGAACAGATATAATTTGTTTTGTGCAACGGGTTTTTTTTTTTTCTTGAGTTACTTTGTTAGATAGGTTCCAATAGTCATTTTTTGCTGGTTGTTAGGTTTTCTGGAGGTGAGAACATGAATTGCGCACAGAACGAACCACCAGAGGACGGTACTCTTTATCTTGGTGTGTGAAAAAGCAGTAAACAACATAGAATAGATATATCTCTTCTGGCGATTAATCCTTAAGAACAACAATTATCTCTTTCGTATTGAAGATTAAATAGAAATAAATGAGAAAGGATGAATCAGCGACTAAGCTTCGTATTTGTCCTTCATCTCTGTTGTTGTTTTTTTTAACGTTTTAATACATCTGTCGTGTTACGCTATTTCCATCAAATTCAGTAAATTGTTCAGTAATTGGTAATAATCCACAGCTCGTGTCGCCTAATAAATTTCTGGCGTGACTACGTTCTTGGTCCTTGATAACTAATATGTATTCTAGATTTCTTTACTTATGAACGAAATTCTTACATTTTCGATAATCTTATTAATCAACCGACTTTTGAATTTTTGCAGTTAAACTCGACTTATGACTAACTGTTCTTAACAAACTAAAAAGAATTGATTATTCATTTCTTGTTCCTTTGTTGGTCTATTTTGAACTACATGATCTAAAGTGCTGTTTCTGAGCTTCATTGTCTAGTCCACAACAACAAAATACCGGCATGATAATTGTTAGTTCCAATTTCAACTCTTTAGCAGCTTTTATTTTGTAGAATTTACAATTTTGTTGCCAAAGAAGTATTGATAGCATCGTTCAGTGTTTATTATTTGTTTGTATGTATGCTTTATATGTCTTAGGAATGACTGGTATAACTGTATAGTCCGATTTTCATTACATGTAAATTCCCTCGAATACACAGAGCACAGATTTTGTTCTTTCATTGACATTTTCGCCTGTTTATAAGTGTGATCGTATTCCTTGTCGAGTGATTGTAACGAGTATCATAAACATGAATCAAAATTGTAACAGAATGTGTGCATTAGTGCAGAGTGAAACTTGCCACTATAATATTTATCTCACGGAGGGTTTGTTTTGCTGGGGAAAGATCCAAATTCATTGCAGACTGAAACGTGGTTTGACAGTATTTGTCTACGAGGGATTGTTTAGTCGAGCAGAGGGTCAAAAATTCGATGTCATACAGAGGGCTTGTTTCTTTGGGGAGGGCGTCAAAATTCTGTCTTCTGCCACAGAAGCAGGTGGATATTTACAGCATCAAATCACCATGATCTTATCGCATCCTTGATTTTCTCTTTCCATTGCACCTCGGTCATGATCCCCACACCCCCGCCACACTTACTCATCTGTCCATCCCATTCTCACTGTCATCTCTTGCTGTCAGACCCCCCCCCCCTCTCATTCCACCTCCACCCCCACCTCCCTTCATTTTGTTTCCCAAATCACTCCTTGTCGTATATATCTGTTTAGCCATTCTTCGGAGTTTGACCTTCACCACAACCAGCCTGGATTTTTTTTAATGTATTTAGTTTTGAATTAAAGCACATCCAGCAATGCAACGTGTCTCACGTGTTGTCTTCTCCGTACTGTGCGCTTCGCTGTGCCTGCCATGTCCTTGTCGTCCCCGTCCTTGTCCTGTCCTATTGACGTTGATGCCTGTGCAGACACCGTAGGACGTCTCTGGTCGATGTCTATTGATTTTTGTGGCAGTCTGGCACTTGTATTATTCATAGCAGTCTTTCGTGGCCTAAGGTGATGATGATATCCAGGCACGCTTTGTGACTCTCCGAGGACGCATGCTTTGTCAGCTTGAGGTGATGATCAGTAGAATCGTCCCGTATTTCCTGTGACGTGGTTATTCAAACAGTGTGTTATCTCAAGGTTTTCAGCACTTCAGTATTCATTAGCTTTGCGTGGGGACAGGAGATTGTATTAAGCTTGACTGGCAATGTGTAGGGGAAGCTACAAAAGATCTGATTCTTTTCACACTGATTGTTTTTAGGAAGGAGAAGGGGATTGGAAGTTTACATACAGATGTTGCGATTCTTCGTTCCTCCAGGATTTTAAGAAACGTCTTGATTATTTTACGGAGAGTAGCAAAACTGCTGCGAGGTGGTTTTGGATTTGTTGCTCATTGGTAGAACAGTGATTGTTTTAACGAAGTGTAAGAGTATCTGACATCCATTCGCTGTCAAGAGACTATGTAGTTAAAGTATTAAATTTTTTGTTCGTTTCATTTTGATTTAGTTAAGAAGTGGGCGTGGGGGAGGGCAAAAATATATTGTTAAAATACAAAATGACTGAAATTAGAATATGGCGCATAGACACCGAAGTCAATGAGCAGTAGAAGCTGGAAACGGAGAGTACAGTGGTTTTTAAGATGAAACTAAGTGATGCATCTAACAGCAAATCTTTCAGGCGGTAAAGCAAATAAAACTAGCGCTGGCGCACGTGCGCCTGCGCGTGCGTGCGTGCGTGTGTGTGTGTGTGTGTGTGTGTGTGTGTGTGTGTGTGTGTGTGTGTGTGTGTGTGTGTGTGTGTGTGTGTGCATGCCCTAATCTAATGGGTGTGGCCCAGAGTGTTGGTCTTCTGGGATACAAGATCACAAATTGCGTGGTGGTTTACAAAGCCTGAAAAACAATAGT
>CM065714.1:53043415-53075915 GCA_033310375.1 Conus canariensis
CGAAAAAAAATATCGAACGAGATAGACTTACGGAGGAAGGGAGGCAATCCTAGAAATTCCAAACAACCGACCAAGGGAGAGCATCTCCCTCTCTCTCTCTCTCTCTCTCTCTCTCTCTCTCTCTCTCTCTCTCTCTCTCTCTCTCAATAGCGCGCACGCGCACACACAAACACGACAGCACGCGCGCGCGCTCGCACACACACACATACACACACACACACACACGCACACACACACATGCGCGCACGCGCGCGTGCAAGAACCCGCGCACACACACACACACGCGCGCGCGCTCACACACACACACACACACACACACACGCGCGCGCGCGCGCGCTCGCGCGCCCGAATGTGCCGAATTCCCTCTGCTTTCGATTGCATCAGTGTCCTGACGCACCCAGTGATTTTCATTCCATGTTATTGTCAGTGGAAAGTTACCAGAGGAACACTGGCTCTTTACAGAAAATTAAGAACAACAAGACGACTGGGAAGAGGAGAGTGCAGAATAGTTAATGCATAGTTTGTAATGAAGTCGAACAGGAACAAGAAAAGGTTCACGAAAACGAGGACAATGGGCACAAAACGAAGCAGAAAGTATTGAACTCAGTTGCTAGTCGTCAGAACTTCTACCCATGTGCTTCCCAACTGCAATCCCAGTGCTGAATACATAAATTTGGTCGGGGGTTAGGGTGGTGGTGGTGGTGATAGAGAAATAGTAAACTAATGCAAATTTGGTTGTATTCCAGGCACATATACTGGGGGTTAGGGTGGTGGTGGTGATAGAGAAATAGTAAACTAATGCAAATTTGGTTGTATTCCAGGCACATATACTAGCCAAAACTCAATTCCTAATTTCAGCCAGCGCTTTGTCTCTTTACCTTTGACTAGTTCATGTACACATAGATTTGGCCTTAATCATTTCTTCGGTGGTGATTGGCTTGTATTGTCGGTCGGGTTGTAAGCAATTGAACCCATTTGAACTGAATTCACCAAAACTTGTATTGCCTCAACATTTTATGCTCGAGTTACATTCCTCACTCCCCTTCCTAGTCCCCCCTCTCTCCCCTCTTTTTCCCCCAGTTTCCTCCACTGCCCCTGTTTGCAACCCCTCCTCCTCTCCCTACCACTCCTTACCTCCACCGTATTTCCGGTCCTGTCCCTTCCATTGACTCACCAACTGGAATCCCTCTTCAGTTATCTGTAAAACCGAATGCTGCAGGGTTAGTCTTCAATCAAGCATCAGCAGCATGGTATTATCTCTTCGCTTTTTACTTAGCTTATGTTTATGAGGACGAAGGGTACGTAAAGTAAATATGAAAAAGATTTGGCTCAGCAGAAATGGCATTAAAGTGTTCACGAGTTAAAGGAAGAAAAGTCTCAAAATCAATTGTGAGCTAATTCTAAAAGATAAGAAATGATGACTAAATAATGAAGTGAGCGTTAATCATTTTTCCTTTTCTTTATAGAAATCGGTTGGCAAATATTTGTTAGGAAAAAATACTGGTGATGTGAAGTGATTGAAGAAATTAGCGTTATATTATTAATATGAAACTCTTCTCAGATGTAAACTTGAAAGAAAAATTACTATATCGCCAAACTTAAGAAACGAACAAATTACAATACAAACACGACGCGTTTCAACCTCTTTGGTCTTCTTCAAGCAAGAGACAAACAACATTCAAGACAGTGAAAACGACGAAAAGCCAAATGGATGTGGATTCGAAGATGGCATATGAGATACATCGTCTTCCATCACATGGGCATTTGCATTAGTTGTGCCCAGCTTAAGTCAGCTTTCGACTTTTGCATGCGATTCATCAGTAATAGTAATCGTCCATCCAAGGTATAAAACAACTCTCACCTCCACAGGAGAAAAATCACTCCGGTTCGTCCCCTGCACACACACACCCCCTTCCCTACTCCCCTTCCTTTCCTCTTCTCACGGCAGCCAGCGAAAGGAAACATGGAATTAAAGAGGGAAAAGTCACGAGGAAAAAGGCGACTGAGAGTAGATTCTGAAAGAAATAACAGTAAAAGTCATGATTTGAACCATGCACTTGAGTTTGAAAATGTGACATGGGTGTAAGAATAATATCAAGAGCATAGGTGGTCAGTTCTGCTGTTTGGCAGTTACAGCGTAGTTACTCACATCAGCACCGAGTGTGGTTAGGAATTGTGTTAACTTCCTGTGGATCACCGAAGAGGTGCAGTCCCTCGGATATTTCTGTTCCCATTGGCTTTGGTTCTTTTGACGATAAAAGATTAAATGTCTTGAGACTTTCTATAGTCTGACATTTTCTCTATTGCGTCATCTCTTTGTCCGTTCGAGTAATGTCGCGTTCTCTTTTTGCTTCTCTGGAACCAAACCTGACCAAAAAGCCACAGGTGGTTCCACAATGTTCTCATGTAACCACTCATAACTAGGTCGGTGGGGACGGCAAGGCATTTACGGCAGTTCCACGATTTAGAATAGGGTACTAGATACCGATATCATCACCATGTCTGTGCAATAACAACTGAAGGCGGTTTCAGAGCTATGTGGTCTTGTGACTTAGCAAATGTTGGGCAGCGCATATGGACTTGTCCACAGGGAGGGACGCTTCTTCGGCTAAACGGAAAACTATATCTTCTCGTTCTTCTTGGCCTAGTATGTTTTGCTTAGACATTGACGTCATCTGGATGGTGAAGCGGTGTTTTTGGCTGGAGCTGGTGTGCCTAGGACGTTGGCACGTTTGGGAATATTGTTGCCACATCACAGGCTGCCACTGAGGCTTTTTGCAGACGGTGGTCTTGGCTATGTTTCTTCTCAATGTCTTTTTCAGGAAACTCTTACACTTGTTTGGGCTTCGACATGTTTGCGGCATTTTGACAGATCCCCGTGTGGAAATGGCTTCTGTGGGTTTTGATAGATAGCTGTATGTAAAAACCTTGATCCGTTTATTCGTAAAACATCAATCCATTAAAAAGACTCTTTTTGATCCGTGTATTCGTAAAACGTCAATCGACAAAAAAAACTCATTAAAGAACAGAGACGTTAAAATCGAAGTAAAAGTGTGACTAATGTACTAACCTGTAATACATTTTTGTTTGTGTTTGTTTTGAGTCTTCTACGGCAATTCAACGCAAGCCAAAGGTTCACCAGCAATACCCGTTTAGAATGTTTTGTTCAGTGAGTGTGTGTTGGAGGAGGGGGGCCAGGGGCAAGATGGGAGGTGGAATGAATATACTGATATATCAGTAGTATGTTAAATTCAGCTAATAAGTTTTTTTTTTCTGGTTTCGTCTTTGTAATAAAGACTCCCCGGGTATGATGAAGCCGTTGTGTGTTTGGTGTGTGTGTTCGACCTGCTCCCTGCTTGTTGGCTTGCTTGCATGATGCAAACTTGAATGTGGAGTGTGTCCACTCCCCCTCCACCCTCTCCTGTCACCCTCACCCCATTCTTCTCCCATACCTGTCAAAACTTGTTGAACTGAAATATTCCTATTGATACTCGACTTTCTTGCTTGAGATTAGTATACTGGGGAAAAATGGACGGTGGGAGGTGGTCGTGACGGAGGGGGAGGGGGGTGGGGGGGTGGGGGCGCAGCCCGGGGGAAAGAAACACTGGAACTAAAATAAGGAAGCGAAATGCGGGAAATGAAACGACGGGTGTGATAAGGAATGGTGCCGTAAAGACAGACGGAAGGGGCAAATGAACTGTGGCACCATTTTCCTGCCCTGTCAAAATGATTAAAACACATGCCCGCCCTGGTGCAAGTGGTGTTCCTCATGCAATTTTCAACAGTCAATTTCCGCCATCCCTCCCCTCCTGCATGCACCTGCCAGCCAATGAAAACGGTCTGCAGATGTCACCTTCCGTGATCCAGCACGCTATAAATAGTCCACCAATCAGAGGGCGAGAAGACGAAGCAGATTGAAGGTGAGGAAGAACAGGGAAAAGGTGGTTGGTGTTGGAGGTTAAAAGAGAGAGAGATAGAGAGAGAAAAGGAAACCCTCTCGTGTTCCAGTAAGTCAAGTTAGACTGACTTTGTCACTGGCATTGAAGTTGAAGGAAAATGGATGGGTCGTGGGTTGTGTTTTGTGTCGTTACTACGCTAACGACATGTACCAAACGGGCTGTAAACGAGTCTGGGTCAAATTCAAGTCGGCAGTGAAGTTGCTAGTGACGATGAAGCATACAACTACATGACAGAATAAAACACGCAGAAGCACTCAGTGCCTAATGGCAATAAAGACATTGGACAAAACTAACATGCATAATTGCATTAAATAGTATGTATTCGTATATAAGACTAGATCATACATGTTTATGCACTGAAGATAGTAACTTCTTGATGCATAAATAGCTATAAACTAGTCCTTGATAGGCCTATTAGTTAAAGAGATGGGTTTTGTTCGCATTACTGTTCTTAGAGTTTATAAACAGCCCGAAAAACAAATTTCGTGACAATGATTTCTATTTGCTTGAAGCTTTGGTGATGTGGTCTGGTTGTACTGTTTCTGATCCAGAGTGAGCGGTATGGAAACAAGGAGGCTGTAGTGTACGGAGTGCAGTGGTGAGGATGAGCTAGGTAGCAGTACAATTCGGTCACTCAAACTGTTGATTCCTGACCATCTACATGTCCTTCGGATCACAGAGAGAGAGAGACAAAGAGAGAAAAAAAAGGGGGGGAGGCAGGGAGATACAGACAGACAGACGGACAGACAGACAGAGACAGGGAGAAGATTAATAGACAGATAGAACAAAATAGTATTGTGTCTTTATGGGTGTTTTCATAATTACTTCAGCTTTGTTACTTGGAAGGCGAAAGAAGTTTGACCACATGCAGGAAGGACATAGAGGGCTCGTGCACCCGTCCTGTTTTATCTCCTCGTTTGGAGTTGTAACCATCGAATGCTAAGTGTCGGCGACACTGTCACTCTATTTTCCGTAATGAGCAGTTCATTTTATACATTAGGGAATATGCGTGCGATTGTTTGATATTTATGTGTGTAACATTGTCATCGTTCATTTTGACCTTGCGTCGAAAGTCAAGGTCACAGTTGCCAGAAAGAGGTAACTTTGCTAGGTACCGTACTTTTTCCATGTTGCATTGTGTATCTCTGGGATAGTTGATTTCATAGGGCTTTCTGCTATTCAGCAGCTGTTAACATCAAGAAAATCGGTCCATTCAAAAGAACGAACTCTCTTCGAACAGCAGCATCGTCAAATAGTGGGACGAGTTTACACAGGTTCAAAGTATACGCTGAGATATTTCACAAATTCATACAGGCGTTCAACGTTCCATTGACTTTTAGAACTTGGTTAGAATGGATTCAGACGAACTTTTAAATGTTGCGACCTGACAAGAATCAGAACCGAAGCTTTCATCTGGCAGACACGTTCCAGTGGCCGAGCTTTGTTGTGATGAAGGTGGTTAATGGCGATAATGGTGCAGTGCCCAGTCAGGCAATGACCTATGTCCATCGTCGTTTGTGCGCCTCCTCTGCGTTGCCCGCTGTCCTGCTTCACCGTTCTTCTCACGTAACAGTGTCAGGTACAAAAGTTAGCACCATGAATAAAACCACCTCTGGCGTTAATGTGCTGTTGTCTACAAACAAACCACTCCAACTATTTGACTACAACTGGGCTAGGCCTACATGTGATGTCAATGCTGACCATTGCCTTCACTCAACTTCGGCCGTCGTAAAATAAAGAATTATTTTTGTCACAAGAAGTTTTTGTTTTATGACGGTCGAAGTTTCCTCTACTCTTTTTTTTTTTTTTTTTTTTACATATTTGCCGTTATTCTTGAGCTGAAATAGCACGTCCTTTGGCTAAGACTGAAGTACTACTAGCTCCAGTGTCAGTACTGTCTTCACACAAGCTATTCAGAATAACTCCGATGTCTATACTTATTATCTTCACATAAGCAACCCAAACACTGTGACTATGACCAAGCTGTTTGTAACGTCAGTGTCGGGTATGGCTTTACTCTAGCAACTCAAACACTATGACTAACTGCTTCTAACATCAGTGTCGGGTATGGCTTTACACAAGCAACTCAAACTCAATGCCTATGACGAAGCTGTCTGTAACTTCAGTGTTGATATGGCTTTACACAACCAACTCAAACACTATGACGACGTCTAAGCTGCCTCTATCGTCAGTATTAGGCGGCCCACTGTCTTTGTGTTTGGGACCATTTTCCCATGCCTGCAGTGTCTGTTTATATGTTGTATGTCTGATCGCCTGATCCAGACACTGCATCTTACCCCTGAGAACAAAGGCTTTTGTAGGGGTAAATAGGAACCAGCTCAAAGCACGTAGAGTAGTGACTTTCACAGCTACATGTACGCAGCTAGTCCGTAGTAGTAGTAGTAGGGAATTGAGCAAATTATAGAATAAATCTGCCTTTTTCAACTTTATGTTAGTTTCTTTCCTTTTATTATCATGTAAACGCCAGTTTCTTGGCCAATCGACCTTGCGGGTTTTTGTGGGGTTTTTTTTTTTTTTTTTTTTTTTGGTTGGTTGGTTTGGGGGTTTTTTGCTTTTTTTTTTTTTTTTTTTTTTGGGGGGGGGGTCGCCATTTTTATAAATGAACACCAGCATCTGACCTGACTACAAGGAATATTTTGTAAAATGATTGTTTTTTGTTTTTTTTCCTTGTCAGTATACGACGATGCCGAAATGCCACGAACAACAGCTGACAGAATTTGGAGCAAGAATTGGTTACTTAATCGATTTTAAAGTGATTTACTAATTATGAGACATGATGTTAAAGATTGGGCCACGCAATTTTCAGTTTTTGTTTTGAAAGTGTCACATTGTTTCCTCATCAGGTGGGATAATCGCATTAAAATGTTGTTAGTGTACTGATATGTTGCTCTTTGATCAAAATTTTATGCGACTGCTGAGGATGAGGGGAGGGCTGGAGAGAGGCTCGGAGGGAGGGAGCGGGGCTGCTGATTGGGGATGCGTGGGCATGCGTGAATATTTTCGTATTGTATGAACATGAGAGAGAGAAAGAGAAATGTGATGTATTATTAACATATCTGCTGATTCACGTTGTGTGTTCCATTGTTTGCTTATTGTATAGCTACCTTTTCTTCCTCCTCCACTCCTCTACTCTTTCCCTGTTTTCTTATCCCTGTCCCCTTCCATTTCTATGTTTTTCAAGGTGTTCATGGATGTGTTAGTGAATTGAGAACGAATCAACCTTCGACTTTTTTTCTCGAGGATTGTATGACGTTAGGAAGACTGGGAAAGGGAGCCACCGTGTTTCCTTTTCAGTCACAAACATTTTTGCAGCAAAGATGTAATGAACATCTGCTTCAACCTGTCGCAGACTTCAGAGCGTCTGTTTTACATTGTGAATTAGCTCTTAATGCTGTTCTGTACACATCATGTTACACGTTCTCGAAGTGGGTTTTAAGATCTTGCTACTTCTGTCACCACCTGTTCATTAGTGGGGGTTTTTATCCTTTTTTTTAACGACAAGGTTTGTGTGATACTCCCACCTCAGTTGATATCCATCCAGACGGCGGTGGGCTTCAAGAAGCTTGAACTTGATGGGTCTGGTATTTATCCTGCGCGCAAATATAGCGGTGCAGAGTACTGTTCTGTCTTGTCTGTGTTTTTGTTTGTGTATTCTCAATCAGTTCCGGTTTCATCAAGGAGGTGTCTCTGCGTGCACACAAGTCCATATACGCTACACCACATCCACTATGTTTCAAGACCACACTGAGCATGATTTCAAGCTGATGGATAAATGAATTAATGACTAAGATGAGAGAACTTAAGAAGAGGGTCTGGTGGTTACGATTTTACAGATGTAGTCTCAAAATAAGCGGTACACTGTTGGTCCGATTGGTTTCAAATTTTACGAGATAGTTTGTACGATGAATATATATGTACGTGGCAGTACCTTTAGGCTAAGTAGACCCAAAACTGACACACTGAACTAAAAAAAATTGTTCGCAAACGAACAAAACGGATGTTGCATATTGCTGATACAACGCGAACCCACACACAGCTGTCAGTTTCGGTGAGTTTCGAAGACAGGCAGTGTCTTCTGTGCAGAAAATATAATCACACATTGCTGGCATGTTCAGTGTCTACAGAAAAAAAGCGTTTGCTCATTGCTGACAGGGTCAGTGTCTATGTAAAAACATTCGCTCATTGCTGACAGGTTCAGTGACTGTTGTGCTAAAAACAATATCAAACAGCTCTGCTTGGGGTCAGCCAGATCGAAAATAGCTTGGTGTCAATAGAGGCTGCGGAGTGATTGAAGAACACAACACTGCACGCTGTGCATAACGCGATGATTCGAGTACGTCTCTGACCTATCAACACTTTGTTCAGACGTAAACCTCAGTCTTCGCTATTTGGGGAATGAACATCGGTTTAGCAGAATCATAATGGTGTGAATATGAGCTCATGTGGGAGACATAATGATTCGACGTGTAAGGATTCAAGCTGTAAACTGGTGAACACCAGCATGGTAATAGGGTGATTAGGAATCTGTTGTATCAGTATGGTCATGTACTGAAACAGTATTCTTTTTTGCCACCAGCGTTGGACGCAAGATTCCAAGCAACGACAGAGAACGCTTACTATTCAAGTGGTATTGAGATAAACACATTATTCTTCTTTCTTTACAGACGATTGAAATGGAGAAATTCATACTGTGTGAATATGCTAATGACTGGAAGAAGGAAGAGGAAGAAGGGGGGGGGGGCGAGGAGACGGAGTAGCGGAATGGAAAGGGTCTTTTGGGGTATCTTTTGACAGTTTCAGATGGACATTGAAACAATGGTTAGTTTCCTTGTGAATAACGTGTACCCATGTTTTTGCAGACTTGATCACATTTTTTTCCCATAGCCTGCAACGTTTTCTCTAACATGGCGAGGAAACAAAAGTTGTGGATCTACATGTTATTTCTTAGCTGGTTTTATTTAGATAGAGAGGGTGTTAGTTACCGCCAGTGACATTGACAAACAAAGCACAGGACAAGACACAATGCATTTCGACCTCTTGGGTCTTCTTCAGGCAAAAAAAAGAAACAGATCACATTTAACATTTAGGACAGTACAAACAAAGAACGAAGAGTGACTCATCTGTTATCCATGTGGTAGGGAGGATGGCCGCCTGCGGCATTTCCGCCTGGCGGCCATCCTCCCTACCACATGGATAACAGATGAGTCACTCTTCGTTCTTTGTTTGTACTGTCCTAAATGTTAAATGTGATCCGGGTTTTTTTTGTTTTTTTTTTTTGTTTTTTTGTTGGGTTTTTTTTTTTTTTGGCCTGAAGAAGACCCAAGAGGTCGAAATGCATCGTGTCTTGTCCTGTGCTTTGTTTGTCAATGTCACTGGCGGTAACTAACACCCTCTCTTTCTAAATTTTGCTTCGTTCTCCGCCATCAGTCACTCCATTTTGAAACTTAGATGGTTTTAGTTGCTACTTAGTAGACTATACAATGTATGCCAGTAACACGTTTTCTTTCCTTCGACTCTCTCTCTCACTCTCTCTCTCTCTCTCACTCTCTCTCTCTCTCTCTCTCTCTCTCTCTCTCTCTCTCTCTCACACACACACACACACTCTCTCCTCTCTCTCTCTCTTTCTTTCTCTCTCTCTCTCTCTCTCTCTCTCTCTTTCTCTATGCCTCTCTCTCTCTCTCTGTCTCTTTCTGTAATATTTATATTGTGTACTCAACATCTGGGAAATGCGACTGTGTAAGTGTGTTCACGTGTAATGTATCGTTTCTAGTGTAAGAAATGTTGCTTAACAAGGGGTTCACAACTGTCTGATTTCACGGTTCACATTCGCTTTCACATTTTCTCTGTCTGTCTGTTTGATCACTCACTCTTGTTTTGGTGTTGCAGACGGATAGAAATCTTCATCTTTAGAAGAATTACAACAGAAATAAAGATTGCATAACACAAGTGTATGTGTGTTGTATGCATGTACGGGTGTGTGGTATTGTATATATTTGTATGTATGTGCTTGACTGGAGGGATGGGCGGATGGGTATCCACGGATTTTGCTGATATACTGAAGGAAAAGCGTTTTGATCAGAAAATATTGATAAATAAGAGACAAATGAGAGATGTTTTCGCGGTTTACGTCAATCAGGATTTCATGGGTCTTTTCCATTTGGTAATGATGATGAAGTGTTTGCAATAGAAGAGGAAAGGAGAGAGAAGTGATGAAAATATGATCGTGTCAGATCATACCAGCTTTTTTCTACCAGGCCACGAAAGTATCATTCTCTCACATACCTCGTACATTTATCTGTTTCATTCACGCCTGGTTTGATTATTACTTAAGTTTAAAATTCTGATCATGTGCATTGGTTTTTTCTTTTTTTTCCCTTTCATTTGCTTTTGTTTTCTTTTTTAAGATAAGAAAATGCTGATTTGATGCGCAGAGTTTGTTTCAAGACGACATTCATAACTGATACTGACTGTAGAGAAGTAAAGTGCGGTCTAGTTCGTTTCTTTTCACAAAGTGTCACTCATGTGTATAGTCACTCTCAGCTCGCCGCTTTAAATTAATTTGATAGATGGGTTTGTTTCTTTTAAAAACGTGTATTTAATACTGTCTCATGCCGAATTCCTTTCAGAATGTACAAGCACTCTGTTTCCTTTGTTTATATGATTTTACATTCACACGTAATTCAGATCTTGTTCACTGTTTGGGGAATTTTGAAATAACCGTGTTTTTCATTTGTTTGTAACAGAATGGAAAACAGATGTGCAGTAACATTCTTCTTCGTTTACTTTATGAGTTCTTTGTCTCGTTGATTCATTTAGTCACTGTTTAATGCTTATAAAATTTTGTTTCTTGTTCCATGCCCAATAGTGTTGCAGAATATTTTGTAAACAAGTAAGACTTTTGCCTTATTTTTTGTGTTTGATGACACTTTTCACTTTAACACCAACAAAATTCACTTTCGCGTGAAACTCTGCTGCAATCTTGTGCATGTGCATGAGCATGGGAATGCAAGCACGCTTGGATCTTTAAATGCTACGTAATCAGTTACCATGGCAACCAGAAGTCTGTGCCATAATCGATGACTACTAGATTATAAATTCTCGTTTTAAGAACAAAACGATTCGGCTGATTGATGACCGATTGATTTCACAGGCTTCTTTTTCAGAAAATAGGGTTCAAGTACGGTTATTATACTAAAATCTGATTGAAATTTAATTGTCGAAATCTGACTAAAACAGCACTTTTTTCCCAAAACATTTTCAAAGATGTGACAGTTGATATCTGTCAGCATTGTCATTATTCAAATAAATTACAGAATGAACAATTCGGTACATCAGTCTCCTACCGCCTCCCTCAATTCCTACACTGCATCCAGTGTTGTCCTTGGCAAACCAGGCCAAAATCTTCGACTGGAAAGATATCTCTTCAACAACTGTAAATACGTATTGCCCTGCTCTTTTCCCGTTCTCATCTGTCAGTTTTTCACCTTTTTTATACTGGCAGTCTTAATGAGCAGCACAAAAGCCTCGCATTTGATACATAGCACGAAATCATTTCAGACTAGTTGCTGCTGTAGAGAGAGTGTGGCCATAGTCGAGCACTTATAGCTGAATGTTCTTTAACGTATATAAACAGTGCAGATCAGGTTGAACGACAATCAATGCTGAAGAAAGAGTGGGGGTATGGAAGACACAACTATGGTTAAATGTCAGTCCATTTTGGAGATTTTTGTAGATATAAAGACACAGTCACGGTTTAATGTCAATAAATGCTTAAGAAACAGCGTGGATGTGGGAGACACTTATGTTAATTGCCTGTGAGCGTCAAAGACAAAGTGTTGATGAAAAGAAGAGGGAAGTTTGACTGAATGTCAGCCGGTGTTAAAGAAACAAAATAGGTATACAAGAAAGAATCATGGTTAATTATCAACCATTTTTTTTATTAGCGTAGACCAGTAAGAATAATCATGCTTGACTGACAAGGTTTAAGAAATTGTATATAAAAGAGACAAGCATGGTTCAATACCAGTATCAAGAAGACAGTGAAGTATATCCATGACAGAAAATTATTCCTCAGTAGTAACGTTGAAGAAACTTTGAATTGAAGTGACACTTGTATTTAAATTCAAATGTTGAAAAAACTTTAGATGTAAGACAAGTTTGTGGTTAATATCAACCTGTGTTGAAAAAAAAAACATTGCAATCGTTAAGTGTCAATGTTAAAGATACCATAGACATATGCGACAGCCATGAGATAACTGAAGATATAAGAGACAATTATGGTGGAATATCAGTGAGATACTTGACATGTAAGAGACTGTTACGGTAATGTCAATCAATGCTGAAAAAAAAAAAACAGTGCAGGTACATAACAAGATCACATTAGGATGTCAGGATTGAAAAAAGTAGACGGAAAAAACATTGTGGGTCAGTATGTGCTGGAAAAAATGTGTATATGAGACAGTGATAGTTAAATACAAGTCAGTGTTGAAGAATCACTATCCGTGCAGAATATACCTCACTGAATTCTGATCAGTGTGTAAGAAACAGCGTAGATATTGAAGAGACCATACTTGGTTAAGTCCAGTCAATGTTTAAGAAAGTGTAGATGCATGGACGAGACAGCAGTGGGTGTCATTGATGTTGAAACATGACGGATTTTAAAGAAACTATTATAGTTAATTGCCAGTCAAGATGTAAGAATCAGTATACAAATAGAAGAGACAGATGTTTGAATGTTAAATAAAGCGTAAGAAGCAACGTAGATTGAAGAGACGACTACGGTTGAAAGTTAGTTGGGTTTTTTTTTAGTGTAGATAGTCAATGTTCAAAAAGATAGTAAAGATATAGAAGAGTCATTTACGGTCGAAAGTTCTTCAGTATTAAAGAAATGGTATACATATATAAAAGACAGTTATAGTGGATGCCATTTTCATACTGTCATTCTTGTCAGGGGCACACTGCTAGTCTCTGAACAGCACCAGCGCACTAGGGCTTAATGATGCACTAGATGTTAGAGGTTTGCCAGTTTAGTTACTGTTGTACTCTCACTATCAACAAAAAGACCCCACCTGTAAATGTGGCCAATAATTCTGCAGGTACAGAGAGAGAAACTGCGGCAGGTTCACCTTATATGTTTAAATAGATTTGCTCATAGAGATGTGTATATTCATTTAGATACATGGTAGTTGTGATCCGTTAGTTTGAGATTTATCTTTGGCCGGAATCTACCTAGAAGAAGTGTTGTTCATGTTTGCACATTTTAAAGCCTGGAATTGAGGAGATTTTTTTTTTACATTCAATTTCTCTGTATTAAAGAAAACGTCCATCGGATGCAAACGTGTACATTAACAATGCGGACAAAATCGGTCAAATCAGCTATCACATTATGCATTGTGTAAATGTTAGAATGACTGATGACGGTGAAGTGAAAATGATGCATCGATTGTCTGGTTGCTATGGTGAACTGGTGAGGGACATTGGACATCCTTCCTGTGCTTATCCCTCTCTCTCCAATCATCCCAGTCACCATTCCCCCTTTCATAGATCTGCTGTACTATCTTCCTGCTTCTGTTAAGAAAATCGCTGTGTTCTTTTGGATTTCGGTTTCCTACTGCACATTCTCGGGGGATACTTTTGATGGCATACATCAATTAGGCTTTGATTTCCAGTGTCTTTTCTGTCCCTGTTGTGGTCAGTGAGACTAAATAAACAATGACTGAAAACACGTGAAGTATATACTTTCGTTTTTGTGTTAAAATTTGTAATCTGGTGCCTGGAAATACATGGGGTGTACAATTCTCTTGTCGATGATTCTGTATTAAAACACCTGTCTTATGCATGGGGGTGATAGAATTACACGTTTGCATTTTTTGCTCTCCTGTATTGTTTTAAGAAGGGCACATAGGAAAACTAACTTACTTGCCGTTGTCCAGATTAACAGGTTGTGAAAGGTCATGCTCTTTGCTGTTAAATGTGTTTCTTTGGAGTCGGTACCAGTGTGGACAGCTTGAGTATGTTCTATGTTTTTAATGTAATTTCGGCTGCATGTTGTTCTCCGTGGCTTTTGTAATCTTGCGTGGGTCGATTTTGCACAGTCTGGGTTGTGGTGGGCACTGTCAGTGTAAAAGCTACAGGCTTCAGTTGTTCTCAGTGTGTGGGTACCGCTAGTCTGTACTTACGTATTCATACGTTCCTCTTCAGCTTTTCCCACTTTTAATCTCCCTACAACATTGTGGATAATGTTAACTCTGTCCCCTTTATCTAGGTGGTTTGATTTAACTGTTGTTTTATCTCCAGTTTTTATGTACTCGAATTGTATGAACGGTATAGTCTTTAGGAAGTGTTTGTTGTTCTTCTATACAGACACGTAAAGTGATTGGTCGCTTTTCCTGCCCTTTTTCCCAATTTGTCTTTAGCTTTCATACCTTGAAACAAATAAGTTTTTCTCTATGGTGCTGTTTATCAGTGGTTACAGGGAATATGATGACTGAGATGAAATATAGCAGTTTATGACTATAAGATTTTAATGAAGATGACATTAAAAAAAAAAAAGAGTATGGTCCTCGGGTTTACCACCTCAAAAAAAACATATGGAATATTTAGTCAATGTAAACACATGTTAATCTCCCCATGTCGCCTATTGTCTGATTTAAAATGAAAAGAGATTAAACATGGGCGTAGAGGAAAAGAAGAATATAAAGGAATAAATAATGAACGTGTGAAGATACATAGCTGCAACAAGGGAAATCCGCTGACAGCGGAAACACAGTTTTAAGTTTGAAAGAATAAAAAGTAAAAAATAAAAAAAATACCGCTAGTTTTTGTTTTTAAGGATTATCTTACCAATATTTTTTTTTTACATTAGGCAAGCGTGGGCAGAAAATGACTTCAAATTTATTCTCTCTCTCTCTCTCTCTCTCTCTCTCTCTCTCTCTCTCTCTCTCTCTCTCTCTCTCTCTCTCTCTCTCTCTCTGTGTGTGTGTGTGTGTGTGTGTGTGTGTGTGTGTGTGTTTCTTTGATTGGTTTTGCGTGTGTTTTGTTAATTACGCGAGCGCGAGCGCGCGCGCGTGTCGTGTGTGTGTGTGTGTGTGTGTGTGTGTGTGTGTGTGTGTGTGTGTGTGTGTGTGTGCGTGCGTGCGTGCATGCGTGTTTGTGCGTGCATGCGTGCGTGTGTGTGTGTGTGTGTGTGTGTGTGTGTGTGACATTCCCAATGCATGACCCGAAAAACCTAAGTGTTAAAAAACCATCGCTTCACTTCTGCAATCTGTCAGTAAGCTCCACCCCGAATTCGTAACTATTGTTAAAGCACATGTCCAGATACTCTGGCCAACTGACCTTTTATCAGTCGCAATTTTTTCTATCGTGTTAAAGTAAATACCCAGCAACTCTTAACATTCAGCAACCTCAAGTCGGAATGCAGCAACAGCTTTAAATCTGAAGTCGATACTGGTAATCCAGAAATATTGCCCAGTCGCGAATATTCCCAGGAAACAGTAACGATGAAACCAAATGAACGTGGCGATTTGAATGCTCTCCCTTGAAGCAATCCCGTCGACTGATGTGAACATGTGTGAATTTTCAATCAAAATTATTGCGATTTGCGTGCGTCATCCACCAATTTGCAACCGTACAAGATATCTCCAAACCTAACATGCCCGGTCACCTAAACAACGTTGCAGTTGTATTCTGACATTGATATTACATCCCAAGCGAACTTCCCGTGCTCTTTATCTTTGTATTGCACGGTGTAGTTGCTTTCAGTATATTTTCCCATATGACGAATTATTTTCAGTATATCTTCCCATATGACGAAAACAGAAAAACAGCTCAGAAGATCGCAAGGTCTGTTCAAGATATAGAATGGCCGGGTTGGTAAGGTTTGCGTTAGATTAGCAAGTTGTTCGAAAGCACCGAGAAGTATTCGTGGTTTTTACCCACTTACGATTCGCTGATATACAAAGCTATAAAGATATGATAACCTGTTGCGTGAACAGCAATAAATTAGCGAAATGTCGATCTGATCTCGATTTAAAGGACTTGACAAACTTGAAAGTGAAAGGCGCAAAAAGAAAGTGTTTCTAGAGGTTAAATGTTAAGTCAGTGCAACACCGCTACAAGAGTCCGCCAGCCCGTCTACCTCTCATTTTCTGTCCCTTCTTCTATGCATTTGCTTTAGCTGTTTCTATGTGTTTCGTGTCTCTTTTCTGTGTGATATATATACCCTGATGCACCTGTGCGGTAACGCTGACATGAATGACAGCTTTTTTTTTTTTTTTTTTTTTTTTTTTTTGGAGGGGGGGAGGGGGGGGTGTAATAGATCGACTGAATCCCAGTGAGTGTGTTTGTTAGTATCGGGAAAGGCGCGATGTTAGTGAGACAAGAAATGGAGACCAAAGCAGTTCGGTGTGTTTACGTGGGAGGACCGTGTGTACCAACTGGAACAAAGCTGTTGTGTATGTACAAATGGTGGGCAGCAGGCAATGTGTTTATGGTGCTTGTTTCTAACACATGTCGGTGACTCTAATTCCTCACTCTGTCTCTCTGTCTCTGTCTCTGTCTCTCTCTCTCTCTGTCTGTCTGTCTCTCTCTCTCTCTCTCTCTCTCTCTCTCTCTCTCTCTCTCTCTCTCTCTCTCTGTGTGTGTGTGTGTGTGTGTGTGTGTGTGTGTGTGTGTGTGTGTATGTCAGTATGTGTTGTTCTTAGTTTTGTTGTTTAATTCGTGGCATCTATCACAGCTTTGACTGATCTGTTTGAAAGAAGCCTTAACGCTAACCTCACTCCTATAGTTAAAGTACTCTCTTCATCGAAAACAAATTGCATATAAGTTTCCATATTCATTTAGTTTGGTTTTGATGCTGTAAATGCTATATTAATGCCATTTTTTCAGTTAATGTTGACAATAACATAACTAAAACACGTTATAAATGAATGCGTAACATTTGATTTGTTTATTGACTATTCACTGTAAACCCCTTACTTTTGAAATGTGTGTACTTATCTAAGTTATTGTTCCTTTAAAAGTCAGTTGATGAATTATTAGTTCAATGAAGTGCCAAAAATCTGTAACCACATTGCTTGTTTTAACGCCTTAATGATTTTAGAGTCGTTTGACTTGCCATAAACTAAAATAACTAATTGCTATGGCAGATTTATGTCTCTTGCTATCATTTTGAAACGAATCCGTTTTATCTGGTGTGCTTTGAAAATTGCCATCATTTTGTTGGTTTATGTTTTGTATGAGTTTGTTGCTTTGTCGGTTTTCCCTGTCACTGTTTGATGTTCTGTATACTGCTCGCTGCTGGCAGCACTCTGTGATGTTTTGTCCTGTTCTTGACTTTCAGAACCATTGAGTATGCTGTGGACACGGAGAATTTGAGTTTATCCGCCATCAGAACCATCCGTGTTTTGAGGCCGCTCAGAGCAATTAACAGAATTCCAAGTGAGTATTTTACGCAGCGGAAGTAAAGGCCATTTCTATTGTCATCTTCTCTAGGGCTTTTACTGTTCGTCTTGATATTTGTCAATTTTTGATGGGTTCTGCTATGCTAAACCGTCTCTGTTTTCTATGAGTATGAGCGGCGATTTTTATACGAGGAGCAAAATAGATTTTCAAGCAATGTCTTTTAAACGCCAGTTTAAGATGACAACAGCTGAGGCTTATTAAAAGTTTTAGCAAGGGATTATTATCAGGTAGATCCAAAAGTAGTCCCAAGATTGCCGTTCAAATATTTTTCTTTACATATAAGTTGTTTTAGAGTGATTTCATGGATGAGATATATGTAGACAATCCTCGGAGCTTTCTCTTTTATTATGTGGGTTTCTCAACAATCTTTATCCCAGAGCCAGTAGAAACTTCGTGAGTGTGTGTGTGTGTGTGTGTGTGTGTGTGTGTGTGTGTGTGTGTGTGTGTGTGTGTGTGTGTGTGTACGTATTTCTGTCTCTACATGTGTGCCTGTCATCAGTGTGATATCTCGGCACACATACAACACATATGATTACAACGATGAATATTATCAGCTTATTCGATTTGATGCTTTGATGTTATTCGCTAGACGACTAAGGATGCTACCGCCAATGTGGTGATGGATGTTACTTCTTTTGAACGTTTACTGAACCTCCTCTGACAGCAATGATCTGTATGCTGATTCAACGTTTAGATTCGCTGATCATGGAGGAGGTATGTTTAATCCTGACTCAATTGTCCAAAATGTCTGCTACGTCCGTGCCTGTGGTACGTTTGTGCCCTTGTATGTTTGTATCGAGGGGTGGGGGCAGGGGGCACTTCATGAGGACTGACGTTGGAGGGATGGGATGGCTCCCTCCAGATGAGGATGTTCACTGACATAGGCTCCGTGATGAATCAAGTGTTGTTCGTCATCGGGGGGCTGAGTAAAATGGTGACCTGCGTTTGCTGGTTCAGAACAGACATAAGTGAACACCACAAAAATGACTGAGCAGCCGTACATTGTCTCATCCGGTGGGATGGTCTCATGACGACTTGGTCTTGATTGTTCTCTGTAAATTGCCGGTGCTGGGGGCTGCGACAGGAGGGACCTGGGTGTAGGTGTGTATGGGGATTAGGATGAGCTGCGTGGGAAGTAATGCGACTGAGAGGACAAGGAAGATGGGAAAACACCAACAGTAACAACGAGAAGGCCAATTACTTCTTGCGAATGCAAGTACATCAGTCGATTAGTAACAACAAAACAATACAACAACACCAAGAACAACAAAGAAAATGACTGTTACTTCTTACGAATGCCAAGTAGAACAATCCATTTAGCAGCATCCCCAAGTATAACAATCCATCCAAAGGCAACAACGACAATAATAACAATAATGATATCAACGAAAAGAATGCCTGCTACTTCTTGTGTGTGTTCAAGTATGACAGTCGCTTCGGATCTTTTAGATATTACCTCAGCGAAGAAAGCTGTGTTTTCGTCTGCGTGTACTGGTTTATTAGTTGGCAGCAAGAACACGCAAAAAGTTTTCAACAAAATTATAGGAATAAGTGGATTATGGCATAACAAAGAACTCTTAATTTTTGGTGTGGATCGGCAGTAAGGACCTGGATCAACGGGTGATTCCGTTCCGCTGTGGCGGAGGTCTTCGCTCTCGCGAGCATCCGTCATGTTGCGGTTGTACCGTATGTGTTCGATGTCGTTCTCCTTCCTGTCTTGCAGGCATGCGCATACTGGTGATGCTTCTGTTGGACACCCTGCCCATGCTGGGCAACGTGCTGCTTCTGTGTTTCTTTGTCTTCTTCATCTTTGGCATCATCGGGGTGCAGCTGTGGGCCGGAGTGCTGCGACACCGGTGCTTCCTGGAAATCAACGAATCTCAGTACAGAATTCCGTACGTAAACTGTTCTCCTCTGTGATCTTTCTACTGAGTCGGGGAGGAGGTAGAGAGGAGGAGGATGAGGGTGGGAGATTGTGGTCTGTTTTGTTGTTGACCCGTTTTGTGTACTACCATCAGAATCCTTTACTGGTGCGCTCTCTCTCTCTCTCTCTCTCTCTCTCTCTCTCTCTCTCTCTCTCTCTCTCTCTCTCTCTCTCTCTTAATTCAAGACAAAGATGCACGATCTAGCGCATGTTTGTGTGTAATGCGCGTGTAAGCTTACATTGTGCAGAAAATGAAATTTGTCGTCGAAAAAGAAACGTGATTATCGTTTCATTTTGATTCTGCAATATTAGACGTCTTAAAATGTGGAACTTGCGAAATTGGTGATCTTAGGAGAATTTACTCGCATGTAAAGCCAGATATTCCCCTGCACGGGGCAGGGTTGTTTTTCAGGATATCTTCTCAAACACATGAATAAAAAATCTGCTGATGAAAAATCTTTATAAAGAAACTAGTAACATCAGGAAAATACAAAAACTTTACAATGATAAAAAGTGGGGATTATGAAGATCATGTTATTGAGTTTATTCTAGTGTGAGACTACACAACAAGGCTTTACTTTACGCTTCATTTCGTAATTCAATCTTGCGTCTAGCAGATCCGATAGAATCAGACACCTGCAGTGTTGGTCAGAACATATGAGCAGTGCACTCACAGACGCATTCACGAAGTGAATGAAATTCGTATGTGTCATTCAAGTATCCCCATTTGAGCCTATAGCACACTTACCATCTGCAGACAGAGGATGGATAGGGCCGAAGAATCCCTCCAATGAATGCTTCTCATGGGATGACGGGGTTCCGATCCACTATCCCGTAGCCAATAAGCCTGCGAGGCTAACCACTGCGCCACGGTGACCGGTAAAATACACATTATTTCAGATTAGAAATAACATAGAAGTACATGAATTGAACTGAAGACAAAACAGAGTGAGTAAAAAAAACCCAAACGATCGTAACAATCATGCACATTGTATTATGTGCACATTTTTTAAAGTTTCTCATCCTTCCCGTTCGCCTGACTGCTCTTCCCCACCAGGGACTACATCAAGAGCAACGTGTACTTCAAGCCGCGCAGGCCTATCAAAACAGAGTTCATCTGCAGCCCGCAAGACGAGGGCGGCATGCGCAAGTGCGAGAACCTTCCCCTGTACGAGTACGAGGGCATCCGCTGCAACGGGACAGCCTCCATGTACGGCAACAACACCCCCACCAATGACTCGTGCGTCAACTGGAACCAGTATTACACCAGCTGCAAACCCATGGCCACCAACCCCTTCAAAGGGGCCGTCTCCTTTGACAACATCGGCCTGGCGTGGGTGGTCATTTTTCAGGTCAGTTGTACGAGGGGGCTATATTAACACTTGTTGTGGTGGGGGTAGGGACACGTGCATACTTGTGTGTGTTTTTATCTCCATATTCGACTTCAGGGGGGAGGGTTGTTTGTTTGTTTTTCTTGTTATCACAAATCTGTGAAAAGCAACAAAAGTATAAGAAGCTACAAATGGAAACATAAGACCACAAAATGTGCGCGCGTACTATTCCATATTCACATTTGCTGACAAAACTGCATATATAACAGTAATGAAGATTAGAAATGGAAAATAAAAGACCAAGTTCATTAGTTATAACGAGAAACAGAAGTCGGATATTACACAGCTTGCTGAACAGACTTCGACATTTCCACACATTCTTGCCATTATTATAGATTGCAGAATTGTCAGCACAGACCTTTGTAGTTTCTAAGCTGTGCTCTTCTTTCTGTGGGCAGGTGATCAGCTTGGAGAGTTGGGTGAACATTATGTACTACATCCAAGACGCTCATTCCTTCTGGGACTGGATTTATTTTGTTGCTTTGATTGTGGTGAGTTCCCACTATCCCATACTACCCGATAACAACGCATCCATTAAAATCAGAACCTTGCCTCTGAAAGTAAAACTAAATCTTGTATAAATTCGTTACTGTTTTTGTATTGGGTTTTCAAACGTGTTGTAAAGGTTTTTTTCAGGCTCTTTTTACCGCCATGTTGATTGTTCCTACACAATACCAATAAGTTGAATATGCCCACAGACCATAGCATTCCGATGTCAAAAGGAAAGAGATAGACAACAAGTAAATGTTTGAATGCATTACACCTTTTCTAATTTCTGTGTATAGCTGAAGACTTCTTCCTTGTAAGACCATCGTAAACTGTTTGTATTTTAATGGTTGTTTTTAGTAGTCCACAGATGCCGAATTTTATGCTCAAATATAGTAACAAAGTGCTATATTTAGTTAATATAATTATAAAAGTTTTGAGAGTTGTATACATTGCCCATCTGCCCTCGACACTTTGCTGAAAAATGTTTTAAATTAAAGTTGAACATTTAGGGAATTTTCCTTTGATGTCGCATGTATCTGCTAAAGACTTATTTTGACACTTCATCTGTTATAAGATTGTGTTATATTGACAGGGCTTTGGGGGGGGAGTCTTAATATTGACTGATATGAAATGAAAGCCATATTGTAAACAAACTTTTTTTAACAAACGCTATGCTCTGTATGATTTCTTTTGTTACTGAGATTTCAGTTCTTATTGCTCAGAGTGAAATACTTAGATTCTTAGGAAGAATGCAAACTTAAAAAGTTTGGCTCTTATTATTCCGTTTCATGGGTGCATATGAAAATCACTGAAAGCAAATAAATAGATGGTATCATTAGGGTTTTTTTGTCTAATGTCATCTGTAATTAAAAATTGTAAAGTAAAAACCAGTGAAGTAATGTAAACTGAACTGATTAGTTAATTGATAATCTGATCTGTAAAACTGTCAATCGTTGTGTTACCCGAACTGTAAGGTCGGCCATTCGAGACAAATTGGAGTATTCTGGTTTTCCTTCTGTTCCAGATCGGCTCGTTTTTCATGATCAACCTATGTCTCGTTGTGATTGCCACTCAGTTTTCTGAGACCAAGAAGCGTGAGACAGAGCGGATGCTGCAGGAGAGGAAGAGGTACCAATCCTGCAGCACCCTGGCCAGCAACTCGGAGCCCGCCGGCTGTTACACCGAGCTGCTCAAACTGATCGCCCAGGTGGCCCGCAGAGCCAAACGGAAACTGTTGCAGGCCTACCATAAACATGTGCAGAGCAAGAAACGCCAGAAAATTAACCCCGAGAAATCTATAACTCTGCGCAGAAAAAGGACTAAGAAAAAAGGTAGCCGTCAGATCACTCGCTTACAGTTACCCCCACCCCACCACCACCACCACCACCACCATCCTCACCATCACCATCATTACCAGTTAAACGTAGTCAGTCCTGATGTGTACACGGTGTGGGCCGAGTCCAGCCCCTTAGCTCCCTGTGCCAGCCCGGAGCAGTCCGACGTGGACCCCATGTCATCCCCGAGGCGACCCAGCTACCTGATGCTCCCCGGCAGCCACAGTCTGAACCCCTCCTCAGAGTCCATCAACACTCTAGCGCTTGGAGCAGTGGAAGCCTTGACTCCGACGCTGCTCAAATTTCAGCAGCCTGCACCCCATTTAGCCGCGCTTAGGTCTTCCTTAACTAGCAGTGTTAGTGGTAGGGCCCTTGCCTCGCTCCCCGAGGTGCTTGCTGCACACGGGGCCAAAAATGCGGCCCTTGCCGCCTCCAATATGCTGTTGACCATGGAGTCAGAGCCCACAAAGGTGCAGTCTGTGGCAGACAAAGGTAAGAAAGGGTGGGCACTTGATTTCCCTTCACCCGCCCCTCTTTCCCCCTTCACTCCCTTCTCCAGTGTTTCACAGTCACCCTTTGTTTTTCCTCCACACTGGTGTTGGTTCTCACTGCTGTGTTCCTTTGTCGTTATAGGTACATGCAGATCAGAATGTCCGGGTGGTTCCCACTGCTGTGTTCCTTTGTCGTTATAGGTACATGCAGATCAGAATGTCCGGGTGGTTCTCACAGCTGTATTCCTTTGTCATTATTTGGGCATATGCAAATCAGAATGTGCGGGTGTTTTTTTAATACTGTGTTACTTCATCGTTATAGGTACATGCAGATCAAATTGTGATGGTGCTTTTTCGATGCTCACAAAACATTGAATGGGTATAGCAATCAGGGAATGGGCTCTTTGCATAATTACAAGGAAGATAGTATTCGCTTTCCAGTGAATAAATGGAAGTTATGTAAGCCTTCTAGTATCTTTAGACTTGAAAACTGAGATAAGTAAAAGCTATGTATTGAGAGAAAGTTCTGTGGTGTAGATGGATGAAGGTTGACCAAGACAGGTAGTATTTTTCAAAGATCTGTATGAATGGGTATTCAAATTCATTGGACGTTTTACTAATTCGCTCTAGATGGTGTATCTGGTAGGATGTATTCGCGGAAAATGCAGCAGTCGGACACATTTTCACAGGCTTGTCAATGTCAGTCACACTGTTTTCAATAAATTCTTTTTCATGTGGTGCGAATTTTACAGAAGATATTTGTACAGACTTATTTGAACAGATGCAGTAGATAAGTTTGCATTTCCGGAGAGGAAAACATGAATCATATACATTTAGTTTTTTACGTTTATTCGGATGTTTTAATATTTCACTCACAAAAATAACTGCTTTGTTCGTTTTCCCAGGGCTAATTTCATCTCAGAGTAGTTTCATTCATTTATTTCCGCATTTGCCACTCCTTTTGATTTGCTAAAATGGAATGGTAATGGCACTCTCGGGACGTACATGTCTGATGTCTGTGTGAACATGTACAATTCGATTTTTGGAAAATTAACTTGGAGCTGCTACAACACCCAGGAAAGTTGTAAGCATGGACCACGGGCATGGAATTGCAGACTATTTCTGTGTGTGCTTTTCGTCTCTGTTTGCGTCACAGCACAGTCTTGTTAGATGTTGTTGGCTTTCCCCATCAGTTTTCACTGTTTTAAAATGCTGTCTACATCTCAAGTTATTCATTTATCTCCACGATTCATTGGTCCTGGTTTTAATTTCATATCGGTGTATCTTGCTTTCTTGCATTAACATTTGATTGTTTCAAAATTGGCGAAATCAGTGTACGCATGTAGTAATTCAAAGTAATTCCTTTTTTCCTTGAGTTTTATATCTGTTTTGTTTTATGCCATTTTGAGCCGTTTAGATTGATGTGCATTCCTGTTCAGGTGAACATTAACTGTTGTAGAGGGCACAATGTGTGAAAAAGCCATTCTGGTCGTAAGATTTTGCTTTGTTTGTTTTCAGTGTATGTTTTGTTGTTATAGCGGTCAATTACAAAATGTTCATATATATATATATATATATATATGTCTTGCCTGCCGTTGTAATCTGTAATCTCCCGTATTTTTCTCCAACATGCAAAGTTAAAGGTGTAAAATACTTGGTAGGGTGACACACAGAATGTATATGCAGTTGAAACATCTTTCCCGCAGGTCTTGGCCAATAAACCACACTGAATGATTAGACGAAAAGGTGATGTTTTCTCACCATGTTTACTTTATATACACCAAAAGTAAATGTTCGATAGTCGGATTAAGCTGCATGATTGGCTAGTGAATAACATTGAAAGAATAACGGCACACTGTCAACCAGTGTTGTTTTGTACCAAGCTTTCAGAATGCTCATCTTCGTCAGGGCTGCAATGATGGGGGTAAGCTGGTGATTAAGTTGTCTGGGAAATTATAAAGCGCATACATGTGATCGTTCCAGATATTTAGTTAATTCCTAATCTTAAGAAATAGGGGACAAGATCTGATATGCTTTAGAGATTGGATCTCAATATGTAAATGCAATATCGTACAATAGTAAACATAATGGGTCTTTATAACGTAAACCATTGGAAGATCGTAAAAGAATAAGAGTATATTTGCAATGATAAAAATCGGATTTGACTAAACTTTGCTTGTAATATGTTAATATACTTGTCATACTGCATTGACTACTATGATGTTTATAATGATGTGTTGAACTACGCAATGCGAACTATTGGTTTCACAATTTGAGTCTATACAATCACTCTGTTTCGGTTGTTGGTGTGTATGGTATGAAGAGGGAGAAGGATTGGGCTGTGTGTGGGTGTGTGAAAGTTAACTTTAATGTTGGCTTTATTCAGGCAATTACGAGCGCTGACAAGACCAAACTCGGCAAATTACATAAATTGATAAGAACTTTCGAACTTTTCCACGCACGAAGAAATTACCAAAAGCTAGAGACCATACAGTAGTGGACATGCTCGACTAAATTTTCACCTTACAAAATTGACACGTTCTAATAACTTGTGATCAATTATGTCTATTGCTTCATGTGGTGATAAGCATGATTATGGTAAGGATATTACATAAGAGTATTGCAACGATTCTGAAGTAACATTATGCTGATGGATAAATGAATAGATAGATGTATGTGTGTGGTGGTGGTGGTGGTGGTGGTGGTGGTGGGTGTGTGTGTGGGTGGGTGGGTGGGTGTGTGTGGGTGTGTGTGTGTGTGTGTGTGTGTGTGCGCGCGCGCGCGCGCGTGCGCGCGTGCGTGAGTGTGTGTGTGTGTGTGTGTGTGTGTGTGTGTGTGTGTGTGTGTGTGTGTGTGTGACTAATTATAAAACCAAGATTGACCACCTACAAATAGACAGATCTTGACAAAATTAAAGAAAGACAAAGTGGATTTAACATTTATGATAAATGAATTTAATGAAACCACATTAAAGCAGAAAATATATCTTTGGTTTTGGCCACACACGTAAACTATAGGAACGTATATTTCATGATGTTGCCAAGATGACAGAAAGTATTATTCTTTATTACAATGATTTTGTTGTCTGTAGTGTGTCTAATACTGGAAAGCGTGTGACTTCCTCGCTAAATTTTGTCAACTTAAATTTTAAAGTTAAAATTATTTTCAATACATTTGAAGTTGTATTATCATTATCAGTTTAGTACAGAAAAATTGATAAAGGAAAAAAGAAATTAGTATTCTTTTATCGAATTTCGTATTTGTGTAACTGTTAATTGTAATATGATACACTTGTAAGTCAGTATGAAAATTACATAGATTTTTAAATCAGTTGCAATTCTTTCTTGGAAAGTGTATAACTTGGGTTTTTGTATTTTTAGGTGTTATTTTTGCAGTGTAGTGATGTTGTCGTATCTGTGGTCAATCCTTGTGTATGCTTTAGGGGAAAATGCATGCGATTTTATTGCTAGGAGATGATTTTCAAATAGGTTTCTTAAAGTGGGAACAGTGCAATTCACAGCAACCATTTCTTCCACGCTGTTTACGTATCCAAGTTGATATTTGCAGAAATAGTTTTTAAGTTTGTTTTTTTTTTCAAAATCGTGATAAAGAAGGCAGAGTTTGTTAAAAGTTAGCGGTGCATATGTTGATTCGCTGGAAAGCAGCTGTGTGTTCTCTGCTTGTCAGTACTAAATTAACCGGGTCCATGATGACAATGTTTTCACAAATAACCAAATTTGAATGCCTGGTAGAAAAAACATAAATGGCAGTTATTAAATCACGAGAAACGAATACGCTGAAATGGTATTTTCTGACATAGCGCTACTTAACGTAATATTCAGTTCACTTGGTTTTATTCTCGTAGGAGAACTTCAATAAGGTGGAAAAAAAAAGAAGATTATTTTATCGTTCGTTCATTTTCCTCACACAGTTGTAATTCATACATTTCACGTCTTTCAGTCTGAAAAGTTTTATATATCCTCTGCTTAGAAAGCGAAAGTATTTGTTTCCTTTAGTTGGAAGTTATTCTTGCCCCTTGCCACTGTTATTGTTTTGTATGCATGTTCTATGGAGACTTACAACATCGTCTCGAAGTTGTTTACAAATTTATATGTTATGACTAATCATTCATTGAATACAACCATTCCTTAGGAACATGATGATCTTTCAGGGATGTTTTCGCTTCGGCCTATGCTAATGAGTGTTGAGTCTACTTTTTCTTTTTTGGTTTGCAATTGTGAATAAAACAATAAATTAAGTGTTCAAGCCTATTGTGTCACTGATATGTTTTATATATTAAATGCGTCAACGTTGTTAAACCGGATGGTACATGCAAGAGTGTTTTAAAATTGACAATGAAGAAGAAAAGATCTATGTCATTGAAATACTCACTATTGGCGTCTCATGATATTTATCAGAATTTTGTTTTTACATGATCATGATTTACATTTTGCATCTAAACATGCTTTTACTCAGTAATGGATATTCATGACATAAAATGTATGTAGTCATAAGAAGAATATAATGAGTCCAGTTTTGTGGGATGACTGTGTACCCAAAAGTTGTAATTTGCAAAGATTAACAGGAACATTTAAATACATCAGAGGGGGGGGTGTGTGTGTGTGTGTGTGTGTGTGTGTGTGTGTGTGTGTGTGTGTGTGTGTGCGTGCGTGCGTGCGTGTGTGCGTGCGCGCGCGTGTGTGTGTGTGTGTGTGTGTGTGTGTGTGTGTGTGTGTGTGTGTGTGTGTGTTAACAATGAATTATTTTGTTTAATTTACCATGATATTACAGAATAATATGCTACTGATTTTGCATGGTTCGGTTTTTCAAGTCTTTTTCTTTATTACTGTGTTGATGCTTTGTAATGTTTCATACATGTAATTCTTTCACTTTAATTTAGAAGAAACACACAGGATACAATACTAATATGTACGCCTATACGGAGTAAGTACTTCCCCTTTCCCGGATGTAATCATTCGTTCTGATTTTTGTTGTATTTTCCCTCCCTTTCGTTTCAACCCTGATTTTGGTCTTTCCCTGTCCAGTACTGTTGCATGTATCCTACAGTTCCCCTTTCCTGTTCACTTCCATGTATCTTTCCGCACCTAAAGGCAGGGGCAGCGAGTCAGGGGCTCTACCAACAACGCTGTAGTTTCACTGACCAAAACACAATGGATATCTGGACCAGAACTGACCGTAATTCTGCCAGCTAAGTGTCTTGAAACGGAAGCCAAACGACAACCGTCCGCCCTCCGGATTAGTTTGTACAGAAATTTGCTTTCATTTCATGTCATTTTTGCTCATTTCTGCAGTTGTGCCATTACCATTTCAGCTCATATGGTCCCTTTTTCTCGCTTTTTTTTCATCGTGTTTTTCTGTTATTTCATTTTGTCACTAGTGTGTGTGCCTGTGATTTTGAGTGTTTTTTCTTTCCTTTGTTTATGATGATGAATATATTTCATGTCCACCAGAAAGGTTATGTTTTCACCCAAGTATTGCCTGGTTGATCTGTCCCTCAACAGGATTGTGCAAACCTTCTGAACCTATTCCGTCCCTCTGCAGGATTACGCAAAGCTTCTAAATCTATTTTGTCCAAGTCTAATTACACAACAACAATCAGACATTCATTATCCCTTGAAAGGGTTACGCAAAAACTACTGAACCTATTTTGTCCCTCGAAAAGATCACACAGTAACTTCTGAGCCTGCTATGCCCCACAAGAATTACGCAAAAACGATGTCACCCCTTTTATCCCTTGCCAGTATTACATAGAACTTTAAGACCTATTTTGTCCTTCAGCAGGATAACATAAAACCTTTAGACATATACGTTTTGTTCGGCAGGATTGCACAAAACATTTTGACGTATTTTGTCCATTAGCATAAAACGAAAGCAAATTCTGAACCTGATGTGTCCTGTTGAAGAATTACACAAAAAGTATTTAAACCTTTTTATCCCTAAGAAGGATTAGGCACAAATTATGTAACCTACTTTATTTTTCAGCAGAATTACGGGAAAAGGGTTGCATCCATTTTGCTCCATAGCAGTATTACGTAAATACTACAAGACATATGATATCCTATGGCATGATTACCTAAAAAGTGCAAGACCTATAATGTCCCTTAGCAGAATAAACTGAACCCTTTTTCCCCTGAGGAGGACGACTGAACGTATTTTGTCCCTTAGCAGGATTATGCTAAATTTACTAACCCTGTTTTGTCCTTCGGCATTACGTAAAAACTACTTAACCTGTTATCTCAGCAGGATTACGCAAAAATCTGATTTAACCAAATTTCATCAAAGAATGAAAAATGTTTCCAGTTGAACCCATCAAAACTGGTGTGGATTCGTGGTGAAGGTCTGGATGAAATGGTTGATTCAGGATCATTTAGAAAAAAATTCAAGGTGCAAGGGGGGGGGGGGGGGTTATTTCCTGTACATGATTGTTTCCCACTTGGATCAAAGGTGGATCCGGAGTCTCCATATTATTTGTCAGATTATTACAAATTGTCCAATGAACAAGAGTAAAGTTAGTGTCGCGAATTCGTAACTGTCTACGAACTAGTATATTGTCATGGAATATTTAAACTTCCAAGAAATATAAACGTCAGTATTTGTGCTTTGCATATTCGGTTTTTAAACAGTGAACATGGAGAAGTTCCTTCCATCCGTAATAGCAAATAATTCCCCATGCTGGAAAACTATTTTGTTTTTATTCAATAACTGATACCAAGAGCATGTCCACGGTACCTCCAACCGTTGTGAAGATCTGCGCTCTCCTGGGTTCACTTCTTGTTACGTATGTCTTTTTTAATCTAACTTGTTTTTGTGTGAAAATATCACCACTACACAGATTTGTTCATTCTGCAATGCTGTATATTTTTTTTTATAGTTTGCTTTGACTCTGTGAAAATTATGGATGTACTTTTTTAACCTGTCTCTGTGATAGAAAATGTTATGTGTTGACATGTGCAGTTAAAATAATATTTATCAAGTAACCATGTTATCTGTGCACGTTCTGATGTACCAGTGTTGATTTACGCACAGCTCAAATCTTGTACAATGCTATTTACCATGTGAATGAAAGTGGCACAACAGGTAACAAAACCGATTCAGACGGACAACATAGCTGAGATAATGCAGTAAAAGACCTTTCTGTTAACCATTCCTACATACTTTAACATATTTTCATACTTTCTGTAAACACTTTTGGTGTCACTTTTTGCTTGTGGCGTTTTGGATCTCTGTACACACCCAGTTACTTTTCTTCTGCATTTCAGTTTCCCTCTGTTTTAACCATCACTCTGTATTCTTAACGTGGAAGATTTTGCCCCAGGTCTGTTCGCAGACAATCTGCTGATGGACATAGTTGCTGACAAGCAGCTGAGCACTCAGCTGTCTGTGCAAAGTGAGCTGGACACCCACCCCAGTCATTCCGAGCACGAGGAAAACGACAGCGAGAAGGAGGGCGACGACGGCGCCAACGACACCGAGTCCGACTCGGAGGAGGAGGAGGAGAGTGTAACCCATCCGAGACGAGCCCCAAGTAATATCCGTGGTATTGTGCTCCCCCGCAAGTCGAGGCTTTCTCATCTTCATATCTATGTGTGGCTGTTTTGGTTCGACAGAGTGCCTCGTGTGCTCAGCTGCAGCAAAAAAAAAAATGCCTGTGCACTGTTCACAGTCTGTTTCAAAATTAAATAATAGTTTGTTTGTTTGTTTGTTTTTTAAAGATGATAGATTGATACTCGGTAAGTTCTAAACCAAAACACTGAAGTGTTTTGGAGGTGGCGTCCTATTTAGTTTGGTAAAAGCATTTTGCTACACCGAATTTTGCACACTGAGGCACTCTGTGGCACGTAACTGTTTAAACCAGTATGAGCCAGTTACCACCAGACAGACAGGTACATGGTGTGTTTTATCGACTAAATGTAGATATCAGCTTTTAATCTTAGTTTTGACAGTTGGGTCAGGAGGGTCTGTCAGAAAAAAAGGAACCATTCTCTGGAATTAAGATACTTTAACTTGTAATGTAAATCGTTTTGGGTTTTTTTTCTGTTCTATACATACAACATACAGAATCAAGAAGTCTGTGGCAAAATGCACTTAATGTAAAACTTTGAAATAAAATTTATTGTAATGGCTATAGCATAATAAACAATAAGTACATCGTTTTCATATTTGCATATAAGCTTCTTTTCTCTAAAATGATATTACAAGTATGACATGCTCGATGTCATAATTTATCATTGAGATAAGTACCGCAGAACTAATGTCTTGTTCTTGGATTGTTTTCTTCCGATTTTCTGCTTTTTTCACTTTTATTGATGTCTTATTGTTGAATTTAGGTGGTAAAATTGTCTCTCTCTCATCCCTCAAAGAAGATTTAAGATACTGCCATACAATGAATGTTTGGAGTAATGTGTGGTACATATGGCTCTATGTGTGTGTCAAGTTAACTATAATTACATTTCATTTACGTATAATGTAATTCTGATCAACTGTTCATCCAAGTCCCAACCAGACTTGTACCATTTTGCGAAACGAGAAATTAAGTGTAAACCGTTTATTGGAAAATGCAAATAAAACTTGATGCACACAAACGTTCATGTCACGAAGAAGCAGAGACACTCTGTCTTGATTTGTGTGGCAAACTGATTTAGCATGCGTTCGTGTGAGCTGTTAACACCACGGGACTCGGGACTGTACGTGTATACCCTCTTGTGCTGATAATTATGGTCTCACTGTGTCGTATCTTTGGACCATTCGCCTTTGAGTTGCATGCAGTCAGGATAATTGTCACAGTCCCTAACGTGAACAGATCGGCATTGCCTCTTTTTTTTTATTTTCAATGTGAGTGCCATCTACGTGTTGTCAATTCCATCAAGTGTTCAATTGATACTGAGTTCATTAGTACGTTTGTTCTTTATAAATTATTCTTCAAAGTCAAGATAGGCAGTAGTGGAAACGAGATTCTTGTGTCATTGGATTTTTTTTCCCCAAGTGAATTTCACAATTACCGTCTGCATCATGGAGACTTCTTCCAGCTCGATTTTCATTTGGATTAAAGAGCACGTGAAACACCGACTCTTTCCAGACGGTTTAGGCTTCAGGAAACAACTTATGTCTTTAAAAGGTCCCTGGCACAAAGTTAACTTTCTGTTATTTAGTTTCCTGGTCCTTGGTTGCTTTTCATGTAAGTGAGTATCATCGTATTTGATTCCACCATGTATGTCATTTTTGTAATACCGAAATTTTCAGTTCATGGACTGCTAAACCTGCTGGTTGCATATTCATCTTTTATAGGACGTAATTTGTAGTCTCGGAACCATAACAAGTCTGCGCTGAGACTAGTGCATCAAATATTCATGTTTGAATGTTTGATTGCAGTTGATGTTTCAATGATGCAACATCAACCTCATACCGAATG
>CM065714.1:53080915-53103415 GCA_033310375.1 Conus canariensis
CTGGACAAAGAGAGGATAAGTAAGAGAGAGAGGGAGACACAGGTTGGAGAGAGACTCTGGACAAAGAGAGGATAAGTAAGAGAGAGGAGGGAGAGACAGGTTGGAGAGAGACTCTGGACAAAGAGAGGATAAATAAGAGAGAGAGGGAGAGACAGGCTGGAGAGAGAGTCTGGACAAAGAAAGGATAAGTAAGAGAGAGGAGGGAGAGACAGGCTGGAGAGAGACTCTGGACAAAGAGAGGATAAGTAAGAGAGAGAGGGAGAGACAGGGGAGAGAGACTCTGGACAAAGAGAGGATAAGTAAGAGAGAGAGGGAGAGAAGGTTGGAGAGAGACTTGGACAAAGAGAGGATAAGTAAGAGAGAGAGGGAGAGACAGGTTGGAGAGAGACTCTGGACAAAGAGAGGATAAGTAAGAGAGAGAGGGAGAGACAGGTTGGAGAGAGACTCTGGACAAAGAGAGGATAAGTAAGAGAGAGAGGGAGAGACAGGTTGGAGAGAGACTCTGGACAAAGAGAGGATAAGTAAGGAGAGAGAGGGAGAGACAGGTTGGAGAGAGACTCTGGACAAAGAGAGGATAAGTAAGAGAGAGAGAGGAGAGACAGGTTGGAGAGAGACTCTGGACAAAGAGAGGAAAGTAAGAGAGAGAGAGGGAGAGACAGGTTGGAGAGAGACTCTGGACAAAGAGAGGATAAGTAAGAGAGAGAGGGAGAGACAGGTTGGAGAGAGACTCTGGACAAAGAGAGGATAAGTAAGAGAGAGAGGGAGAGACAGGTTGGAGAGAGACTCTGGACAAAGAGAGTAATAAGAGAGGAGGAAGTGGAAAGATCTGGACAAAGAAGGATAAGTAGAGAGAGAGAGAGACAGGCTGGAGAGAGACTCTGGACAAAGAGAGGTAAGTAAGAGAGGAGAGAGGGAGAGACAGGTTGGAGAGAGACTCTGGACAAAGAGAGGATAAGTAAGAGAGAGAGGGAGAGACAGGCTTGAGAGAGATCTCTGGACAAAGAGAGGATAAGTAAGAGAGAGAGAGGGAGAGACAGGTTGGAGAGAGACTCTGGACAAAGAGAGGATAAGTAAGAGAGAGAGGGAGAGACAGGTTGGAGAGAGACTCTGGACAAAGAGAGGATAAGTAAGAGAGAGGGGAGAGACAGGTTGGAGAGAGACTCTGGACAAAGAGAGGATAAGTAAGAGAGAGAGGGAGAGACAGGTTGGAGAGAGACTCTGGACAAAGAGAGGATAAGTAAGAGAGAGAGGGAGAGACAGGTTGGAGAGAGACTCTGGACAAAGAGAGGATAAGTAAGAGAGAGAGGGAGAGACAGGTTGGAGAGAGACTCTGGACAAAGAGAGGATAAGTAAGAGAGAGAGGGAGAGACAGGCTGGAGAGAGACTCTGGACAAAGAGAGGATAAGTAAGAGAGAGAGGGAGAGAGACAGATTGGAGAGAGACTCTGGACAAAGAGAGCATAACTAAAGAGAGAGAGGGAGAGAACAGGTTGGAGAGAGACTCTGGACAAAGAGAGGATAAGTAAGAGAGAGAGGGAGAGACAGGCTGGAGAGAGACTCTGGACAAAGAGAGGATAAGTAAGAGAGAGAGGGGAAGACAGGCTGGAGAGAGACTCTGGACAAAGAGAGGATAAGTAAGAGAGAGAGGGGAAGACAGGCTGGAGAGAGACTCTGGACAAAGAGAGGATAAGTAAGAGAGAGAGGGAGAGACAGGCTGGAAAGAGACTCTGGACAAAGAGAGAATAATTAAGAGAGAGAGGGAGAGACAGGCTGGAGAGAGACTCTGGACAAAGAGAGGATAAGTAAGAGGGAGAGGGACAGACAGGTTGGAGAGAGAGTCTGGACAAAGAGAGGATAAGTAAGAGAGAGAGGGAGAGACAGGTTGGAGAGAGACTCTGGACAAAGAGAGGATAAGTAAGAGAGAGAGGGAGAGACAGGTTGGAGAAAGACACTGGACAAAGAGAGGATAAGTAAGAGAGAGAGAGGGAGAGACAGGTTGGAGAAAGACACTGGACAAAGAGAGGATAAGTAAGAGAGAGACGGATAGACAGGTTGGAGAGAGACTCTGGACAAAGAGAGGATAAGTAAGAGGGACAGACAGGTTGGAGAGAGAGTCTGGACAAAGAGAGAATAAGTAAAGAGAGGGAGAGACAGGTTGGAGAGAGACTCTGGACAAAGAGAGGATAAGTAAGAGGGAGAGACAGGTTGGAGAGAGATTCTGGACAAAGAGATTCTGGACAAAGAGAGGATAAGTAAGAGAGAGAGGGAGAGACAGGTTGGAGAGAGAGTATGGGAAAAAGAGAAAGCGGCGTTGATCATCTTATCATCATTCTAATTGTACGGGAATGTCCTCACTGTGATCTCTGTGTGGTTGGTGGTTTGCAGTGTGGTGGAGTTGGGTCAAGGGGGAGCCAGCGGTCTTTCTGTTCTGCGAACATTCCGTCTCCTGCGCATCCTGAAGCTGGTGCGCTTCATGCCAGCACTGAGGCGACAGCTGGTGGTCATGCTGAGGACCATGGACAACGTGGCCACCTTCTTTGCCCTGCTGGTGCTCTTCATGTTCATCTTCAGGTACGTCACAGGTGCTGGTTGCCTTCGTGTTCATCTCCAGGTATGAGTGCTGGTTCTCTTCGTGTTCATCTTAAGTGCAGTGGTGATTGTCTTTGTGTTCATCTTCAGGTATGTGTCCAGAGTGTCTTCAGAACGTGTCAATGTTCGGTCGATTTGAGCTGTCTTCATGTGTTCTCTCTCTGTGTGTATGTCATGTAGTGTGTGTGTGTGTGTGTGTGTGTGTGTGTGTGTGTGTGTGTGTGTGTGTGTGTGTGTGTGTGTGTTGTCTTAAAATTCTTCTTTTTTTTTTTTAAATGATGGTTTGTACTTCTTTTTATCTCTCGGACATCATAATAACATTTTCCTTTGTCATGCTCTTAATGTGTTTATCTTTTTCATTCTAGCATTCTGGGAATGAACTTGTTCGGCTGCAAATTCTGTACAACCATCCCAAACATTGGTCGGAAATGTGATCGCAAGAACTTTGATTCCTTGCTGTGGGCTATTATTACCGTCTTCCAGGTACTGTGGTACTGGAGTGGCCAGTGGTCATTCTTGTCCTGCTTTCTTCGTGGCATGGTTCTTGACCATTCGCTTTATGCAGCCCCTATTACTACCCCCCCCCCCCTGCCTGCATGCCTCTCTCTCTCTCTCTCTCTCTCTCTCTCTCTCTCTCTCTCTCTCTCTCTCTCTCTCTCTCTCTCTCTCTCTGAGTTTGACCTGCTGTACACCTCGATGTGTGTGTGTTTTCACGCGTGTACTGCCACAGGCATCGGTGTCCCGTGTTCCCAAGTTGTTGTTTTTTTATCTCGTATTTTTTCCATAGCGTGTTTATTTCTTTTTTTGTAGTTTTAGAGAGTGTAGTATAGAGTATCTTGGATGTAAACGTTGCACAACCCCTGTCCTGTTGTCTTAGAGATCCCTGGCTTTTCTGACTGTATTCATTTGCTTTGTTGTCTTTTTTGTTTTGCCATGTTTGTGTTTGTGTCATTCTTAGTGAACGGAATGAGCAGTTAGGTCACAAGGGTGGTTGTCAAGTGTGTTTGTACTAAATATTTCATTTTGTCTTCGGTCATTTTCTTGCTTTACCAATGGAGATTGAACTGAAATCTCTGAACATTTAATTGCAGGATGTACCAAAAAAAAATCTCTTCTCTTTTTAATCTGTTTGAAACACAAGTATCAAACTCAACCAACACGAAAAGGCGTAGAAAGTAATCTGCTGGTTATTTGTTTTCGAATGAACAGATAATACAAAGAAAAAAGCACTTTAACTCATACCTGGTAGCAAACGCAGTTATAAAACGTGTGCCACTGTCTCAGTTTGATTTTTTGTAATGATATACTATACATTAGGAGTCATTATGTTTTGTTGTTTGAAGGTATCAACTTGTGAGTACCACGTTCCAAGTAATGAAATTGTTGGGGGTGGATGGAAGAATACATTGAAGAGTTGCTCTCCGGTTAATGCCAGTCAAGACAGCTAAGAATCATCTACAACTTATGATTTCATACTAAGAAAACAGAAACCAACAATATGAGGTACTTTCAAAATCAGTGTCACATTTCATTACATCCAAGTTAAGGTATGTTTGTTATTTTATTACTACTGTTGTTCAGTCCGTCAAATTTACTTTGCGTAAAAAGTATTTTTGAAATGACTGGCTTTTCATCACAGTTGTTTTAAGATGTTCTGTAATACTGATGGCAATGAAGATCTCCGAACGAGAGTTATTGTAGTCTCCTGTTAATTCTTTTAGCTCTCCTTCGGTTACTTTTCTTTATTTTTAAGTGGCCTGTATTATGCTTGTCTACCATTTAAATGTACAGAGAACGAAAACAAAAATGACAGGTTAGGTTTCTTCATGTTCAGAATACTAGCGTCTTTTATCGTTTGCTGATAGCATAGCACACAATGAGATGACTTAGAAAAGAATTGTGCGTTCATGTACTCGTACTGTTAACTAATGAATAATGAGTTAAAGACAATCAACTATTTCGCCACTTTGGTTGCGGGCATATTTGTGTGGAAGTTTTGCACACCCTTCAATACCTTGCACATACATTTTGGCAGTTTTTAAGTGGTGGAACCAAGCTGCCATTAGCTAACTTAATGCCTTGAGAGAGCTAAAGGGATCTCTTCCTTGCACTCCGACTCAGAGCATCTTGTATCCGGCGAATATTCACACAGTTCGTGGTGAGAGGGAAAAAAAAAGACTTTGATTCCATTAGAATTCGTATCTTCTAAAGGTTAAAAACCAACCATTTAGCACTGACATAAACTGTTGAAAGTTTAAAAGAAAAGAAAGAAAGAAAGAAAACCTAGGTGGCCTAACTGGTCATTCCACGTGACCCTACACACCCCACGCATGTCACCCCCACTGACGTCAGTGTGTTGTGCTGTGTACCGCCCCGCAGCACCCTGGGCATGCGTATCTTTGGGCGTATGTACTGTGGTGCCCGCCACTCCGACAACCCCTGCCCCTGCCACGAGAACCCCACCCCCTGTTACTGTGCGCGTGCCAACTTTGGCTCGCTATTGTGGTCCTTGATCACCGTCTTTCAGGTCAGTGGCCTGTGTGGAGGGTCCGATTCCGTTTGTGTCGTGTTTAGTTGTTGTGGGTCGGTTGATGGGGATGGTTGCATTTGGTTCCTTCCATGTAGTAGGCCTAGTCGTTTAGTGAATTGCGTTTTTTGTTTTTTTTCTGGTGTCGTTGCTGATGTTATTCGTTATTGCTGTGTCTCTGTTTCTCTGTCTTGTGTCTGTCTGTCGCTGTCTCTCTCTCTCACTCTCACTCTCGCTACTTCTCTCTCTCTCTCTCTCTCTCTCTCTCTCTCTCTCTCTCTCTCTCTCTCTCTCTCTCTCTCTCCTCTGTATCTTTCTATCTAGGCTGGATGGGAAAACGTATAACTTGCTTATCTCAATACCTGATAAAACAGAACATAATGTAGTTCATTAGTTCTCTCTCTCTCTCTCTCTCTCTCTCTCTCTCTCTCTCTCTCTCTCTCTCTCTCTCTCTCTGTCTGTCTGTCTGTCTCTCTCAGTTTTCTGATCAACTCAAAGTAATGTTTAAAGCGCTATTTTCTAAAGAAAAGCTATTTGTCAGATTTTCGGATTTCCTCAAAGAAAAAATCCATGGAAAATGATTGAAAATCAATTTCAAGTGCAGTTTGCATAGTTGCATTTTCCACAGCAATGTCATGAAGAAAAGAGACAGTAGACCCACAATTTATTCAACATCATAGACTATTTACCTCATCTGGTATCTTATGCTCCAGTGCAAAAGAAGCCAAGGCGACGTTAGGCTGTTTCTGTGATGGGAGGTCATGCTTTGAATCCATAAATGTTTTGTGTAATGGCCTTGCTGTGTGCTTTAGCGTGGCATTCCATGCAAAACTGCGTTTCTGCATGTAGACATGTGTCCCGTGCAGACTGGCAAATATTCTTGTACGCCTGTTTTTTGTTTGAAATGACTGTACTGTGTTTTATAGGACGGTTAATGTCCAGCTGGTGGTTCTAATTTTATTCACTGTCAGTATCGTTATCACTGGTTATTTCGTAAAGCTGGGAAATGAATTGTGAATATTGAATTACGTATATGTTTGTTGTGTCTGTAAATATTTACAATTTCACATGCGTTATTATAAGTTAATTCGTAACTTATTTTTTCAAATATAAAGCAAGACAATCTACATCATGATTAGCCTGCGTCACAGTTCCTTTAGATAAAGGTTTTAAACACGCCTTCTGTGTGTTTGTGCGTTCGTGCTTGCGCGCGCATGTGTGTGTGGGTGGGTGCGTGTGCGGGATGGGGGGGGGTGAGTGAGGATGATTAAGCGGGGACAGAGGTCTGAATATGCAAGATATCGATGCACTTTTTCCCAGCTAATAAATACGTTAACATACATGTAATCTCGGTTTCTGAGTCCTTCAACTTTAAGAAAACACCGAACCCCTTTAGACTGGAATTAAATCCGACAATTTTGAACTTGTTTCTTTGCATTTTTATGTATTTTTACAGTTGATATATAAATAGATACAGACGGACAGAGAAAGACACCCCTATTATGCTCCCTTTGCCTTCCTTCTAGGTCGACTGGTTATCAACAATGTGAATTTAGTTGAACAGAGAGAGAGAGAGAGACTTTTGACGCTTTTATGTTTTATTGTCATTACCAAAGAGTTCTTTTGACAAGGGGGGAAGGGGTAACATGACAACAGCATTCATTTCTTCCTTTCACTGTAAACAAATAGTACCAACTTTTTCCCAGAGTGTATCAAATCAAATGTTAACAAAAACACGCAAAATCGGAATGTCCGGATGTCGTTGCACACAGGAGTAATACATTAACGTCAGGAAGAAAAACAAACAAAAATTGTAATAACGGTAGAAAGAAAAAGAAAACAAAAATTGTAAGACTGACTCAACCATCCACTCAATCAAATGATGATTTTTTCATCTTGCTGATCTCCTTCACGTGTGATGAATAGTATTTATCTCATATAAGGGAGTGAGTGAGTGAGTGAGTCAGAAGAGAGCGAGAATGTGAGAGAGAGAGAGAGAGAGACAGACAGAGAGAGAGAGAGAGAGAGATGTTCCCTATGTACACATCCAAATAAATGGTCCACGGACATGCACTGAGACGTTGGCACGTACGTCAGGTGCTGACCCAAGAGGACTGGAACACGGTGCTATACAACGGGATGAACTACACCTCCCCCTGGGCCTCCCTCTACTTTATCGCCCTCATGACCTTCGGCAACTACGTCCTCTTCAACCTCCTCGTCGCCATCCTGGTGGAGGGGTTCTCCACTGAGGTCAGTCCTCCCTGTGTTTCGCTGTAGGTGGAGACGGAGACGGGGGGAGAATATGCCAGGGGAGTTTGTGGCCATGGATGTGCATATTTGCGAAGTTTCTTCGGTTTGATTGCACCGCCCGTCATTTTTCTTCAGTAGTTTAAAGACTGACATTGCGTGGATGATAATGACGTTGAGGAGGGTCTTTATGTACATGAACGATAATGAAGATGGGGAAGGTCTTATTATACATGAATGATAATGAAGTTGTAGAGGATCCTTATATACATGAATGATAAAGAAGTTGTAGAGGATCCTTATATACATGAACGATAATGAAGTTGTGGAAGGTTCTTTTCCACATGAATGATAATGAAGTTGGGGGAGGGGGGGTCTTTCTTACAAGAATAATAATGAAGTTGCGGGGGGGGGGGGGGGGGGGGTCTTTGATATGATGCTTCTTAACAGAACTTGGACGAAGTTTGATATTTCAAACATGTTCTTTCAAACAACTCTTGGAAACAGAAAGGACTATTTGAGCTGGTGTTGAACTACAATGTTGCAAGTTCAACAACGTTCTACCTCCCAAACAGGATGAAGAAAAGAAGCGGGAGAAGCAGAGAGAGCAGGAGGAGCTGGAAAAACAGGAGAAGGAGAAAGAGCGCCAACGGCTGGCCGAGAACAACAACATTGGTGACGTCCAGAAAGAACCGGACAGAATCACCATTTCCGACTCCCTCGACCTCAAGAACAACAAGGAGAAAGGTGGGCCACCAAATTTCCTAGTGACACTGAAAAGCTCGGGTTTGTGTGTGTTCCTCGTTTCCGTGTAGTTGCAGCTTCGTTGCTTGTATGCAGCCGAGCAAGAAAAGGGTCAACACGGTGATTTGGTTTGACTCCTATACGGTAAGGGAGAGAAGAGCAGTTTTGTCAGCTTTTCTCTCATCGGCCAATCGAAACGGATATTTTGAATAAAGTTGGTTTTGCTGTTTGAAATTGTCATACTGATTCTACCTTATTCTTTTATAAATATTGTCGAGTAATTCAGAAGTGGAACGGAGGAGATTTCTCCACATCCGAAATATAACAGCTGTAATGGCCATGTGCTTGTGTCTTCATTTAACAAAACTTTTGGACGATGCGTTTTCGGATTCTAAAGTAGTGTTTACAACAACACAGTTTACTTTATTCTTCAGACACTGACACTGATACAAATTAAAGATTTTTAAATATCACATTTTGAAATTTTCGTGTTTTCTTTCCTCCGTTTTCAGAGAGGAAGATGCTGACTCTTCCGCCCCCAGTGTCCATCGTGGCCACCAGAGAGGACCACGTTGGTCAGACCCCCGCCCAGGACCCGCCCACCTCCCAAGAAGGGCCCCTGAACCCGCCCATCATCACCCACACGGCGGCCACCCCCATGGGCACCCCGATGGCCACCCCGCAAGGCTCGCCCAACGAGAGCACCCTGAAGGACAGCAACAAGCTGACGGTCTCCGTCAACATGAACCGCACGTCTCTCACCATAGAAGGCGACAAGAGCCCCGTAAGTCGATCGAGAGGTCAAGATGTGAGGCAAAATTACAAATAAACACACAACAAGGTGACAAGGTACAAAGCGACGCTTATTTAATTCTCCAGTGTGAAACAGACAAGTGATTTTTTTTATAAATATTCTGTTCGCAACACCAGAAGACGACGTATGTGTAGAAAATGCACTTGTCTAATATACATAAAATCTGTGTTACTTCACACTTTCTTGTTCATGTTTACCTGTATTCTGTGTGTTTCATTTTTGGTCGTAAACAACAGACATACAATTTTTTTTACAAATGCACACCAGATTGCAGCCTACAAGAGAAGCTTGGTTAAATCAGCTCGATTCAGCACCTAAAAGACTGAAAACTGAATCCCATACAGATACTTCCTCTGCATAAGATGCTGTAAAAGTACAATATTGTCCGCGTATATCATGCCCATTGTCGTTAAGACACGGAAGCAGAGAGAGAGAGAGAGAGAGAGAGTGTGTGTGTGTGTGTGTGTGTGTGTGTGTGTGTGTGTGTGTGTGTGAGTGTGTGTGTGTGTGTGTGTGTGTGTGTGTGTGTGTGTGTGTGTGTGTGTGTGTGTGTGTGTGTGTGTGTGTGATGCGGGTCCTTTGCATGCATGTGAACAAATTAGAAAGAATCCTGATTCCCATCTTCATTCTGTCCTCTACCTGTCACAGACCAGCCTGAGCTACAAGGGCTCCCCCCGGCCCTCCCCCCGCCTGAACCGGTCCAGCAGCCGGGGCAGTCAGCGGGGCAGTTGGCGCCTGAAGAACCGGCGGCGGAACGGGGACAAGACCAGCCTGGTAGTGGACAGCTTCTCCGACAGCGCTGACGACGTGGAGGACGACACCATGTCTTCCAGCCAGAACTCCCAGTCCCCCACACTCTACAGCCCCGGAGTTCCCGTCTCTCCGGGCGTCCTGAATCAGAGGTAAGGGCTGTTGGCAGGGTCGTCCGTGTGTGTGTGTGTGTGTGTGTGTTGTGTGTGTGTGTGTGTGTGTGTGTGTGTGTGTGTGTGTGTGTGTGTGTGTGTGTATGTGTGTGTGTGTGTTTCGTGGGGACAGGAAGGCGTGGGGATGGCGGGGAGGGGGTAGAGTGTGAATGTTTGTTTTGGAAGTTATTTGAGTACAATTGATGGGGTCAGGGAGTCTGGGTTTTTTCTTTGTTTATTATCATTAGCGATGATACATTTTTGGGCTTCTTTGAAGTAGTTAGCAAAGAATCACTTTATGCACTGCCGTTTTTTGTTGGATTCGCTTCGTGTTTTGACCGTCGTGGGAATAAAAACGAATGAATATTAGTGATATTTTTCAACAATATGCATGTGCTTCAGAAGTCATTTGCTTCCGTAAACTACCATTTGCATGACAATATTTCCGTGTAAACGTTTCCACTGCACTTTTGATGTATCGTCTTCTCATTCCATTTCAGCTGTGTCACGTATTATTTCAGGTAATATTCATTCGGTGTGTTCATGTATTGTGTTATTCACATCATTGGAAAAAATGATGACATGTTGTTTTTTCTCCATTTGTTTGCCCATTCTGTTAAATATTGTTTCTTCATGAACAAATCTTTCTTGTTACTTTATCTTTCTCTGTTTCGTTGTCTGTTCATTCTTTCTCATTTCGTTCCTGCTCCCCTGGTTTAGATACGACTGATGTCCTAGCATTACAGGTTTGAAAAGAGTGAGATGAGTTTGTGTATGTCATAAGCGATGTCGTTAGTTTGGTGTTCGTTGAAGCTTGCAATAGACGCCTGTGATTTTGTTTTCCCATTGAAGTCGGATGGTCGGGATGTGTTTGAGTTTGACTAACTTCTCCACACACGCAGAGAGCCTCCGCTGTGCCCGATAGCTTTAGGCTGAATCACCAACTGTCCAATTCCTATCGATGGTCTTACTGTTTGTGCTGAATGCTGTGGAAAAGATCTTCTTACCTTTTCTTCAGTTAAGGCTTTTTTTTCCAGTTTTGCGACTACTTTGGTTTCTTTGTTGAGACTTTCTTTTGGGTTCTTCCTTCAGTCTTTTCTAGTCAGTCTGCTACATGTCCCTGGGTATTGATATACCCAGGAGTCTGTCTAAGATGTGTGAAGAGCTTTGTTTCGATGCAGATTATTGATGATGGCACTGAATTAGTGCAGTCTGCCGCTGGGACTGTCTGAGGTAGTAAGTTGTAGAAATGGTGGAATTCTGAATGAAGACTTTTTTTCTTTTTTTTTATTTGTCCGCCACACTCTTTCAGATTCCTTTCGGCGCAGTTTAAAACTATGATTTCTATGACTGGATGTCAAGTGCGTGAAACCTCTCACAAAAGGCATTAAACGCTTAGAGGCAAAAGGGGCGTTGTACATAGTATACAAATAGGTAATAGAACCATTAACAAGTGTGCCGTACCCATCGCACACGGTCGAACCGTGTCAAGGAGGACGAAGCGGTCAGGTGACAGATGGCACCTAAGGTAGTAAGGAGTTCGGACCTGCCCGACAGCGAAAGGGGAGAGGAACATAACCACTAGGACCTCGGCGCACCAAGTGAGCGCTAAATACTCAGTTAGCTGAGGTTCTTTTGTAAACAGTCAGTGAAGAGCAGGAGTCTTGGACTCGTTCGGATGGTATTGCCGTGGGTCACTGGGTTGGTTCTATTGTCAGGCTGGTTGAACGCGCGTGGATGTTGTTATCGTAGCCCTCTTTAAGATAATTACTGTGTTAAAGTGGCCTCCGAAGTCGGCGGGAATTTTCGATGTCCATCTGGTGCCAAGTGTTTGTTTGCTAATCAATCAGGTAGGGATGTGTGTAAATGCAGATGTGTGGAGAATGTAGCGAATGGAGAATTCACAGCACTTGTGAACTAGGGGTTTGAGAAGCAGCATGGACAAAGGCATGGCCCGAAGGGGAATCCTTTGTTTCCATTCCTATATAAAGTGAGGGAGAACAACGAGAAGAAAAAAGAAGACCAGGAGAGAGAAAGAGAAGGCAGAGGAGAGAGAGAGAGAAGAGAGAAGGGTGGGCAGGACAGAGAACGGGTCGAGAGAAACGTGGTCCGGGAGATAGAAGAGACAGCAAAGTCTTAGGGAAAGACACGCTGGAAGAGAAGAAAACTAAGTTTGAAGCTCAGAGGTGGGTGAAGACAGACAAACTGAAATTGAACCCAGAGGTGGGTGAAAGAGACGAAGAAGAAGAGTTCTACGTCGAGATCCCAGAGACGACCACGAAGACCCAGTCCTGAAACCTGGAGCCAGTCAACCAAGGGCCTCACCATCAAGCAGTGCTGAAGAAGACGTGAAGAGACTTTTCAAGAACTGTGGTGTGGTGTGAAAGCGTGGTTGTGTGTGTGAAAACCTGGCCAGGTAAGAAGTCATTTTTATTATAACCCGGGATTAGGAAGTATTGATCTTTTATGTGTTGATTTGTTCATTTTGTGTAATTGGATTTTTCATGTTTGATTATAAGTAGCATAGAAATTGTATTTCTTGTGCTCAGTCATGTTAGAAGAGAAACGAATGCGTGACATCCCATTCCCAGAGAGAGGTGAATGTTTGGTGGGCGCATGAGTGTGGATATGCGTGTACGAGTGCAAAGATAACCTTGGTGTGTTAAACCTGACTAATAATACATGTTAAACCTGACTAATAATAATACTTAGTGCACTTAAGCAATACCATCACGATTTCCCCCGTCCTGGACACTGGAGCTCACCATTCTAACATGCTTTGAGATAAACAAAATATCAAATGAAAACTAGCTCGTCGTCTTTGAGATGATGCATTGACTGCTTTTTCGATAGATCATTTCCAGTGGTTTAACAATGGTTATAGACATCTATACCCACAGTTTCTGTCAGTGTAGTCTTATTCAACTGAGTTTTGTGAACAATGTGTGTCCTTGTTGTGTCTCATCTCTGAATGGTCTTTGTCCTGTTCCGTTCTGAGCCCATAGACTGTAAGCCATCACTCTGAAGTCCTGTTAGTCAGACAATAGTGACGTACTTCTTTCTAATATACCAGTCACTGTGTCTTATTTTTCATTCTGGTGTGGGAGGCATGTACTTGATAAACCCTTTCCTAGATGAATACAAAGGAGGGAAAAGCAGCCAAAGAAATTATTTATAGATGACGACTTTGAAGAAAAGAACTCCTGTTTCCAAATGAGATATCTATTTTTGACTCTCCCAACTAAAGCAGTACAAAAATAATTAAGGTCTTGACAATATGTTCATCGATCTATGGCTGTCATGGTGTGCTACATGACCGGCCATTTTCTCTTTTCTCGTCGGTAATAAATCTTAATTATTTATTCGATGTTGTGTGTGTGAAGTATTGAGTTCATTTCGGTTTCCGTCTTATGGGTCATTGCTTCAATCAGTATTGTCAGAGTGTTCTTCTTGATTTTGTGATTCCCTTAGTCATGGAGTGGTACTCTGACCTCTTTCTTCATTGTGTTACATGTCTCGTTCACCGTCATGATTTCACCAAATTACAGCTGAATTTTGTGTAAGGTTTGCTTTTCTATTCAATTTCTTGGTGTCATTTCTTTGGAACTTGCATGTTTTAAAAGTCTTACCGTATGGTACCCATCTCACGGTAGTATCTGACCTGCCTTTGCCTTTCACTGGACAGGAGACTTATCGGCTGATTCATTTTTAGAGTGGCTTGGAATATTAAATGAATACATAACGTTAGTATATATTTTAAATGACAAATTACCTGACTTTGACCTCCATGTACAAAAAAGGATTTTGTGTGGCCTTGGCCAAAAGTCAAAGTTGAAGAGGTTATACATGCGATTGGCAGAAATATTCTCCAAGTGTGGGCTGTTTTGACCTGTGACTGTGCCAAAGATCAACATCATAATGGAGTAATGAGGTCTGTTTTCGATGCGTTATATTCGAAAATATTAGCATTCAGAATATGTGTATGTAAGGTCATTAGCAACAAACAGAGCTCACGATCACGGTTGAAAAGTGTATGATTTTTTGTTAATGTTCAAACGTGATATTTATTTATGTGAGTAATGTTTCACAAACCACTAACGTTCACTGGTCAGTCTTACTTTTAACCTCAAGGTCACAACATGAAAAACTTAAACGGACTGTCGCACCGAAAGAAGTCACTCCACTAAGTACGAGATTTCATGATATGATTCGCACCAGATACAATGAAGTGAACGTTCTGATTAATTTTCACATTTGCAACGATTTCGGTTACGCTTCATTCACAAATTAAAAAAGTCATTTTTCTCAGAATTCTTATCCAGTGGAGTGACTGTAGATGACAGTCAAGGTTGCAATCGGGACAGTACTCCTCCTTAATAAAAAAAAAAAAGAGTTTTCTAAATAACTCAGATTGTTGGCTTTCTGGCTCACAGTTTTTCGATCCTTTGAAAACATCGTTTCACACTAACCTTGCACTAACCTTGGCTAGAGGTTCAAAGATAAAATAATTAATAGTAATGAAAATATTAAAAAAAACTATGAAAGTTTACAGTGTCAACACGAACAGCACTCAGGAATTAAGTCAAGATAATCGATTTTGTGTTATTTTTCTCAATTACACAAAAGTGGATCTCGATGAGTTGGAATGAATGATTAACATCTGTAAATCTTAATTTTTTTCGTGTACGATCCTCAGGTCCCTGTGACATTCACTGAGTGAATCAGGGGACTTATTCTGCTAGATTCTGCTTGCTATTAAATGGAAAACCCAGTATGGTTTTACTCTGTTGTTAGTTTTATAACTCCCTGTGGTGGGGATGTGGCGTTATGATTGCACATGTTAACTGGCTGAAATACATGATGAAGCGGGATGTAGCAATGAAATCATGGAACTACCATTTTAGCTTTATATCATGACTTCATCTTAAAACTGCACGTCAAATACTTTAGTTTTAAACATTTTGATAATAGACAAAGGTCGTTCTTATGTTCCCTGTTTCATGGCTAAAAGAAATGCTTCGTATTGCGTTCAGATTTCCAGGGATTATATGCTCAAGTCAATCAAAAAGTTGTATTTGGAATGTGCGCCGTATGCTAATAAAAGAATCCATGTAGCAGGTATGTTACTAACTATCAAATCATATTATTAAAAAAAAATCTTTCAAGAACAAAGGTTAAAAGATTTAGAACTGCTTAGGTATTCGAAATTCTTCGAAAACAGTATGATTATTAGTTACCCATAATCTAGTCTGAATCATTAATCTCAAGTCGCCCCGTCCTTGGCAGTGACTGCAACGGGCACCTGCCGCTGAACAACCAGCGCACATTCAGCCCCCAGAACTCCGTGAAGGGCACCCGCACCCTGACCCCCAAGAACTCCATCAAGAGCAACCACAGCTGGAGCCGTAACAACTCCATCAGCTCGGGCAAGAGTGTCTGCAACTCCTTCGAACTGAGCCGGCAGAACTCGTTCACCAGTCACCGCACGGTCAATTCGCTGGGCAGCGGGGCCTCCAAGGAGGAGCAGCAGAAGCCCAAGCCGCCGCATGACCTGCCCGACGTCAGCGTGGCCTTGGACCGGGGAGACTCCGAGGCCGAGAACGAAGATGACCCCGACGCCATTGACGAAACGGTGGGTGCATCTTCCGTCCAATGGCGACTCTGGGCGACAGACGAAGCAAAGGAAATTTTACCTCTTTCGTGTTTTATATGTCTTACTAACTGATATTTGTGTGAGATTGTTTTTACATTCAGAAATTAATGAATGTTGGATCAGAAAGCCGAGTGAATGCTCCGGCAATTCATGTTTTGAGGCAGTACTTGGCAGTCCATGCGTATATTCCTGCCGACAGCGAAGGCCAGACTATGGCTTAGAGCCTTTTACGCCAGAACTAGGTGCAAGGGATGCAAGGTGGAACTTTCATGATCCACAGTGTCCGAATAGAATGCGAGTGAAACTGTATTGAGTGTGATGAAGCTGGTCTCTGTAAATGATATGTAGCCTCTCTCTCTCTCTCTCTCTCTCTCTCTCTCTCTCTCTCTCTCTCTCTCTTGTTGTTTCTAAATTTAGATTTGGTATATCTGAAATTAATGCACATTTGCATCGCTTTAAAACTATGTATGGTAATGAGTTAGTGTGTCCATTGTGTTATATGGTAATGAGTGAGTGTGTCCATTGTGTTGTATGGTAATGAGTTAGTGTGTCCATTGTGTAAGGAGTCTAATGAGGACGAGCTTCATTTTGTTCTAACATGTTCTGTTCTGACTGATCTTCGCGTGAAATATATTCCAGCAAAATTCTATATGAATCCATGTTTATTTCGATTTTGTCTACTTATGGCATCGAAAGATGAAAGAATAGTACGTAAATTAGCATTGTATCTGCATAAAGTCTTTCAGTTAAGGCAAACACTTCATTCGTGATTTGTGGTGGAAAACATGCTTGTAATGGCCCATGAATTCTGCTTGAAATTGCATTATGATACATGTTAAACATTGTTACCGCCCCTCGTTCATATGGGGCTTTGGCCTTATTGAATAAATGATCTGAATCTGAATCTTTCTCTGTCTGTCTCTGTCTTTCTCTCTCTCTCTCTCTCTTAACAAAATGGTCTTGATGATGATGATGTTGATGGTAATCCAAAGTGTTCTTTTGGATTAAACAAGTGGACACTGGCCAAAGTGAACTCAATGTACAACATCCGTGTTGTCGTCCCTTCAGCAGTGCCATGTCAACCTCTGAGTTCTCCTTCTCAACCGAATAAGTACAAAGCAGTAACGTTCTGTGTTCGCCAGCGTCTGTTAAGTCAGAATGCTGTGATCAGTTTTATTGTCAGTCACAAAGTCTTTCGGACCGTGTGCGATGTTTGATGAAGATTTTGTCACGTGCTATGACCTGCGGGGTCCTCGTGGTCTTTTTCAGGACTGGAACTGCTCCTGGTGCCCGGAACCCAAGGGCTGCTTCCTGGAACGCCATGAGTACTCCATGTACATCCTGCACAATGACCATGCGTGAGTATCATCAGACCCCGAGTCTTGCAGTTCACACTGACCCCAGCTTTCATTCTTCGTGCTTTGTGCATTGCACTTCATTTCGCATCTTTTGGGTGTCTGCTGTCCGTTTTATATGGCGGTGTTAACTACCCGTGAAATCATCACACTAACGATAAGGTCTTCAGCGTGTACTTAAGACATCCCTTCGGTTCCTGTCTAATGTCGTACTTCTCTGTGTCTGTTAAGAAATAGTGAGAGGAAAAAAAAATTGGACTGACGCAAGGATGTAACATTCCTTTGGCAAAATTCACATTTCTTTCCGATAAGGGAAAACCAGCTTATGCCTTGAATTTTGCAGATTTATATTCTCAGACGTCAAAAATTGTTAATATTACCCTGTCTTCTATACGTTTTCTGTATCACCTTTCAAGACACGTAAGGGCAAAAGCAAGCAAGCAAGGCGCATACGCGCACGCACACGCACGCACACACATTTGCACACACATGCGTGCACGCATACGCACACGCACGCATGCACGCATACAGAGAGAGAGAGAGAGAGTCGGTTGCACAACAAGGAAGCAAAATAAACACACTCACACAGGAAGATTATGTCATTGCTTGTTCTTTGAATTCTATACAAGAAAACAAAACTTTGAGAGAAAGAGACGAGGAGAGATGGGTGGGGATGGGGGCAGCCAGTGCTTGTGGGTGAGTGTGGTAGTGATCATCAGCTGACTGCGAAAGTATGTGATCTTGAACTGGGAGACGCAATTATGAGGCCGTTCTAACTTCAAAAGCTTGTAATTACTATTTTTCTCTCTATTTTCGCATGAAAAACAGAATTTTCATCAGAAAACAGTGATAACTACTTAGTAAAGAAAATGGATATTGTTACGTGAAAACACCCATTGTGCGCTTGAAAACAGGCAGTTATATGAAAACAGGCATTTTTCACGTGAAAATAATGCGGACATAGGTATTTTCACATGTTTTAATTGGCTGTGTTTATTTTAAAGTATATTTTCATTACATAACTGTTTACACGTGAAAATAACTGATACTGTTCATAATATCTATTTCCTTCATATCAAAAAGACATAATTTTTTTTTTTTTTTTTAAAACAACAATCATGCTTATTGGAATCTCACGTGCTCCTATACGCAAGACCTCTCTTCGTGTTGTGTCTCAGAATACGTCGGTTCTGTCATTACCTCATCTCTCGACGCTGGTTCGACAACTGTGTGCTGTTTTTCATTGCCCTCAACTGTATCACTTTGGCCATGGAACGTCCGGACATTCCTCCCACCAGCCCTGTAAGTTGCTAGATATGTGCGGGAAAGGAGGGGGGGAGGAGGAGGAGCGTCATAGTGTGTTTGTGTGAATGTGTGTGTGTGTGTGTGTGTGTGTGTGTGTGTGTGTGTGTGTGTGTGTGTGGTGTGTGTAATTTCATATTTATTTACTTTTCGTAATACTGTCTGGCCAAAAACAATAAATAAGTAAAAGATTTAATGAATGAAAGTGCACAAAAACACTTATTTAACGTCAGTTGTCAGACATTAAAACAGACGGACACGCGCGCGTGTGTGTGTGTGCGTGCGTGTGTGTGTGTGTGTGTGTGTGTGTGTGTGTGTGTGTGTGTGTGTGTGTGTGTGTGTGCGTGCGTGCGTGCTTGCACGTGCGTGTGTGTGTCTGTGTCTGTGTCTGTGCGTGTCTCTGTGTGTATGGGATGTTAGTCTGTGAGCATGTGTGTCTTATGTGTGTGTGGTAGCGTAGAGACGAGTTGCATTTGTGCATCTACGTTTATTTGAGTATGCGTGTCCGTCAATATGTGTGTAATGTGAAATTTACTCTTTTGTTCCTTTCAGTAAAGTAAATGTGGTAAATGATACTAAATGTTTCATAGGCCTGTTTTGTACCGATTTCATACATACTTTGTTTCTTCCTAAATGCTTATTATCATACAATGAATGTGCAAACATCAAACCAGTGATAATTGAACGCGTTCGTATTTTCGCTGTCACGCGTTTTGTTAGTATTTTTTTCTTTCTGATGGTATGATTAAAAAAATCATTATTGTATATCTGTTAGATATCTGAACACACATTGAGTACTCTGAACACACAACGAGTACTCTTTGCCAATTTTTATTATGTGTGTGTGTCTGTCTGTCTGTCTGTTTGTCTGTCTGTGTCTGTGCCTGTGTCTGTGTGTGTGTCTGTGTGTGCGTGCGTGCGTGCATGCGAGCGTTCGTGCGTACGTATGAGCATACATGTGTGCTTGCGCATGTGTTTGTCTGTGTGTGTATGTGCGCTCGCGCGCGCGCGTCTTGCGTTTAAGCGTGATTGCACATCTGTGTGTGTGTGTGTGCGTGTGTGTGTGTGTGTGTGTGTGTGTGTGTGTGTGTGTGTGTGTGGCGTGCGCGCATGTGAGTGCGTGCTCTTGGATGTGTGCATGTCCGTGTATGGCCTGCAGTCTTTTCTGTCTTTCTCTGTATTCATGTGACGTAAATGAACCAACTGCTGTTTACACCTGTCCCCACTGATCTCATATTGTGTTCGCCCTGTGCTCTGTGCAGGTGTCACCAGAGGTAACCAATGCGTGAACTTCTCTTACATAGCAACCTGGCTGATCCTTTAGGCTAGGATGTGTGTGTGTGTGTGTGTGTGTGTGTGTGTGTGTGTTTGTGTGAGATCTCAGTATCTCGTTTCCCTATGTACTCTCTCTCTCTCTCTCTCTCTCTCTCTCTCTCTCTCTCTCTCTCTCTCTCTCTCTCTCTCTCTCTCCAAACAGAGGAAGTGTAAGTCCTCATATTTACTAATTGCTTATTGTTTGTCTTCGAGGTCCGATGACAGTGGAGTAGTTTCTGTTTGAATGATTGTTGTCTACGTAATCATAGAACAATTAGTGCGTTTGAAAACGAATGAAGTCGGTGTAACAAAATATTGTTTCGTATGGTTCTAATTAGCGATTTTGAAGAGGCCCAGCCTTGACCAAATGACAACGACTGGCTTGCAGGAAAGGGGTGAAGACTTACATTGTCTTATCAAAACCTCGGCAATAGACGTCATGTTTTTCGTGATCAGGGAAAAAACTAATACACAGGTGTATTTTTCGTAAATGGAAAGAAAGAGATTGGGAGGGGGGGGGGGGTGTCAGGAAAACAGACACTTCAAGATTGCAAAAGAACATACATAACATAACAACAACTTTATGTAGGTAAATTTAAAAAAAAAAAGATTAGATCGGAATCACAATAGTAGAAGGATAAGGTATTGTGGCTTCGGTCTCACAAACCAATATAAATATCTGTATGATTATGAGTAAACAGTGCAGTGTAGGCCTCCAAACCTGAACTATAGTTTGAATTCAAGCGATGACCTGGTTGTTACCTGTATTACACGTTGCTATAAAAAAAAAACTCCGAATGTGGCTACTTCTTTCCCATCCTAGAGTTAATGTATTATTGAACTATCAAAATTAACAAATCAGTGACCTCGTAAGTTCTGACACTGAAGTTTAACGTCATGTCATTGGAAGTCTTTGAAATCTTGTCTTTTAAAATGATATGTATCTCACTTCCTAGCAAAGTCTTGTCTGTCTGTGTGTCTGTCTGTGTGTCTGTTTGCCCTGATAACTGTCTGTCGTGTGTCTGTCTGTGTGTCTGTCTCTGTGTCTGTTTGCCCTGATAACTGTCTGTCGTGTGTCTGTCTGTGTGTCTGTTTGCCCTGATAACTGTCTATCCAGTTGCCAATAATATTCTGATTACGAAAACTGGCACAATTTTGCGACACCTTCATATGTTGGTTTGGGATTGTTTTGTTTTTTTTGTTTGTTTTAATCCAAATACAATGTTTAGCCCTTCCCTACACCTCTGCTTCTTCTAGACAGGTAGTAGATATTGTATGGATGTAGAGCGATTTATGCGACATTATAGCAGTTTGTGAGCACACGTATGTTGCGGGTGCGTCCGTCCCTTTGCGCGCATTTGTATGTGATGTGTATGGTGTGTGGTGTGTGTGTGAAAGAGAAAATTGAAACAAGGAGTTTGCGCGCGCGCACTCGGCTCTCTGTACGTATGAATGTGCGCGCGAGACAGTGAGTGTTTTTCTATAAAAAGAAACTACGAAAGAGATAATTTGTTTCGCTGCAGTCGACGTTCAATACATTCTTATAAAGATTCGTTAAAGATTCACAATTAATGACTCAAGAAATATGTTAGACGTGTTAATTTAAGACGTGTAAGAACACACACACACACACACACACACACACACACACACACACAAAGCATTCCCACACGAACATTATAAGAGTTTATAAAATTAGTGTGTTTCAAAACAGTTTCTTTCAATGTTGATTTGTAAACTTGCTTTCATTTATAAAACATATGCAGATTCTAATGGATCTTCTTGTTTATTCATTGATACATTTAAACTCTTGATTCTAAAAGGATATGTGTAATGTATTTCTTTAATTCAAAGGCCATAGAAATAGCTGACATTAAAGTTACCCACGTTCACTGCTGTTTGACATAATAAATTGTTCTTCTTTCGTCTTGACTTGTAAGGTCTCCACTTTCCTTTTCTCACGTTAAAGTTGACCACCTTTTTTTCTTCTCTGACTTGAACTCTCTCTACCTTTTTTCCTCTTTGATTTGAAAGGCCCACATTGACTTGAAAGTTGTCCATCTTTTTATTTCTCTTTGAATGGAAAGGTGTTTTTCCCCCTCTTTGACATGAAAGTTGTCCACCTTTGTTTCCTCTTTTAATGGAAAGACGTCCTTTCTTACCCACTTTGACTTGAAATGTGTCCACCGTCTTCCCTCTTTGAATGAAAAAATGTCCATTTTTTTCTCTCTTTGACCTGAAAGTTGTATACCTTTTTTTCCTCTTTGACTTGAAATTTCCTCTATGCTCTGTTTTGCTTTGAATGCACTCGGGCTAACGAAAGATTATTCCTTCCGTAATATTGTTGTATTGATCTGCATGCATGACGTCTGCTTTGCACCGTTACAGGAGAGGATGTTTCTCACCTACGCCAACTACGTGTTCACCGTGGTCTTCAGCATTGAGATGCTGGTGAAGGTACGTTAGTACGCGTGGATAAGATGACTACTACTTGTGAATTTTTGTTTTTTGACTACCTTCTGTTGGTTAACGAGTTTTACCATTCATGAATAATATGTACCCAAGAAGGAACCAGACAAGATGACCCCTAGTTTTAGGTTGTTTTTTTTTTCTGTGTTTTGAAAACAAAATATTAAAAGTTATTTGAAATAACCCCGCCAACCAATTAACCGTGGCGGAGTATTTCAAATACCTTTTAATATTTGTTTCAATTTCCGCCTGCAGTCACCACACTTTGCAACTAACTTTGAAAAAAAAAAAGTCGTACTATTTCATTTCACTTTTACCAGCATGCAGTCATTCTGTTTCATTCATCCATATGCCGAGCTATGTCTTCTAGTTGCTAGCATAATATGGCCAGTGTGTTTGTTCTGCTGGTTATCTTTTTTTTAAATTGCAAACACAATAAAATGACAGTAGAGGCCCGAGCGCAGAGCCATCGATGGAATAAACATTGTAGAGCTGAGAACATGCATTTGTACTGCCTTGGAGCTGTGCATTTATCTGGGTATGTTCATCGTTCTTTCTAATACGTCAAAGCACTATAGAACT
>CM065714.1:53108415-53130915 GCA_033310375.1 Conus canariensis
ATTGTATGCTCTTTGTAGGCTCTTGTCGTACAATCTGTATACTGTACAACATGAAGTTTTGACTGTATACTGTACAACATGAAGTTTTGACTGCGATCATCTGCTCTTTGCAGGCTCTTCACCGTGTAACATTCAGAAGTGTCGTCAGTAATTGTCTGCTCTTTGCAGGCTCTTCACTGTGTGATATTGAGAAGCGTTGAATGCGATTGGCTGCTCTTTGCAGGCTCTTCACTGTGTGATATTGAGAAGCGTTGAATGCGATTGACTGCTCTTTGCAGGCTCTTCACTGTGTGATATTGAGAAGCGTTGAATGCGATTGGCTGCTCTTTGCAGGCTCTTCACTGTGTGATATTGAGAAGCGTTGAATGCGATTGGCTGCTCTTTGCAGGCTCTTCACTGTGTGATATTGAGAAGCGTTGAATGCGATTGGCTGCTCTTTGCAGGCTCTTCACCGTGTAACATTAAGAAATGTCGGTTGTAATTGTCTGCGCTTTGCATGCTGTCATCGCAGTATTCGTATACTGTGTAACATAAGGACTGTCTACTTTGATTGTCTGCCCCTTGCAGGCTCTCATCGCACTGTTCGTACTGGCCTCCAAGGACGGTTGGGTCCAGATCATGTACACAGGACTGGACGCAGTGGGGGTCGACCAACAGGTAAGGGACCGGTTCGTGAGCAAGGCAAGGAAGGAAAAGATAACTGTGAAAGTTGTTCGAGTATTCAGTGCTCACGAAGATGGAGCTGAAATATAACAATCTCAATTCTTTTTTCGATTTTTCATTTAAAGAAATTTTAGTTTGGAGAATACTCTCAGCTATTTTTCTACCGTAATGGAAAAAAATAACACAATGTTGTTTTGAAAACAAAACACAGAAATGTAGGAAAATGCTGTGGCAAATCTGTTCAAAATTGCCAAGTTTTGTTGCTTAGGCTTTTCACTTGGTCGTTATGTAAAGAATTGTTGTTCATGTTTAAAAAAAAAGTGTGTTGTAAGACTTGATTATGTGGATATCTCATCATCACTGTCGTTCTGATATCGCTTAGCTGATCCTAGAAAGTGTAGACACAGTCGTAAATAATAATGGTAAACCTTTAATTATGATCTTTATTTTGTTGTTTGTGACATTGACTTAAGATCATTGCCAAAAGAAGGTGCATGTATTCATATGAACTAGAAAATGATTGGGTAGTATGGCAGTAGCCTCTCTTCTTTTAGGCTGTTTGAGTCTACTAAAACAAAGAATGGCAGAGGCCACGTGATTATCTATGCAGCCGACAACACGTGGACCTCTCAAGCCTGGCCACGGACAGACATCTGTTGTATCTGATGCGCTCTACCTGACAGAAGATTCCAAAAGCTATCGAATAGAACCAGTGTTTTTGTGTTGTTGTTGTTGTTTATACTATCGTTCTTGGTCCAAACGATTACCATAATTCATTGATAGGAAAAAATGTCCAATGCATATTGCTTTTTGTTTAAACATCCTTGCCCTTCTTTTGTTTTTTAACGCTTGAAAACCGTGTCCAGCGCTTACTGTTTTTTTTGTAAACATCCTTGTTCTCATGTCGTTGTTTAATGATTGAAAACCATGTTGTGGTTAATCTTTTCAGCCGAAAGAAAACTACAATGAATGGCGACTGCTCTACTTCATCTCTTTCCTTCTGCTGGTTGGGTTTTTTGTGCTGAACATGTTTGTGGGCGTGGTGGTGGAGAACTTCCATAAGTGTCGAGAATCACAGGAGAAGGAAGAGCGAGCCATGCGCGCAGCCAAGCGGCAGGGCAAGCTGGAGAAGAAACGAAAGAGTGAGCATGAGGACGCTAGCCCCACAGAATCTGGATCGGGTTCTGGTTGGTATTGTCTGCTGGGTCTGGCATCACATTAACAAGGCTTCATTCATAATGTAGCTCACTGTCTTGTAATCAGCAGTTAAAGCCATCATAATTTAGCGGGAAGGGTGGGCGTCGGCTGAACTTGTTTATATCCAAAATGGATCACTCTGTACCATCAAAATTGTTCATATCATACATTACGCCTCCCTTATAAGTTGAAAGTGTTTATTACGCCTGCCACCTACGTGGAAGGTGTAATTGTCATATTTTTGGCTCTCAAATATGTTAACATGAACTCGAATTCGAAATTAGTGTGTAATTCTGCAGGGGTAGATTATTGGTGCATTCGATCTTTTGTCGAAATAGAAAAGGCAGATTCTGTATATAAACAAATATCGATTGATAACAATCGTGGGATATCATTAAATTCATCTGACTCATAATGTGTTCGGCCATGCTCATATTTTGATGCTTCATGAAAACATCATGTCATTACATTCATGTGCTTTCAGTAGATAAAAGGATGGATTTACAGCAATATTTTCTTAAAGAGACGGGAAGATGACACAGGTATTTCAAAGCCTTGTTATGTGAAAGAACTAACTGTTTTGATCATTATTTTAAGTTCATTTGGTTTTTAAATGTGTAGAGGTGGATTAGTCTCTGTTTGTCAAATTTGGTTTGCACGTGTCCATCACATCACCTGGCTTAATCCCCTAAGGAAGGATACCGGATGGTCTAACAGCTGTTTCACTCCTTGATGGCATGGGTTTAATTTGGTTCATTTAACTCTGCCAAGCAGGCCATGTTTTCACCAAAGTCTGTTTCTTATTTTTGTTTATCAGATATACTGCGCTTAAACTACTGAACCGACTGTAGAGAAATTTAGTGCAAAGATGGAAATTTTGATCCCAAGGACGAATTCTTTCAATTTTGGTGTGCAGCTGCGACGCGGATCTTGACCAAAGAGCAAATCGTGGATCCGTTACACAAGATTATTACCATAATTTTTCCACTGAACATGAAAACCACGAAGTTACTGTTAACAACTTGGCAACTGTCTGTGAAGTAATGTATTTTCACGGACTATGAAAACTGTTTAGTTATGAAAACAGTGACCTTTTGTATTGTCCATGCCCTGCGACAGAAAACTTCATGAAAATGACACTTTCGACTGCTATTACTTCCCTTGGCGGTAAAATGATTTTGCTTTCACTCATGAACTTACTTCCTCACAGCAGTTTAAAGAAAATTAAAAAAAAAAAAAAAAAGAAAAACAGCGTGCTTATCAACCGTAGCTTTTCCCTCCCATATCACAGTAAACACATCTCTGTGTGTCTGAGTGGGGCTGGAGTGGGAGGAAGTGGGGTTACATTCTAGTACTGATCTGGATCAAAGAGCAGATCCATCCCTTGCACCTTGGCGAGGGTCCGCGCCCTCCTAAGTGCCTTTCTAGTTTCAACATGGTTTCTCTCTAATTAATTTAGTACATTTACCTCAAATTCTTCTCTCCTAGATGGTTTTCGTATGTACGTAGAACGATTATTTTGTTGATTCCTTTAATTTCTTTGACTTTCTTACAGAAACTGTTTTCCACTTTGTCTTATGTTGCTTGCTCGGTGTTTTCAGCCTTTCTGTTTGAAGTCTCTGTCTTTTTCGTGGGTGCTTTCTTTCTTGGTATTCGTCCTGTCCTGATTTTTCACCTTCGTGAGGGCTGCAGTACATTTATAAACTCGACTGTACGCATCCGTTTGTTCATCTATATCCTTCATAGTTTTCTCAACAGACTTCTGATTATTTATTTTATCCTGACAGAGGAATATCTTAACTTCGGATTGACTTGAAATACTAACAGATCGCTGGTCAGTTTTCATGCCTTTTCCCAAAAACCCGCAATCATAAGATCGGCATGAAGGCGTTTTTGAGGAGTTCCAAGAGTTTGTAACGTTTTCCGAAAACAAGCATAATCAAACACAGTCCACAGTAACCATCACAGTGTGTTTACACTGCTGGTCCTTGGAGCAGGTCTGATCGCGTTTACTCACATATATGTTCAATTGTTCACCATGGATGTTTTCCTTTGAATAGGGAGGGGAAAGTTTTTTAGATGGATCTACACTTCTGACATGTTTGTATATAGATATATATGTGAGTGTGCTCTACGCAGTGTGTCCAAGTTTGTATTTTCGATATTTTTAAACGTAGCGTCTCTGAACACTCGTCTCCTTATTTCAAGATTTTGAGAGAGAGTCTGGGCTATTTTCCTTTACTCTGAATTGTATACTTTGGAGTTATTGAGTATCTGTGTTTTAGAAAATCGGTTTTCATGCAGCCTCATTCATAAATTCAACTAAAAACGTGCATTTGTTTTAGCAAACAATAGCCACAGGATGAATTATGATTTGATTCGAGTTATGGAATTCGTTTCTTCAGTTAATTTGCAATACAGTACACAAAATTCCATAACAGTGCAACAAATGCCAGAGGCCCCTATTTATTGGAAAGACTGCACTCTTTTTTTCAAGTCTAATGAATTAAATCACCGAGTCAGTGCTGCTGAAAACTTGGCTGTTAATCGCATGGCTTCTGGTTTGTCGCAGTTTTGTTAAAATTCGTTTAAAATGCAAACTCGGCCGTTTCTTTTTGCCGAAAAATGCCGTTTTCTACCATCATTTGAACCGGTTTGATGTCGGGGTTTGGAGATTAAAATACTGTCGCGTTTTGTCCAGTTTAGTCATATTTTAAAATGCAAGTTCAGTCATGTTTTGTATCATTGTTTTTTTATTCTGTTTGTTTATTTTGGTTTATGGGAGCAAAAAATACCCCACTTGTTTACTGTTTATTTTGGTTTAGTTTGTTCTTCTGTCCAAATTCTGCCATGTTTTAAAATGGAATTTGCTCTTGACCCGGTTTGATGTTGAGATTCACATACAGAACATTGCGTCTGTCAAGCAAAATGGATTGCAATGTCGCTTTCTTTTATATATTTTTGACTGACCCCAAACTATTGAAGCATTTTGCTTATTTTTTTACCAGTGTGCTGGTTTCTCCGGAAAACGTGGCTTATTTGTCAATTATTTCAAAAACTTACAAAAGACAGAAACCAGCTGTTTTAGCGATCGCAATATCTTCTTCCATATGGGCTTTATCAGGCTAGCGCGTGACATTAAGAAAAGTTATGAATACACGAAAACATTTTGACATATGTATAAACAGGACAAACTACGAAGCAATAGGATGGATGCACTAGCACTGATCTGCGCTGTTAACGTTCAGAACATGTATACATACATATCAATCCCTGCATCTTCTGTACCCACACACCCTCACACCTCACATCCCTTCTTACCCCCTCAGCCCCTTCCCCCTTTCCCCATCTTCCTTCGCCTCTTTCAAATCGGGCACATACGGAAGCCTACTGGCACACCTGATGGCAAAGAAACAGAAACCAAATCTTGGATGACAAGCGTAAGCAAACATGGGAACGAGAAACTGGGCTGGTACTCCTGTCTTGTTCTTCATGCAGTATTGCTTGAATGTGTTTATCCCAAGTGACAGCTTAGATATTTTTCTTATCATTTTCGAGTCTTTGACGATCATACCTTTTCCCGTTTCGTTGCATTGAAAAATGAAACTGGGTGAGGTAAAGCCTCTGGGTTTTTTTTTTTCAATAGCAAGTTTTTTTTACGTTTGTAAAACGAAAATATGGTCACATAAAAAAAACGTGTTGGACTAACCCCACGCAAACAGACATTGTGTTTGCTACACGAGCATTGTTACCATTACATCAGAGGAGTGTGTGTGTGTGTGTGTGTGTGTGTGTGTGTGTGTGTGTGTGCGTGTGTGCGTGCGTGCGTGCGTGCGCGCGCGCGCATGCATGCATGTCTGTGTATATATATGTGTGTGAATGTTGATTAAAATCTTGAGGGAAAGCCGTAACAATTCAGCATGTAACGGTCATGTTGTTCCTGACAAAGACAGAAATGCAGCACTTTTCCCCTTTTTTTTAGGACAGAATTTGTATTGTTCAAGCAATGTATGAACATCTAGTCCTGCTCTGCTTTTAGCTGTTTTCCTTTTGTTCGTTTATTAGGCTTTGCTTTTGCTTTTCAGTTGCAATTATGTTGTCTGTATATAGCTTTATTTGCTTTCCATGAGTCAAGTGTTGCAAACTTCACCGTCTAGTGTTACGTGATTGCACTTCGTTTCTCATTCTTTTAGCATTCAGTGAAGTGGATTCTTTTTTTTTTTTTTTTTTTTTTTTCTTTTTTTTTTGGGGGGGAGGGTTATCGCTCAGACATGTTTTCGTTTCAAAAGTTATCTTTATACCAATACCATTTGTCTTTGTTCTCTCTGGTTCATCCGCCCCTGCCGTTCTGTTTAAATCTCTGGTAATATTTCAGTTTTAAAATGCAGTTATTTCAGTATCAACTATCATGTCTGTGTGACGAGGCATTTAAGTAGATTTTGCTTCCATTGAAAAGATTTGGGCAGAAACCTTTTTGTGGATCATCCGGCTTCCACCAGCCTTTATCCTGCTTTTTTTTTTCTTTTTTCCTGTTTACAGAATATTGTCGACGACAGCATGTTTTTAGAATGAAAACTGAAAGAAGCTATCGGCGCCTATGCAACTTCAGTGTTTCAAGTAGTTTTTCGAGAAATATTTCAAAGTTTTCTGCCATGATTATTTCACACATATTTTTAGTAGACTTGCTAGACTGGAAATTAATTACCCACGTTGTTTTTAATTGTTCAGTCTTGAGTGAGTGTCAGGAACAATCTAAACAGTTGATCATTATGTGCGCTAAATGCCGACAGTTCATGGGATCATCACTGGTTGCAAAAAACAAAATGCTGTGTTGAATATTAAACTGTCCTTGATACTGATATCAGTTTCAGAAACATAAGACGAATTGGGTTGTCACTGCATTCAAAACAAAACAAAACTACGTTCCTCCCAATAAAAGCAGGACATCACTTTGATAACATTTTCAAGAACTATACCTTAAAAATGTTAATGCTCTGTCGGAAACCAGAATAGTTTCCTCTTTGAATACAACAGAAATTATCGACTACAGCGGCGGCATTGAATTTGTTAATTACTTCAGGAGTGATTTATCACTTTGAACAAAATGTAATTAAGGATTAAACTGATAGGCTAGGGAAAGGAGGATAGAGAGAAGAAAAAAGAAAAAATACAGATAACTGTTTTAACAGTGAATAATGTGTACGCAAATCTTGCAGCTTTGTTCAAATGGAAGGTGAACCACATGAACCACAATTTTTAAATGGGAATCAATTAAGATATTCATCTCTGAACACAATGCCACTGAAAGTGCCTTTTTGTTCTTGTTGTGTTGGAAATCTTTTCAACCTAATGCTTTTTAACCATTAAAATTGATCGTGGTTAGAATAGTGTTTTAGTAGCACTAATTATCTATAGCAAAAAATGCACGTATCTTGATGTTGTTTTTGTTTCAGTTTTGGTCACTCCCTATGCCAGACTCAGTGTGATTGTATGGTCGCTTCTCAATGGACATGTCATGTTCTTCTGTCATGTTGCTAACGAATAATCTGAAGGTTGCAGAGTACAGTTGCCGAAGATTGGCAACACTTTACAATGGCTTTTTGACAGAAGTATTTATCTCTAAATGTTTTAGTCTTAATACATAAACTGCGGTAGTTCTGCTGTTGAATTCTAACACGTTATTTTGATATGTCATTTCCATATCGTTGCTGTTCATTTAAATTGCCAATAAAAGCTGATAACAGATGGATAGATACATAGATAGATTGTATGCATAAGTACATACATAAATATGCAGATGTACATATTGTCAGCTGTTTAAGAAAAGAATGAATGTAGCGACAAGTTATCATTTGAAGTGTGGATGCAAAATGTATCAAAGTGACGCATTACCATTACAGTTTCAAGAATGTAAAAAGCTTCCTTGTAACAATATGTTTTTCACGTTGTGTTGAGAAAAAAAAGACTGATTTTTTTTTTTTTTTCAACAAGGAAATGTTTGTACAAGTCTTGTCACGCGTATTTGTCGAGCGCGTGTTCAGTTTACAGAAGAAAAATTATTCATAATCGAATCTGGTTCGCATATAATGTGTATGATTCCTTTTCTGCTTAGTGTTACAGACACGGGAATTGATATAAAGATACCATTTTTCATGTCAAAATATAAAACAATTACTTAGTGAAAACTCTCTCTCTCTCTCTCTCTCTCTCTCTCTCTCTCTCTCTCTCTCTCTCTCTCTCTCCTTGATCGCATAAAATTTTTGAGTTCTGAATTCTCTCAGCAGTCTTTCAAAACTATTTTAACAAGGAAACTTGTTTCAAATAGTGTCCTCTAGTGTGTCTATTTTTTTATCACAGATTCGCTTCATGTACATATAAAAAAGTAATTCGTCCGATTATATTTGCTCATATACTAAAACAAAAACTTAAACGTTTTGTTAAAACAATATCATACTGGAGATTATTCGCCTTGTCTGCTCTGTGTCCACAATTATCATACATATGAGATCACATCATTGGTCTCTCCAATTTGCATTTCATTTTGCAGGATAAGGAAATAGTTTTGCAATTTTTTTTAATCTCTGTTCGTTTTTTGACGACGCACACGGTTTATCTCATATGCCGTTCGTGGCAAAGTCGAACAAATTATTGGCTGAACATATACATTCTTCCTCCTCTTGTGGTAATACGCTCACATCATAGTTTTTCTTAGTATTCTTCTTTGGCCGAAAATATCGATGGGAAGTGACATAATTCATATTTCATCTTCATTATCCCAGTTTTCGGTTCGTTTGTAACTGAATTTGTGTTTCTCTATCATATTAAAAAGGATTGTTTTCGAACCGTACAAAACTTACCTGCCTTTTTCCCCCCGTCGTTTGGTCTCTTTGCCGGTGTTGGTTTGCTGGAACCGCTCTGTTTTGTTGCAAAGTGAGGCGACTGCAGGCGGATATCTAAACAAATTTGAAAATTTATTGATAAAGCTCCGCCCAAAAAAAACGTTGACAAACGAATCACAAGACAAAACACGACGCGTTTAGACCTCTTAGGTCTTCTTCAGGCAAGATACACAACACTCGGGACAACGAAAATGAACGAACAATCACTTATCTTCATCCAATTTGGGGCAAGGTGGGCGTTGAATCTTGTCCCGAAGTGGATGAAGATAAGTAATTGCTCGTTCATTTTCGTTGTCCTGAGTGTTGTGTATGTGTATCTTGCCTGAAGAAGACCTAAGAGATCGAAACGCGTCGTGTTTTGTCTTGTGATTCGTTTGTCAATGTTTTTTGGGCGGAGCTGTATCAAAATTTTTTCAAATTCGTTCTGTTTTGAACAAAACCAGGTAGCGCTAAAAGTATGCTAAAACGGTGAGTGTGTGTAGCTGCCTTTCATCTTTGTTCTGCTCTATTCATTCTTCATGCGGTCAGTTGTCGTCTTTCTTTGTGAAATGCTTCCGTAACTGTTCTGTGCTGTTGAAAAACAGTTAAATGAGAATCGTGCATGAAATTCATTTCAATGGGGAAAAAAGTACTCGTTTTGATAGTTATATAATCATACCTATGTGTTCAGTAACATTTTTCCTTTAAAAGGTACATATCTGAACGAAAATATTTCAGTAGTTCACAAACACCACGACGTCGGTTGAAAAATTCATTTCTCTGTTTTAATGAATACATTTTACAATTTTGTGTGATAATGATTCTGATATCTTGAAAGGAAAAGTTGTGATATTTTTTTACATTTTCAACAGACCTTTTCCTTTTTGTTTTTTAAACTGACCTCAACTGATTTTCCTGGCACAGAGTTGCAAGAGGCACCTTACTGGTCGCCATACTCCAAGCCTCGCCTGGTCATTCACACTGTGATCAGCAGCAAGTACTTTGACCTGGCCATCGCTGGTGTCATTGGCCTCAACGTCATCACGATGGCCATGGAGTACTACATGATGCCCGAGGTGAGTGGCCACAGATTGACTGCCATCGCTTGGACCCGTCATCCTTCCACAATCTGTCTTTGTGTCCTGATGTCTTCCAGTGTGTTTTTGTGTCCTGATGTCTTCCAGTATGTCTTTGTGTCCTGATGTCTTCCAGTGTGTTTTTGTGTCCCGATGTCTTCCAGTATGTCTTTGTGTCCTGATGTCTCCCAGTGTGTTTTTGTGTCCTGATGTCTTCCAGTATGTCTTTGTGTGTTCTGATGTCTTCCAGTATGTCTTTGTGTCCTGATGTCTTCCAGTATGTCTTTGTGTGTTCTGATGTCTTCCAGTATGTCTTTGTGTCCTGGTGTCTTCCAGTATGTCTTTGTGTCCTTATGTCTTCCAGTGTGTTTTTATGTCCTGATGTCTTCCAGTATGTCTTTGTGTCCTTATGTCTTCCAGTATGTCTTTATGTCCTGATGTCTTCCAGTATGTCTTTGTGTCTTCTGATGTCTTCCAGTATGTCTTTGTGTCCTGATGTCTTCCAGTATGTTTTCCAGTATGTCTTTGTGTCCTGATGTCTTCCAGTATGTCTTTGTGTCCTGATGTCTTCCAGTGTGTTTTTGTGTTCTGATGTCTTCCAGTGTTTTTTGTGTCCTGATGTTTTCCATCCAGTGTGTCTTTGTGTCCTGATGTCTTCCAGTGTGTTTTTGTGTCCTGATGTCTTCCAGTGTGTTTTTGTGTTCTGATGTCTTCCAGTATGTCTTTGTGTCCTGGTGTCTTCCAGTATGTCTTTGTGTCTTGATATCTTCCAGTATGTCTTTGTGTCCTGATGTCTCCCAGTGCGTTTTTGTGTCCTGATGTCTTCCAGTATGTCTTTGTGTGTTATGATGTCTTCCATTATGTCTTTGTGTCCTGATGTCTTCCATTATGTCTTTGTGTCCTGATGTCTTCCAGTGTGTTTTTGTGTCCTGATGTCTTCCAGTACGTCTTTGTGTCCTGATGTCTTCCAGTATGTCTTTGTGTCCTGATGTCTTCCAGTGTGTTTTTGTGTCCTGATGTCTTCCAGTATGTCTTTGTATCCTGATGTCTTCCAGTGTGTTTTTGTGTCCTGATGTCTTCCAGTATGTCTTTGTGTCCTGATGTCTCCCAGTGTGTTTTTGTGTCCTGATGTCTTCCAGTATGTCTTTGTGTGTTCTGATGTCTTCCAGTATGTCTTTGTGTGTTCTGATGTCTTCCAGTATGTCTTTGTGTGTTCTGATGTCTTCCAGTATGTCTTTGTGTCCTGGTGTCTTCCAGTATGTCTTTGTGTGCTGATGTCTTCCAGTGTGTTTTTGTGTCCTGATGTCTTCCAGTATGTCTTTGTGTCCTTATGTCTTCCAGTATGTCTTTGTGTCCTGATGTCTTCCAGTATGTCTTTGTGTCTTCTGATGTCTTCCAGTGTGTTTTTGTGTCCTGATGTCTTCCTGTATGTCTTTGTGTCCTGATGTCTTCCAGTATGTCTTCCAGTATGTCTTTGTGTCCTGATGTCTTCCAGTATGTCTTTGTGTCCTGATGTCTTCCAGTGTGTTTTTGTGTTCTGATGTCTTCCAGTGTTTTTTGTGTCCTGATGTTTTCCATCCAGTGTGTCTTTGTGTCCTGATGTCTTCCAGTGTGTTTTTGTGTCCTGATGTCTTTCAGTGTGTTTTTGTGTTCTGATGTCTTCCAGTATGTCTTTGTGTCCTGGTGTCTTCTAGTATGTCTTTGTGTCTTGATATCTTCCAGTATGTCTTTGTGTCCTGATGTCTCCCAGTGCGTTTTTGTGTCCTGATGTCTTCCAGTATGTCTTTGTGTGTTATGATGTCTTCCATTATGTCTTTGTGTCCTGATGTCTTCCAGTATGTCTTTGTGTCCTGATGTCTTCCAGTGTGTTTTTGTGTCCTGATGTCTTCCAGTACGTCTTTGTGTCCTGATGTCTTCCAGTATGTCTTTGTGTCCTGATGTCTCCCAGTGTGTTTTTGTGTCCTGATGTCTTCCAGTATGTTCTTGTGTCCTGATGTCTTCCAGTGTGTTTTTGTGTCCTGATGTCTTCCAGTGTGTTTTTGTGTCCTGATGTCTTCCAGTATGTCTTTGTGTCCTGATGTCTTCCAGTGTGTCTTTGTGTCCTGATGTCTTCCAGTATCTCTTTGTGTTCTGATGTCTTCCAGTATGTCTTTGTGTGTTCTGATGTCTTCCAGTATGTCTTTGTGTCCTGATGTCTTCCAGTATGTCTTTGTGTCCTTATGTCTTCCAGTATGTCTTTGTGCCTTGATATCTTCCAGTATGTCTTTGTGTTCTGATGTCTTCCAGTAGGTCTTTGTGTGTTCTGATGTCTTCCAGTATGTCTTTGTGTCCTGATGTTTTCCAGTATGTCTTTGTGTCCTTATGTCTTCCCGTATGTCTTTGTGTCTTGATATCTTCCAGTATGTCTTTGTGTTCTGATGTCTTCCAGTAGGTCTTTGTGTGTTCTGATGTCTTCCAGTATGTCTTTGTGTCCTGACGTCTTCCAGTGTGGTTGTCTTCTGTTGTCTTTCAGTATTTCTTATATCCTGTTGTCTTTCTGCATGTCTTGTATTCTGTTGTCTTTGCGTGTGCGTTGTCTGTCTTTGTGCGTCCTGCATCCTGCTGTCTTTCAGTGTGTCTTGTATTCTGTTGCCTTTCAGTGTGTCTTGTATCATGTTGCTTTTCAGTGTGTCTTGTATCCTGTTGTCTTTCAGTGTGTCTTGTATCCTGTTGCCTTTCAGTGTGTCTTTGTCACACTGCAGGGGAGTGGATGTGGTGAGGTGCGTGTGGATGCTTCACTCACTCCGCGTTCTGATTCAGGCTATCAGACACGAAGAGCCCGATGACTATTTCGAATACATTTATTTATGCACATATGATATGATGGACGATATGATGATCGGTGGACAATGTGATAATGATAATAAACTATGTATTATTACGAAGCTTTCATTCACTGACTCACACCAGGCTACTAACAAGATTGAACATTAATGCGTGTATGCGTGCGTGCGCGGGTATCTGTCGAATATACGTATCTTGGTTGCGTCGGCTTCCCTGGAACCCGGGTTACTCGCCGTCGGTCGCGATCGGCTTGTCAAAGCAACGTTCGTACAGTTCCAGGAAGCCGTCGATCCACGGATGTCTTCGTGTATATAATATATAAATGCAGTTACGGTTCACCCCAACACTACACCACAGCTCAGAATAAAGTTTCCTCTTTTTTCTTTCACAGCACTTGTAAGAAACAAGAATCCTTGGCGCGATGACCGGTTCCAATTTCCCAGAATAAACTAAAACATCCTCTTCTCTTTTTCTCCGTCACCCAGAAGCACGAATACCTTCCCTTCGACGAATAAATACAAGTTTGTTTTTTTCTTCTTGTTAATACGTAGTCACACAATTCTTCTTGCAGCATAACAGGTCAGCACGAATACCTTCCCTTCGACGAATAAATACAAGTTTTTTTTTCTTCTTGTTAATACGTAGTCACACAATTCTTCTTGCAGCATAACAGGTCAGCCTTCCCTTCCCGAACACGCGAAGTCACTAACGTCCCGTAGAAGTCCATACAAGAAACACACGTACACACGGGTGGAAATATTGACTGAAGGACTTGGCGACGAAATAAGATAAGATAGGATAGGAGATGATAGAATATGATCGGATAAGATGATAATACGACAGGATACGATAGAATACGACAGGATACCATAGAATACGACAGGATACCATAGAATACCTGCAACAGAGATAAAGAGTCCTTAGCTCATTCTCCAACATTACTAAATAATATACATCATCTACATACACGCATTTACAGTCACACTATTCACCTACTGTAGCCTGCATTCGCTCTGAAAATAAAAGAAATCAAAAATCAATGGTAACGAAGACGCAGGTCGGCACTCCGCTCGATTCAATCATAATCGTCGGACCTGAAACATTCTACAAATGAATACAACCCAAACAGACCCTCCTGGCTTCATCGATCTGCTCCTCTGTGGATGAAAGCATCTATTAAACCTGCTAGCACCGATCTCTTACCTCAACAGGTATATTAAGCAGCCATAGGCTCGGGAATGATCGACTCTGTGCGGTTAACTGTCAAGACATCATCTAGGCAACTGGGTCCAGCCGCGCGATTGGACAAACCACGGCGACGGCCTAACATCACAAAGACAAAAGGGTTACTTATGCGATGACTCGATTTCCGAACGACGTCATACTACACCTTGCGTCATTCCACTCATACGTAAACATCCCTCCATTCTCTCCTCTCTCTCCCTTCACTCTCTCTCTCTCTCTCTCTCTCTCTCTCTCTCTCTCTCTCATCCATCCCGCTGATTGTCCAGTCATATTGTCCATGACAGTCTTGTATCCTGTTGCCTTTCAGTGTGTCTTGTATCCTGTTGTCTTTCAGTGTGTCTTGTATCCTGTTGTATTTCAGTGTGTCTTGTATCCTGTTGTCTTTCATGTGGTTCTTGTATCCTGTTGTCTTTCAGCGTGTCTTGTATCCTGTTGCCTTTCAGTGTGTTGCTTTTATTCTTGTTGCCTTTCAGTGTGTCTTGTATCCTGTTGTCTTTCAGTGTGTCTTGTATCCTGTTGTCTTTAGTGTGTCTTGTATCCTGTTATTTTTCAGTGTGTCTTGTATCCTGTTATCTTTCAGTGTGTCTTGTATCCTGTTATTTTTCAGTGTGTCTTGTATCCTGCTGTCTTTCAGTGTATTTTCTGTATGTTTGGTGTGTCTTGTATCCTTTTGTCTTTCACTGTCTGGCCTTCAGTTGTTCTTTAGTGACATGTGTCTTGTTTCTTTTTGTCTTTTAATGTACATCGTATCTTATTGTCTTCAGTATGTCTTCTGTTCTATTGTCTTTCCCTAATTATGATTACAGTAACGATAACGATCATAAAGATCAATACACTCACTTGTGCCTAGAGTGGGAGCTGGGGAGCTGAAGGTGTTTCCAAAAACAGAGGAAAGGCACTGAAAAAAAAAATCAAGAGAAAAAAAAAAAACATATGTTGAATCCGCAGTTTTCTTCAAATTCTAGCTTCTGTTGCCCAACCTCTCCCCATCTCTCTCCGTCCTCGACTGGGTCGGCTTTTTACAAGACAGTGGAGATAAAAGCGTTAACACAGAAGTTATTGGGGTGGGGCGGAGACTGAAAAGCATGACTGGAAGTGAGTAGATGTTCATGTGGCGTGGTGTGCAGGAGCTGCAGTTCGCCCTGAAGATCTTCAACTACTTCTTCACCAGCGTGTTCATTCTGGAGGCCGCAATGAAAATCGTGGCCTTGGGCTTTGTGCGCTACATCCGGGACCGCTGGAATCAGCTGGACATCCTGATTGTCATCCTGTCCATCGTGGGCATCATCCTGGAAGAGATGAGGACCAACGTCATCCCCATCAACCCCACCATCATCCGCGTCATGAGGGTCCTCAGAATTGCCAGGGGTAAAGTGTCCGTTATCAGACAGTGTGGGTGGGTGGAGGGGGGGTGAGGGTGCAGGGGGATGAGGGGCAGGAGTGTGAGAAAGTGACAGGAGTAGAGGGGGACTGGTCTTATGTGGGTACCCCGTCCTAACTGGAAGAGCGTGTTTAGAAGCCTATGTCCAGCTCTGCACCGTCTTGAGGACAGTGATGCGCGCTCTGATTCTTTGCGCCAGTCAACGCACTTTCCGTTTAAACCACTGGGATGGAGGATGGCGTGTATAACCGAGTTCTGCGTATATGTACATGCGTGAGCTTGTGCATCTCCATGCACATGTTTGTGAGGCTGTTAGAGCCTCACAAAGAGAGAAGGGAGAGAGAGAGAGAGAGAGAGAGAGAGAGAGAGAGAGAAGCGGTGGAGGGGGAGGTAAAGTTTTTCTTTCTGAAAAATGATGAACATGAATCTGGTTAGGTTAAAGTCACGAAGCCCAATGGCCGTAGAGACAGTGAACTGTTAGAGGCTAGCCGTGTCCGGGGCACAACGGTTTTGGAAGACGGAGCCCATCCCTTTCCTTAACTTCCCTGACTTGAACCAGGTGTCCATTTACTGCTGGGTGGACAGAGAGAGAGAGAGTTTTCAAGCTGTGAAAATACAGCCCCACAGGTGGTTCGAACTTACGATCAACAGCTCCGCAGGCAAATGCTCTAACGTTTTGACTACAGGTTCTGATAAAGATTAAAAACCGAATGAAATTCAAAACGGTTAGAAATATTTCGGTGTGTTTTTTTCTAATATCACACCTAGGACTACCGCTAAAATAAAAGCATGTTCTTCACATTGTGCTGAGACGTAGTGACATGACGTGCACAACTCCTGTTTGCCACAGTACTGAAATTGCTGAAGATGGCCAAAGGGATCCGCGCCTTGCTGGACACTGTGATCCAGGCCTTGCCCCAGGTGGGCAACCTGGGCCTCCTCTTCTTCCTCCTCTTCTTCATCTTCGCTGCCTTGGGCGTGGAGCTGTTCGGCCGCCTGGGTAAGTAGACCTGAAGTCTGTCTGATAGGTCTACAGACGCTGTCAAGGTACCATTTTTGAGAACTATTGAGAATGTTATTGTTTTGGGGTGGGGTTTTTTCTGCACTTTCAGAGAGACGGTCCAGATTTCTACTTTGCAAAACAGATTTAGATGACAAAGCGATGTTGTTTATTGTGTTGTTTTGATTAGCGGAAGGAATGGCTGATTGCACATACATTCATTAATCGTCACATGTATTTTGTGATCAACGCGGTTTTGTTAAAAGATATTAGTAACGTCTTAAATTTTTGCTTCAGAGAATATGTTGCCTTATGACTTTCTTTTCTTACATGTATACAGTATTGATAAAGATGAAGAAAATTGCTGTGTAGTTTCCCTGTCTTCCATTCTTTGAGAACAAGACTTACCAGGCATGAACATGTTGGTGCTGTAATTTCCCGTTTCCACCGTTTCAGAATGTTCCGTGGAACACCCCTGTGTGGGCCTCAGTGAGCATGCTCACTTCAAGAACTTCGGCATGGCCTTCCTCACCCTCTTCAGGGTGGCCACTGGGGATAACTGGAACGGCATCATGAAGGTCAGATTGCCTGGAATTCCCCTCTCTTCCGTTCGCCCCTGCCTCCCTTCTGTGCCCACCTCTCTCCATCCCTGGTCTTCAATAAGAAGTCAGCTTTTCTCTTTCTTTGTAGTTAATGCTCTGACACAATTTAAAGCGGCTTTGGAAAGGTTCAGGGCAATGGTGTTCCCGTTTTTAATTCTGATTTCGTTTGTTTGAATTCAGGACACGAGAAGACTTAATTATCATGTGTATAATCTGGGGTTACATAAATAGGGTGGAGGATATACTAACACAATGACAACATACCAAACATTGTGTAATAGATTATATATCGGTTGGACATAAAATTCAAAGCAAGATCAGCGAATAGTCTAAAAGCACTAATATGATGTAGATGTTCTTCCAAGATGTATATTTTACAGTCTTTTTTAATTATTTCGAAAGGATTATGCATACTGTTTATACATAGTGATGTGGTGCAACGCACTGAAATCCTTTTAAACATATTTTGTACTTTTTCTTTCCTGAAAAATGATTCACGCGGTCATTAATGTAAAAGCAATGATCGCTAGTGAATCTATAATTATGTGAGGTGGATCTTTGAAAGGTAAAAAGCAAGACCATATGGTGCAAAAACATTGTTTGCAGCATAGATTGGCATTATTTTTGCACTTAGAATAAATTCAATAAAGTTCATATTATGTTTCATAAGTTCCGAAAATGGAGACAGTTACTGTCAGTGCCTTTTTATCTTGATTCAGTTTAACTGTGCTCAGAACTGTTAATATGATTCTGTCGAAATTTTTCTGCAGATGCTGCAGCTTAAAACTTGATGTCGAGGGAGTGGGGGGGGGGGGGTCGTCTTCGCCCACATTGCTAAATGCAAAGGATGGGTGAATGAAAGGTTTGTACAGTGTTCACTTGTAGCTACACTGTTTGGGCTTGCAGGATACGTTGAGAGAAGACTGTAACCGTGCTGACGACTGTGTGAAGAACTGCTGTGTCAGTCCTCTCATCGCTCCGGTCTACTTCGTGGTCTTCGTTCTGATGGCTCAGTTCGTCCTGGTCAACGTGGTGGTGGCCGTCCTCATGAAGCACTTGGAGGTCAGTACCCCCTGTCCTGTGTGCCTTGGTCTCTCTGCACTCAAAGCTGTGTGAATTATCTTGTGTAAATCTTGATACTCGGGCCTCTGGTGGCTGAAATGGAACGTGTGTTTGGAATCATCGTTGCTAACTCTCAGTGCTCGGATCTTTTGTGAGTGAAATGCATTGTGCTAGAGATTTCCTTGTTCCTGATTGAGCTGCTGGTGCTTAAAATGGAATGTGTCACTAATTTCTTTTTCGCTAACTCTCGAGTCTTCTATTGTTTATACGGGGTATGTTTTTATGATCCCGTGTAATGATGGAGCTCATGTGACTGAAGTAAAATGTTTTTGAATGACCTTGGCTAATTCTTGCACAGTATGTAAGTGGAATGGAATGTTTCTGAGTCATTTGTTTGATTGGAATTGAGTTTGTGTGAATTATTCTGTCTATCGGATCTTGTGTGACTAAATTTGGAATGTTTGTAATGTCTTAGCCTTTTGCGTTAGAAATCGAATCTGTCTAAATCATCTGTATGTAAAGTGGCTTTTTCCAGTGGAAACAGAATGTGTCTGCATCATCCTAGGTAACTCGGAGATATTCTGAAGAGCTAAGGAAAGTGCCGCCGTTAGAATTCAGCATGTTCCCTGTGAGGCAGCCAGGATAAAATCGAAGTAGTTTAAGCATCAGAGGTGTTCTGTATCTCATGTTTCTATACATAACACTACAGCACATAGACGTGGAGCATGGTATGTCGCATACATATATTACTTTAATGTTGCGTGGAATACAGAATAGTATGTAACAGAGAATTTTGTTTAGTCGTGAAAGACATATAACAAATATAAACACTCTGTCGCAGTCTGTGGTAAATAGGCTTAAAAGTCTTTTGCCTGTAATTTCTTTATGTGTGAATGTAAAAGAATTTTCGTTAAGTACATTTTTCGTGTAGCGCGTTTCCCTGAAGACCAACTTCAGTCTGCAAAATTTGTTTGGAGACGGTGATTTTTTGTGTCAACGTGAGATGGTAAATTGTTCCAAAACGCATTACCCAGGAAGCGAAAAAAAGGAACTCTGCAAAAGTATCAGTTCGTGCAGAATGGTTCTTAAGTTTTAATTGAAGATCTCCTGGACTTAAACAATATTTAATGGAATTAAAACATCGAAGTTATATCCTGATGATTTATGATTGATAGTTATTTTTACGGAAGGAAAGAGAAAGGAAATGTGTATAGCTATGAGCGACAGAACATTTCAGTAAATCACCCAACAGTTGTGTGAATTGATCTGGTTTCTCTTAAATGTTGAGAAGTTTCCTAGTCCACGGATCCATTGTATGCATGCAAATATGACCCATCAGTGTACTTCGCCGTAGTTAAAAAATGCTCTTGCATGTGAATTCATTTTTTTAACATATATTGGAATAAACTTTCCGTGTAATGAAACAGACATGAACAGAAACGACTAAGTAGCCCATTATGATCCTGGAAACGTTAAAGACATAATTAAGAAAAGTGAATTCACCCTTTAATGCATTTTCACCACAGTATGATGCTCTGCTGTACACACAAATCATCACATGCAAAACAAAATCGTCATAGTGCAAGGGGAAAAAAACGAAAACTAGCAGTGCATGCTGCATATCAAATACACATTGTTTCGTGTTCACTGCAAATTAATGGAAAGACAAATATAACAACAGATCCTCTTCGGGGATATTATATGACACACTATGATAAACACAAATGGCACCTTTGGAAAATTCTTTTAGAAAAGGCATTAAGATGGATTTTGATATTGCGACATTTCATGGAAGAATAAACAATGAACTATAATCACTTTAATTAGACAAGACAAATTACATACCAATACGTATAACACGAAGAGTATGTTGTAGTGTTTTTAAGGCGAAGTATATCTTAAATGATACGCAATGACATTCTTGTTAGCCTTTGTAATTTTTGCTATTTGATTCCAATTAACTTCACACGAGCGAGCCACATTCTTTCAAATCTGAGAATGGCATTTAGAGAATGTACCTTTTTTTCTGTGTTGTGTGTTTATTGGTTTATGATATGACGAAAATATTAAGCGAAAATTATTCGTTTTCAATTGACTGCCAAAAGATGAAATGAAATGGGTTGAATGTGTGCAAAAAGATAGGCAGAGGTGTGTGTGTGTGTGTGTGTGTGTGTGTGTGTGTGTGTGTGTGTGTGTGTTTTGGAGGGGTTGAGGTAGCAATGTTTTGGGGAATAATAAAATTTGTACATTTTCAGGACGCGTACGTTTATATTAACTACAGTTCTTTTTTTCCCCTAATGTTTGACGCGTTATACTGTCTAACATCGATCAAAGTTCATATCTGTCGTAGCTTTTCATTCTTGTCTTGTGTGTGACACAGTATTTTTGACAATGTTTCCCCGTCTGTTTTCTTTGTGTCTTTTGCACGACTAACAGTAACGATAGTATCTAGTGGCCATCAGACCTATTGAATTGTGAAATACCTTTTGGTACGGAAAACCATTGCTTTCAGAAGAACAGGACACTGGTGTACAGTAATGTCTGTTAGAAGTTTTCTTGACGGGACCTCATTTTATTGAGAATACAAATGATGAAACCCGAAGAATGGTTTTGCTTACGACTGACAGGCATAACCACGACAGAAAGATACGGCAATGAGAGAGTTGGCCTTGGCAGCATTGGGCTGGGGGGGGGGGGGGGGATGTCACATTGAATGATCGACAAAACAGAAAGGTGACGCGCTCTTCCCGGACAGAGAGAGCAGCTTGAATCTGCTTGACTCTGTAGTTACACAATGTAGTACAGTACAATGATAATCAGGGTTTTGTTACCTTGGACACTTCTTTCACTTCCAGGAAAGTTAGGAAGAAACAAAGGAATAGGGCACAGCACACGATGCGTGATCTTCTTTTTGTGCATCTGTAAATATGTTGTTCTTTTTGTGCGCGTTATGGATCACTTCGCCTTTCTCTCTCTCTCTCTCTCTCTCTCTCTCTCCTTCTCTCTCTCTCTCTCTCTCTCTCTCTCTCTCTCTCTCTCTCACGCACCTCCCCCAACTCACACATACCTGTTTTGTTGTGATATTAGGCTGTAAGACGACAGTAAACTTTATACGAATAAAAGTCCATAAAAATAAGCCTTGACTTGCAACTAAGGGGTCGCTTATGTTCGACCCAAGAGATTTTAAGTCGACAGCTTTTTTTAACTTTCCCAAAAGAAAAGCAAACAAAGAGGATAAATGATGATGTAATATTCCTTTGATATTGTTATCTCCAAATAATTGCCAGCATTTTCAGGACTGTTCTCTGGTGAAGCTTGTAATTTGATATGCGCTGTCGTTCTACCTCCATTTTAAGCCTAGGTTCGTCCTATTGGAGCAGCCAGTCTATTTCGATTTTTAAGGAAACACGAAAATGACCGTAAGGCTTCAGATTGAGTTGAAATTCAGCAAAACTTCATCCAGGCAATAACGTTTTGTATCATAGTGGGGAAAACGCGTTTTCACAGCTGCATTTTGAGTGTGACATGCTTTTTTCAGAGTTGCATTTTGAGTTAGTCATGCTTATTAACAGCTGCATTTTTTCTGTGCCATGCAGTTTCTGAGTTGCCACTTGAGTGAATCACATACAGTCAGAGCTGCAGTTTGAGTGTGTCATTGATATTGAGGGCTGCATTGTGAAAATGCCTTGCGAAAGAAGAGCTGCATTTGTAGTGTGTCATGCACCGTCTGAGCTGTATTGATGATGCTTTGCTGATCCCGGCTCAGTGCAGCTCTGCAGTTTGCGTTGTGTTTGGATTTGGGCTGCATGGACTGGTGAGTGTGTGACCTTGCATGTGACTAACAGGAGACCTACAAGTATAAAGAGCTGGACGATGAAGTGGAGGAGGAGTTAAGGCAGGAAATGGCTGCTCTGGAACTGGGTAAACAGGATGAAGCCATTGAGCTGAAGGTAGGCCATTCATCCGGCAGAAAGCTTGGCTTTGTGTGGAGGACCGTCAGTGGCGGGCAGTAGTTTTAGAGCTAGAGTTTGACGTTGTCAGCAGTTCCCGCAGCAGTCTTTTTTCTGTGTTTATTTCAACGAGAGAAAAAAAAGGAATGAAACAATTTATAAAAGACACACAAACACATACACACACACGAGGTATCCGAGTATGTCTGAGAAGGACATTTTAGGTGAGTTTTGATTTTTGTTCCTCGTTTTTTGTTCGGTCAGTTAAGCAAGCGTTGAGTTTGTTTTCCTTTGGGCTGAACCATAGATTTTATTTTTCAGTTGCATTATCTCTTCTCAATCTTTGCATGCCTTTCGTTACTCTTAGCTCCATTTTCTTTCCCTTTTTAGCGTTTTATTTTCATCGCACGGCATTTGTGTGTTGTACCTTTTGCATGTATTTGAAACGCATTTCGCCTTTGCCGTGTTTTCTAAACGTGTTGTCTATTGCAACTTTTCTGTTACATATACTCTTTTTGTGTGGTTTTTGTTTTCATTTTACAATATTTATTTCAATCTGTTAATCAACATGTAGATATTGTATAATTACAGTGTGATTATTTCATCGATTCAGGCTAGTATTA
>CM065714.1:53135915-53173415 GCA_033310375.1 Conus canariensis
TTGTGAGCTAACTGTACAACACATGCTCTGACTTTGTGAACCAGACTGTAGTCCAGTTCTCTGTGTGATTCCAGGCAGCTTTTCTCCTGCCCGCATCACCATCACCATGGAGACCCTGTCCACGCCCAGCCATCTCCTGCCAAGTCCCGGCCTGCTCAGTCCCCTGTCACTTAGCCCAGCCTCCCTAAGTCCAGCCTCTATAAGCCCCGCCTCCCTCAGCCCCGCCTCCCTTAGCCCCGCCTCCCTCAGCCCCCACCTCCTGACCCCCGGCTCCGTGTCGCCCAGTCCGTCGGAGCCGGGAATACACATCACCTCCCCACCCCTCAGCCCCGTCCAGCAGAACCCTCGCCTCATGCACCTGCGGTCCGAGTCTGCGGCGCGGCGCCCTTGATGAAGCAGTACAGCATGGACATGGGCTCTGACGGGCACCTGCATCATCCGCATCACGGCAGCGTGCCCAACGTCTGGGACAAGTGCGAGGAGGAGAAACCCAGCACGGTGGACTTCCAGAAGCCCAAGAACAGCCAGGGGATCTCGCAGTCCCATCCCACCCTCCCCAAAGCCGACTCGCTGGACAGCGACCCCGGGCAGAAGATGCCCCACCAACGCTTCAAACAGCGCTTGCTCCGCAGCAGAAGTAGCGGAGCCAAGTACAGCCGCTTCAAAGACAAGTACAAGAGAGAAAAGCGTGGGGAGGACAACCCAGTGGCCCAGGACATGGTTGACTCTGGTCAGGGGCGATCCAAGGAAAAGCTGCGCAGCACGCAGTGTGGGAGTGTGGAGACTGGTTCGGATATGGAGGACTCGCTCATCAGCAACTGGGCGGACGAGGAAGCCGCCTGTGACGAGGAGGTGAAGATGATCACAGGGGAAGCCGCTGAAGATGAGGACGACGTCAGGCCCACCTTGGTGTCCTACACCTCCAGTGACCTGGAGGACCCCGCCAACATGTCGCATTCCTCCTCCAACACTGTGTCCGAGCCCCACGCCCTCTCCCAGGACTGTGATGTCATGATCCATTCCAGCAGTCAGCCTGTGTCCGGAGTGTCTCGCAGCTACGGCCATAGCTCCAGCCAGGCCATTTCCCCTCTGGCCAAATCCCCGTGCCCCTCGCGGAGGGGAGGTAGTAAAAAGGCTAGGCACCACCTCAAAGACCCTGGAATTGATAATTCCAGTTTTGATATGGGGGAGGAGATACAGACGCCTAAAAGCGATTCGGTGGGCAGCAGCAAATCTGGCACCCCAGGTAGCCTGAAAGGGCGGAGTCCCTGTAACACTAACACACCCCTTGTATCCACGGGGAGTGTTTCGCCCGCATCGGTCAGGCAGGTGGCATCGGGTGGGAGCCTGACCAGTCCTGCCACACCTCAGTCTTATTTACTGAGTCCTATGCGCTCACCTGTTCCAGGTGTTCCGGGGCATTTACATGTCCAACCTGTGATTCCTACCTTCGGCCCTGGCTCCTTCCTTCAGGTGCCTGTGCTTGGACAGGGGCTACCAAGCCCTCAGTCTCCTGTGCCCGGCATGATGCAGGAGAGACATATAGGCTCTCCACCCATCCGACGTCCGTATGTGTGTTCCATGTCACCGCTGCCCCCAGGTCCTCGCCCCCAGTCCCTGGCTGTGTCTGTGGATCGTGACAGCAACAACGGTGTGTCTGAATCTCGTGTTGTGCAACCACAGTCCTACCCCTCGTCACCCTCCCCACTTCCACCCTTTACTCGCGCCAGAACGGATCATCCGGCCTCCATAGCAGATTCACCCCCTGTTACAGCATTGCCATTGTTATCTCACTCATCCTCTTCCACGAACTCTCAGACAAGTGTGGATGCTGGAGCCAGCTCTCAGGCCGGGGAGAGGCTCCTGGTTCCAGTCGTGACTCACCCATTGCAACCCTCTCCCATTCCACCTCTGCCCTCCAGCGGAGGCCTGTCCCCTTTGCCTTCTTCTTCCGTACCGGGGGGCAGCAAGCAGGAGAGCCCCAAAGTCCGACATCGAACATTGTCCAGTCGTCAGTCTGTGGACACGGACTGTCCTGACAATGCCCCAGGCCCTCGTTGAATACGCACACACGTTGTCCCTACTGGCTGTCAAAGACTGGGCCATGTCGTGGGCCAGCCTGTTGTGTCCGTGTCACAAGCCGTGTGATTGAGGAGGCTCGGGCCGTCTGCGAGCCGCTCCAGCCGCGAAGCCTCAGAACGTACAACGGTCTTGAAGGCTTCTTATTACACTGTGCTTTACACGGGCCCAGACCAACAGTATATTTCTCGTACAAAGTTGTGCAGAAATAATGCAAGGTTTGTTTGTCTGTCACTTTCTCGGACCTCTGTGACAAATTTTGAAGATATTTTGAGTCTTCACAATTAAAAAGTGTGAAATGGTAGAAGATTCGTTATAGCCAAAATGGTAAAAACTTAAAAGGAGCGCATGCGTAGCAGCGGTAATATGATTAAATGATGTGAGTGAGGTTTCCCAAAGCATTTTTTTTTTTCGTAGATCGTTTTGTTTTCCTCTGTCATTGTTGGGGAATCATGCGATGCAAATAAATTCATTGATTGTTGAACAAGAGGATTAAGTTTGGGGAAAAAACATTCTTCGATTATGGTAAACCACTGTCCCTGTTTACTGCAACCCCGCTGCCGTGATTCGTCACATCACCAGAGTGGATAAAGCAGCAGGTACGAACTGGATGAAATTCAACTCCGTTGTCGCAGTTCAATGTCTGTGAATTGAAATCACTGCAATAATCGATGCAAGCGACCTGAACAGCTTGGGCGGAAATATGAACAGAAGTCTGAACAATGGATCGTGATCGCCGTGTCGGGTCGGAGTGGGCATGTATGCTGTGGTTCATTTTACTGCTCTTCTTCACGAATGCAAAGGAGTGTCGCCATTATTAACCTGGAACGTCTTTCAAACTTATTTCGTTCAGAGAGTGTGGCACTTTGTCCAAGTGTTTGTTCTCCGTTTATGTCTGTATTGGTAACTTTTTCAACTTTATTTTAATATCATTACTTTTGAGTGTCTGTGGTTTGTCAGGAATGGTGCAAATCCAATGACCTGTGAATAATTAGCGATTGCTTGGTTTGTGTGGGGTTGTTCCCTCCTGACGTTGCATGATGGTATGGATGCACGATTTGTCCATGTAAACTAACGAGTTTCTTGTACTCCCTGTTTGCACTTGTTTGCCAAAAGTGAAGAGGTTGTTTATGTATTTGTCATCAAGGTATGACTGATTTCAGTTTGAGAATGCAAGCATGTATTTGATTCTGAGTACATTTATCAGCTCGTTGCATTTATCACAGACTCTTTTGTAAGCATGGCTGACGTGGACTGGTACATGAAGAGTTCCAATACATTCACTGTCTTCGCTGCAGTGACACGCAAGCAGAACACTTCACGAAAAAAAAAAATAGTTAAGATGGTCCGTGGAATTAGAGGAGGTAGTTTCATTAGTCACGTCGTCATGTAACTGAGGGGAAAGTATAGCCCCTCGTGGTTGGCTAGGCTTTTCACAACATGAAGAAAATTCGGTGTGTCTTTGATCATCAGTTGACACCACATGACGTCATCAAACGCCAGGAAAGTGACAGTTACTTAGTGGGTTTTACTGCTTCATCCCTTTTGTTGTCATGAAAATAAAGCGAGCAGTTTTGTGAAGGAAATAAGGCTAGCAGTCAGTGAGACCGAAAAATCACCTACCAACCCAAAGCCGCAGCGTCCATGATGGGATGCGGTGAGAATGGCAACACAAGGAGATGTGAGGGAGCCGAATCAGTGGTCAGAGAGCTTTTCCGCGAAAACATTTGTTAGGTAGGTCATGGGCGATATAGTGGGCGTACTCAAACACATGTTTGCATTTTGTTTTTGTTTTTGGTAGGCAAACGACAAAGTGACATTATGAATCAGTTAGAACAGTAATAGACATGCTTCTGTTGAGAAGACAATGGCATTTCAGTGAAAGCGGTTTTCTCCTTGCCGTCGCCATCGCATAGCTCGTCGTTCTGCTCTGTACATAAATGTGAGTGGTCGTGTAGGATTTTCCGGGGAAAGTCAAGTGTTGTAAGGCCCTGAACTGTGTGGAAGTTTTGTTTCATGTGGAAGGAAATGGTGTGCTTTCCCTCCCTCTCCGATACGGAAGCAAGCTTTCTTTTCTAAACGGAAGTGGTTGTCACTTGATATGGCCTGCGTCAAATCTTAATACCAAAAAGTGATTGTCTCTTAATTATGGCCTGCGTTAAGTCTTAACATAAGGCATTAAAAGGTAAATGTAACATATACACGATCATGGTTGTTGTTTTTTTCTGTAGCAACATAAGTCATTTAACTTTGATGACACACACACACACACACACACACACACACACACACACACACACACACACACACACACACACACACACACACACATCTTAGATAAAGTTACATGGTGATTTGCATTGTAGCTGTTAGTACTTCATGATCAGCGCTTGCCAGAAAAAAAAAAAAAAAAAAAAACAACCACGCTCAGACACACTCAATCACAACTGCAAGTATAAAATGCACAAACCCTAGAAACTGTATTGATATTCGCTTCTTCGAAAGGAAAAGAGTCCAAACAGACTCCTTTTATTCTTTTTCTTTTATCTTTTTAACAAACGAGTCGAATGACAATGCGAGAGTTACTCAGTCTCTCAATAACTCCAGTCTTGAAATGCGTGGGAAAAGTACATGTGCCCACCACATATCTTGGCCACCGTCCTTTTCCACTGGTAGACAGGTTGGCTGAAGTTATGTAGGAAAATGATCGGTGCCTTTTCAATGTTCATGATGATCTTCCATGTATCAATGGCACTGCAGAAAATATGTAGCTGTGTACTGTTTGGTGTCCAGTCTCCTCTAAATCTGCTGCCACCAACTTCAGCCAATACAACCGAGCGTTTGGTTGGTAAAAAAAAAAAAAAAAAAAAAGCAGGAGAGCCGTATAGTTTGTGTTCCCCAGCCCTGGAGACCGGGATGTCCGTTGAGCCAGTACCCGACCCTGTGTCTGACAAGCTCTCATGAGAGAACAGTGACACTAGAAGTGTTGTCACTATCTGAACAGTTATCAGGCTCTAGGTTTGCTATCAGCTCAGTCTAAATCCTGGCCATGCAAATCTCACCGGGTACCTTGGTCGATCTGATCGTTGGGGGAAGAAACAGCGCTTTTTCAGCATATGGATATGACACTTCTTGCTGAAATAAGTAAGGTAGGTGTGATTGTGTGTTTGGGGCGACAGGGCACCAGTCTTCCAGGCCTGTTTACCCACACTATTATGCCGTATTTTGTACAAGTTTACTAAAACATGACGAAGTAAGAAAGAAAAGAAAAGAAAAGTTTTTAACAAAATTCTAGAGACAAGATTTTTTTTGCGATAATTGCACTTGCTGTGTGTAACCATGCGGGGGCTTTGACCAAAGAGCGACAATTCTTGCTAAATTCCGCGCGCAAAGATCACGTCCGGCTGTGTCTGTTTCTTCGAAATTCTGTCCTAAAACATAGGAAAAACGGGCAGGAGAACATGAGTTTGTGCCAAAGCATGTCGATGAATCAGGTATTCAAGTAACTTGTGTCAGGAGGAACTTATATGTTTTACCGTACTTCATGCAAGATCAGGTAGTTATTACCTGGAAGAAACTTCTACAGTGTTACGTCAGGTGAACGTGAAAGGATTTCCCCTCCCCTCTTCCCCCCCCCCCCACCCCACCCCCCGCCTCCCCTTGTCCCCTCTCAACCCCCACTTTTGCAGAAATTTGGAATTTTGTACACTTTCTTGGTAGAAATGACCCTCATTTAAAAAAAAAATCAGTACACCAATAGCAGTTTTAGAGTAAACAGGTCTGGTCTTCCTGTAACATCACAGAAACACCTTGACCTTTAGGGGGTCAGACATCCACTGCTCCTCTGGGTTCTCTTCGCCCTACCTCATCTACCCCCCTCCCCCTCCTACCACCACCACCACCACCCCCCCCCCCCCTCCTTTTATTCTTTAATTTCTGTTCCCTCTCGTTCTTTTTGAATGCCACATTTTCATATGAAAGTTTTTTTTCCATTATGAGGCATTTTATTTGCTATTGTTGCATCACCCCATCTCCCCCTCCCCCCTCCCTAATCTTGCCTTTCATTCATTTGCTAACCTCTACCCCTAGGGGCGCGTGCAGTTTTTTTTCCAGGGACAGACATGTTTGTGTGATCTGATCCAATCACATATGCCATTGGAAAGCTACTAACATTGCTGTCAAACAGTCTCTTATCCATTTTTTGTATGTTATATCACTGTACGTCACTGCAGGTCTTTATATGCATCTTTATATGTTTGTAGATTCGTACCGCCAGTTTTTCAGAACGCATCATCTCAAAACTCCATGTAGGCCTATTTCAAGAATTAGAGAGGGAGAGAGAGAAGGAAGGAGAGACAGAATTAGAGAGGGAGAGAGAGAAGGAAGGAGAGACAGAGAGACCCCAGATTTTTGACAATGATATTCGTACTTCTTGATTTATTACGTTTTCCTGCACAAAATCGGTTGTGACCTGGTTTCGGATCTGTTGTTTACATCATGCCAACTTCTAGCGTGAGATGGACACGGGATGGCTTCTGAACGGATTAACTGGTGGGATATATAGGATTTCTATTTTGTTCTACATGGTCATAAATGGATCACATACAATACAGCAATTCGCGATAGTTACATCGGGGTCGTTTGTGAGGGCCCTTTCTATCAGGTCCCAGTACCAGCAGCGCCCAGTGCAGTACCATTGTCTTCGTTGACTTCATGCAGTCGATTGCTGCATGCAAACAAATAGGCATAGAACCCAAACGGACCGGGACAAATCATCCCATGTGGTGTTTATGCGGGAACACAACGAGGTGGTATACACGTGGTCTCACTCAGTTTTCACTGGTCAGAAATTAATCATTGACAGTAAAAGAAAGGCTGTGAACCGTTCTGCTGATTTAAATGTGGGAGAAGGCTTGTTTCTCCGTGATTGCTAAGGTACGAAGTGTTTTGTTACCGAGACGAACACAGGCATTTGATGTCTGTGCAGGTCTTTCGATGAGGATTTAATTTTGTCAGACACCTATCTGAATGAGAATATAAATATATATATATATATATATATATATAATTGTGTGTATATGTATATATATATATATATATTGTGTGTATATATATATATATTGTGTGTGTGTGTGTGTGTGTGTGGTTTGTGTGTAGGATTATTAAGTAGCACAATGGTAAAAGTTTTCTTTAGTGATCTGCTATTGGACGGGGATCGATGTTAGTGTAGGTAAGAATTTATTTCTCTTTTTTTAATTGGGTGGTTTGCTTTGTTTGTTTTGATTAATCATGATCTGTTTGCCTATTTTCTTTTCATTTAATCCTGTTCATTGAGGGTTCTCCAAAAAGTTGTGATTGGGCATCGAAAGGTTTCTTTTCGTGTCTGAATTTTTTCTTAATTGACATGTTTGAAGCTAGGGCTGTGCTGTCTTTCTTGTCTCTAATAAGCTACCTCAACATCACATGGGAGAAAGCAAAAGACAAAAGGAATACTACACTCGTTCGCTTTCAGATCTCCGGATTGATCGGTCTAGCTATCTGAACTGTCCTTGAGATTAAGCCCCACCTCCATGATTATGTAGGATTTTTTTCCTCGAGTAGGTTTTCCTGTATCTGCCAGGTCTGCCAACCTTCCAATGGAGGGATGGAAATGGCAGCCATCGTAAAGGTCCGATCTGTGCCGCACGTCTTATTAAATGTACGTCTGTGCTTACCAAACAGATGACGTTTTGGACAAAATCGTGTTACTTCGGCTCAAAACAAGTGATGCTTTCCATACTTAAACAATCCATACTAAAGGACCGGAAGCTTTGACCAGGGGAAGGGCAGGGGTGTCCAGTTTCTTTTTAGAGATCAAAGTGCAGATGGAGGTCGGTGAGAAAATCCACGATATCGAAATCCCGAAAGATGCCGAAAGGGTTTGGGAATGGGATCGTGCTGTTCGCGGCGCCAGTTCTGGCCAGGTTTTTCTCTCATATTTCATGATGACGTTTTCGATAACGACTTCTTTTTTATTGGGGAGTTTGTTTCTTTACCTAAAATGTGGGGGAAATAGTATCAAGTTCCGCCATTAGTATGTTAATGAGGGCAGATCACTTTTTCTTTTCTTTTCGTTTTTTTGTTTGTTTTTTTGTTTGTTTGTTTTTGGGGTTTTTTTTATGCTTTGTTGCATTCAGAGGCCTGAATCACATGTCCGACGACATACACCTACGTAATTTTCAAACAGTAATTCTGAATGTTATCACGGTTTTAAAAATGACCTGTATTTATCTAGGGGCATTTGTAATACCATTCATCTAAAAGGAATGGAACCCAAATTAATAATTGACTTTATGCGTTGGCAGTTGAGGGATAGACATAATAGGCTGGTACACCAATCTTAATACTTCTTCAGAAAACATGTTACCCTAGATGTTTTTCATTGAAATACCTTCCGTCCTTCACACCGCCTTCCCCCTTCCTCTTCTCCCACCCTCCCCTCCCCCTTCCACCCCTCTCCTCCTCCCCCTATATGCCAACGATGGTCAGAAGTGACCAGACATGTTTCTGCTCTTTTGATGAGCAGATTGTGACAGCACATGCACAGATCATGTGGACAGTGTGATGAATAGCTACGTTCTATTTCGCCCTACCCTAGCCTGCTGTCTAACCTCGGGTTTCTGTTTGTTTTGTTTTTTATGTAAACCAGTGCTGCCCACCGGCCCATCCGTTCCACTTACTAGCAAGTCAAATTAAGGACCACGTGATTTGCTGATGCTTGTGACGAAAGATAAATTGAAAGACTACTTTCTGATGCATACTCTTCACCCTTTTTCGTCGAATTGTTAGGAAACAAGAAAACGCTGAACACTTTAAAATCTTGATTTTGATAGGATATGCATGGACCCTTGGGAGTCGATAAGCACAGACGTAGCACAGTTGGAGTGCCGTTCACTCCCATTAGTGTCCGTAAATGGGTAAAGAGCTATGTATGAGAACGTCCACGTTGTCTTCGCTTTGTCCACGGCTTTTGTCGTTGTTGATGATGATGACGATGATGATGATGATGATGACGACGATGATGATGTTTAACAGTTCACCACAAAGTGTGCACGTTGGCTGATTATGGATTCTTCCATTGCGTTCAGGAGATGGTGCGGTGATCATTTCTTGAGAAGTGTTTAGAACAGAGTGGCCGAGGGGAGAGGGAGGGCTAAACACTTGCTCTTGCTGGATTTTGTTTTTTCGGTGGCGGGGGAGGGGGAAGAGGAGGGGTACATTTCCCTTGGATGGGTTTTGTTTCTTTAGAATGTAGGACAGTTTGCAACAGCTGGGTTTTAATTTCCTGGGGACTGCAGAACACTTTTTTTATGACTCGGGTTTTGTTTCTGGAAGAAGTGTGGAACATTTGCCATAGCCCGAAGGACTTTTAGGGGTGGTGGGTTAGAATACGTCCTATGGCCGGAATTGCCTTAGCTTGATTTTGTTTCTTTCGGGTGTGGAATACTTGCCATCAGCGAGGTAGTGTTTCTTTGGGGTTGCAGAACATTTGCCATGGCAGCGTTTTGTTTCTTGGACAGGGGTTATGTGGAGAATACTTGCCACGGTCGGGTTTTGTTTCTTTGGGGTGTGGAATACTTGCCACGGGCGGGTTTTGTTTCTTTGGGGTGTGGATTACTTGCCATGACCGAGGTTTTCAGCTGTGACTAATGCAGTTGTACAGTCGTGAGTCTTTTTTGTAAGTTGACCTCATTTGCATGAGTTTGTACCTCCCATCCACCCAGCAACATAAAGAACTACGCGATTCGGTTATCCAGAGATGATTATCAGGTTGTTATCATCGCATGAGGTTTTGCGCCTCGCAGCTAGATGCTATGTAGGATAAGTGTTTTATCTTACAGTCGGAAATAAGTTCTATAGATGATTAGACTTTAACTGATGAAGTTGAATATTACTTCTTAAGAGTTCTGTTTATCAGTGTATGCTTTTCTGGTCCAATTAGCTGTTCAGCATTTGACTGTAAAGATTTATCGATGATAATCTGAGGGGGGAGGTTAAATGGTTTCGTTTTTCTTATCTATTAATGGGCTTGTTCGTGGCTGGTCTCTGCTTTATTTTAAAACAACAGAGTCTCTCGGGGGAAGACTGTCATAAACAAAATAGTTTAGAAAGCACATTGCGGGAGTTATCACATAATAGAGGAATTTTGATTCTGCAGTGGTTAGTTGGAAATAAGAGACAAGTTTCCTTTTGTGTTCACGGAGAATTGCTTGAAGATTGCTGAGTTTAAAGTTCGGGGCTTTCACAGTAAGTTCTACACTTCAAGGTTCAGCTTCTTGTGCAGATTGTCCACGGCAGAATGTCGTATACAGGAACCAGTTTCTTAACCAAACACGGGACAGTGATGTAACATACTGTTGAAAGAATAAGAATTAGTTCTCCGACATACACATTGTTTTTGCAAATGGCATCCATGCCTCCCCCCTCTCTCTCACACACACACACACACACACACACACACACACACACACACACACACACACACACACACACACACACACACTCACATGCACACACACAAACACACACATACAACTACACACACACACACACACACACACACACACACACACACACACACACACCACACACACACACACACACACACACGCACACACACACACACACACACACACACACACACGCACACACTCACACACATGCACACACAAACTCGCGCGCGTGCGCACGTATATATGCACATGCACTAGCAACGAACTTACACCATATCATGTTTCTGTTGAATATTCCAAATACCAAATATCACACTAGACAATATGGACCGAATATGACCGACAAAGTATGCAAAATACTGTCGTTGGTCTTCAGCTCAGTTGTATGTTGATCGTACAGTGTGCTGAGAAGGGGTTAGGACTGGGAATTTCCTCTCCCTTTTCTTTTTAAATTCTTGTTCTTCTTCAGCTTCTTCTTTTTTTTCCTTTTATTTTTTTATTTATTTTTTTTTGTTTGTTTTTTTGTTTTTGTTTTGTTTTTCTTTTTTGTCCAAATTTTCAGCATCCATTGTTTTGTTTCACGACCGAAGAGCGAGCGATAAACACATGTTTTCATCTGACATGAAATCCAAAGACGTGTTACAGTTTTCATGTTCCCCTTTTGTCATAAATGCAGATTAAACTGGATGCATTTTCACGAAAACTAAGAAGTTTACAGTATGTAGGTTGAAAGCAGAACCATGACGTTGTGGATGTGGATCGTACTGTGTGCACATATCAGAACTGTCCTTCCTCCCATAGGTTTTGCAGTTTCTTGTGCAATGTGATGTTTTGGACAATTGGGAGGAGAGGGGCAATGACTTGTTATGCTTCTGGGTTTGCCGGTAGGGTTGTATGACATGCACCTCATCAGTGTTACGGAGAGCGCTGGTCGCCATTTTGTCATGACATAGACTGCCCTGTCTTGTGTGTACAATATTTATCAACCTGCGATAATGGAATGCCATGTAAAATGTATTGCGATCACATGTAGTGGACTCTGTGTTTCTCCCCCGCCTCCCCAGCCCCCTTTTCTCACTCCCTCATCTCGCTGTCCTCAAAATGCCTTGACATGTATGCCTCGGAGATAGCCACCTTTTCCGTGCTGTGGAATTACAGTGTTGGGGCGGTGCAGAGAAGACTGGACGAGGCGCACGATGATTAAAAATGATCCCTAATCCCATGCACACGTTGGCACAAGCTACTGTTATCATCGTTTCCTCACTCTCAGTCAGGATGGTTCCGATCAACAGGCGGCGAGGCTCTTTGAATGTGTGTCAGAGTGTGCAAAACAAAAGCACTATGTGAGCTGTGATTCCCAAACTCTCTTTGAAAGGAAAGATGTTGGTCTCAAGACAGCTAGAATAGAATAATAAGTGTCCACATTTACACGGGGTTGATAGTGCTTGAAAATGCCAGATTATATTTTGACCAATCACAACTGCATAAAACGAAAAAGAAACCACAAGTCTGATTGGGACGGGTACTTAAACAATGATCGGGGAGATTTCTTTGAAAGAGGGAGACAGAGATAAGTTCAGCTTGTCAGTGTATAGATAGAATCAACGTGTGACTGGATTTTTAATCTATTAATCCGTTTCACATCTCAAAGCACATAGTTATCCGCTGTCACATTTTTAAAACAAAAGGTTTTTTTTTTTAACACCCATTTCTGTATACGTATGGAACTGAAATGTTTATCTGATCACGTCTAACGTCAAAAGCGCTCGTGTTTTCGAACCCAAACTATCAGAGAACTTCTCTATTCGTGAATAGATTGAATACATTTTAAATGAAGATTGTGATTCACCCCTGGCACCTGACATACAATGTGTACACCGCCTTATTTTCATGACAGATTACTTTGTTTTTAACATGTGGTTCAAAAAAGTTTTAATTCCACCCACCATTTCACAACCCTGAACACAAGATGGTGGTCAAGTCCAAATATACATAATTTGCTAACGGTCAAGTGAATCCAAAGAGAGTGGGGTGGGAGGAAGGGGTAGGACAACAGATGCAGGTGGTATTTTAAGCCATCTAAGTGTGTCGTCAGAACGTTTTTGAGGTTTCTGCAATAAAAGAAAAAAAAATCCGCTGGTAATATTTCAGGGTAAATGAACGGGAGAAATAACTTTTTATTCTCTCAACAACAAAAAAAACCTTTTGATAAGCGTGAGGTAATACGTTTACTTAGCCAAGAAGACCAAGGAAATCTTCACAGAACAGAAGTTTAGTGACAGGATTGGTTCAAAGTTACCTCTTGAACTGAAGAGTTTTGTTGTTGTTCTTGTTGTTTTGTCTCAGCCTCAACTACGTACTTTGTGAAGCGTCTTCATATGAAACATATCTAAATCGTTCAAAGTGAGCTTTCCTCTTGTGCCAAGTTTCTGTGCTTGAACCCAAGCTCCCTTTATGGATACGCTTGGAGGCCCTGAATGGTCCGCTGTAGTTCAGCTTCACCTGTTTACTGTCCTCGAGTAAAGCTCTCAAATATGAATCTTGAAGATATGTGTTAGATTCAAGATTTTGGATCAGGATTATCAGATTTTCAATCAGATAAGATAAAAGTAGGTTTCAAAGTGTGTGGACTGCAGGCAGAAATTGAAACAAACTTAACAGAAAAATTACCATACCGTCAAATAAAAGAACAAATAACAAAACAACGTGTGTTTGTTCTTTTCGTTTGGCGGTAGAGTAATTTTCCTTTTAAGTGAGTAAGAAGTTCAGTAAAGCTGTGCTGTTTCCAGAAAGGATCAAACTCGTGTAAAGCTGTGCATGGTTTACTCTTCGTCAACAGAGGATCAGAATATTTAATGACGCACTAACATAAATACAATGCCTACAACAACTTTGCCCGTGGTGGAATCAGCTACGACTTGCCACTGTGTGATAAAAACGCCATTGAACGTTGTTATCGTAGCGGGGGGAGGGTGGTTTCTCGTGTACCTGACTTTTTAACATCCGAATCAGCTGCATACTGATAAAGATTTACACACAAAATGAATAATGAAAAAAAAAATTTATTGGATTGTGAGAGTTTGAATTAGTGATGTTCATAGATGAAAAAATAGAAATACGTTTCAATCCATGATGATAAGTTTTTGCTGTAGACACGGAGCCTGCAATCAACATGCCAGCAGCCTTATTTCCAGTTTAACGAAAAGTGTTTTTCCTGTGTGAATCGCACAGCCATCTTTTGACCTGGTTAGGTTTAATTTACTCTCAAATCTTCTTGGTGCAGTTTCCCGGATTGGCACTCTACTGAGGGAACTTAAGTAAAGCCACTGTTTGTGTGAGTTGAAAGTGACTTCCCGTGTTAGAAAAAAGGACGACACATTCTGTCAGAAAGGGCAGTGACTCGAGAACACGGTGACCTCGGATTCCTGTCGTGGTGGAGAGTTCCGTCCCTTCCCGACATGGCCTCCTGACGTACACCTCTGTTTTTTTCCTTCATCCCCTGGACCCGTGCTTGTGACTACCGCACGATCAGTGCTTATGACTTCTGCACATATCTCCGAATCACTTTAGTGTAGTTTTGTAGTGAACCACACTGTTGCCTTGCTGCCTCAGACTCTTTATGCATTGCCACACGCTATTGTTCTGTACATAATTGTTACCATGTGTTTTGATGATGGAGCGTTGCGCTGTCTTCGTTCAGTCTCCATACCAGTCATGTTTGTTGAACTCTTCCCCTCTGCTGTCAGTATAGTACTGCATATTGATGACAGTCGTTTTCGGTTGGTTTTGATATCGTTCACAGTTGAGTTACGAGTCGTGATACAAAAATATGTAATATTTGCAAGATATGTCTTTGAGTGTTGAACTGCATTGTAAGCAAACGTTTGTACTTTATGAAGTTGCGTTGCTTAAGCAGCGTGACAACAAACAACCAACAAAAAGTACAATGATCGTTGGGTTTTGTTTTCACCACGGTGATAGAGTATCTCCTTGCCCAGCAGAACATTCCAAACATTCTGAATGCAGCCAATGAACCCTGACATCATTTCTGACGTCAGCGAGGTCCACTCAGACAAACCAATCAGTTATTTCACTTCTGCGGGCTAGTTTGACTGGTACTGTGTGCCAAGGAAGCATGAAAGAGTCGGTACATGTCTTCATCCATGCAATCAAGGGGAAAAATTCCGCGTTCTGTTTCCAGCTGAAGACAACAAACATGGAATCCAGACAGTTTAAATGGGGGTCTAATGTTGGCTTCAGCGTGATTCTTTATGAGATATGCCTTGCATATCGAATTGACTAAATCGATTTTTCGTTCCGAGAAAGACGTTTTGTATGAACGAAATAAGAGGGGCGTCAGAAAGAATTCTGGGTATATATATATATATTCTGGTTTTCCTTTTCCTTTTAACGTTTTCTATTCCATTTTTCAACTCAAGCTTTCCCTAATACATATGCATGAACAAGGAGGGGCAAAGAAAAAGAGAACAAGAATATTCATTCCATTGTCTTTCTGCACAAATTTTGAATCGTGTCTTCACTTTTTTCCCTCTCTTGCTTGATCATTCGTTTATTCAATAATAACCTCTCGGATTTGTATCAATGTTTGCAGTTTTCTTTTGGTGAATCATCCTCAGTTAGTCGTTTTAATCAGATATTTGTGCCAGCTGTATCATTTGTATTGCCAGTGTTCTTTTTCTCGCTCATTTGCCCCCTTTTTTGCTGGGAACATCATTGACCTATAAACAAAGACATGCTTAGTCTGAATGTTGTGTTTAATCCTGTTGCTGGGCATATTACTGTTTTCCATCTGTCCTGTCCTAGAATCAGTCAGTCTGGAAATCCATGATAATTATTGGTCACACCGTCCACCGTGAACTTTTGCCGAAGAATTGTGGCCTTCATTGGATAAAGAGTATTAAAATGGCAAATCAGTCATGTTTGAAAACAAAAACGAAAACGGAAAGATGAAATGAAGGCAAAACGAAAATGTTAAGTTAAACCGAGTCACAATTTGTTTCTCTTTTTTATTAATATTTTCATTGTCAAGACAGAAACAAAAGCCCATATCCGCAAACACAAATCATTTTGTTCACTATTGGTGCTGCCAACAAAGATGACTGAGGTGTTGAAGCGGGCAGGAAACGTATTGCCAATAACGCCAACAATGAATGCATTTAAAAGCATCGTCGATGCAGCAGTATATGCCCAAATGCTTTTGGAATAGGTCTGCGGCATTTTCAATATCCAAATGTAAATCAAGTTTTGTCCTGTACATGTTGGACAAATGTCATGAAATAAGAACAGTCAAATGGTTACATTTATTTAGATGACAAATTAAAAGTGTTCCTCTTTGAAAAGGGGAAATCAGTGCATGTCAAATTTCTGTTGGTGTAAGCAGACCTTTTTGGGAATGGTGTTCAATTTTCATCGACATCTGTTATTTTTGGTCATGATGTTTCACGAGTTCACCTTGTGATAGAGGTCGATGGTTCCGACAGTCGATAAAATGTTCGAGTTGAAAATTCAACATTTTACGAAAATAGGGGTTTACATGAGACATTGATTTTCACTTTTCTGAATGTTATTGTTTACATCTTATTGTGTTTTGCTAATTGTTGATTTCCGTTGAGCCTATTTTTTCTTGCAAAGTTGTGTCCGAAACGTTGAAGATGAGTTGGCTTGTGATTTCCATAGAAAGTCTCAGACAAAAACTCGTGTCATCAAGTCTTCATTATCTCTGATTGTGATTACCAGTGCAGTACGTAGCTACAATTTGCCATTGTTTGGTTCTCTTGACATCTGATATCCTGTGAAAGAGTGCTCTGTTTTCTAGCTCTGTGTCTGAAGTGTGTGTGTGACAGGTTGATGTTCAATGCACCTTTTTCACACTGTACATGAGATCAGGGAGTACATTTTTATATGAGATACAACTTTAAATGAAGGTTGGAGAAAACAAAGTCTGAAAGCCTGGCTGTTTTCTGCGTGTTATGTTCGTGGGAAATGGAGATTGCGTGTGCACGGGGTGTGTGTGTGTGTGTGTGTGTGTGTGTGTGTGTGTGTGTGTGTGTGTGTGTGTGTGAGTACCCGAAAAGGATGACTACAGCTGTAGTCGAATTGGAAATACACCCCATGCCATTTAAAGAACAAGTTTGCTGGCCACCTGACCGATATAAGGAAAATTAAAGAGAGTGGATTTCTTTTCTTTTTTTTTTTTTTTTTTTTGTTTGTTTGTTTGTTTGTTTTTTTTCATGTTAATGGTCGTATTGATGAATTTAAAGGAATGACTTTACAGTATGCACAAATTTATGTTCTTCTAGTCATAAACTTCTTCCCTTACTTTTTGTCTGGAATCAGCACATTTTTCAACACATCATGACAGGAAAGATGGCTGTCAATGAATATCCAGTGCACGTCAGTGAAGGATCTTCGTCGTACGCTGAGCAGACTTCGTGTTCGCAGAAGAGTAAAAAAGGATTATCCCCTCCCCAAATCCACTTCTTCCTTTGCACTCCCTCTCTTCTCTTTCTTATACTTAAAAATAATTGAAACAAAAAAGACTGCTGGCACAGATCAGGCGTAGAGATGGCCCACAGATCGTCGTTTTCACTGGGCGACCTCTTTTCAAGGGAGAAAACAGCCCACCTGCTGATCGAACACCCTCTCACTAGACAATGCGCTTCACTCAGGCTCATGAATCCTAAGGCCTACTGCCTTGCAACTGTTTGAAATGGTCTGTGAAATCAATTTCTCGTGCGGCCTCTCTTCTATTAATAGAAAGTACTGTGGACCTTGAATTGTATGCCCGAACAAAATAAAATGTGTACTTACGAATCGCGAGAGCAAATTCGAGGTCCGGCATCTAAATTATGGATTTCCATCACTGGGAATCTTTTATGATAACGGTTGTTCCCCTTCGCGCACACCCGAACTGTTTGCAGAACATGCCTGAGTTGTACTTTTCCCTCCGCGAACCCGAAGCTATCCAGCAGACTAGGTGGGGAAACCAGACATGAACATATAAATCAACCTACGGATAGACGTAGTCATCTTCCATCCCATGCCATTCATCCATCTCCCACTTCACAACACATCACACGCACCCGTCAACCCACTGTGGCTAACAAACACGTGTGGATTGCGCCTATGATTGAAAACACCTGGTAAACTGCTCTACAATGTTGCCTATAATACGGTGGCCTTGATGGTGCATTTTGAGACCATTGTTTCAGTCTTCTGTGATTTGTGGGCATCTCAAGGCGTTACCTTTGCAGGCTGATGTCATATCCACGTTCCTATCGGACACAAAGATGGGGAATTTCAGCCTTATGAAGTTCACTTTTGTTCCTTCTCATCCAGATCCAGCTCAAACTTGTCAGCTGCCTCTGCCAGTACCTTCTGAGTTCTTGTCCTCTTCCTATTAGAAATCCCGACCTGTTTCATGAGATCATCGGCTGATGTCACAACCACCCTCCTCCCTGCTTCAACTTCTATGGCGAGGACTCAGGTGTGGAAGCCAGATTCCGCTGAATGTGCAAACTAGACTGGCATACATTTCGGTCTTGTGGATGTGAGTTTGTGAATGGAGTGTAATACTAGAGAGAGATGGGGGGGGGAGGGAGGGGGTAAGCTGGAAAGACTCGCAATGATCAACTGGTGTCTCACTTCAAATGATGTGTGGATCTGTAGATTTTTGTTGTATTCTATGACTTTCTTGTCACACTGGTTTTCTCCAGAATAAAAGAGGATTGCCTGGTTTGGGGGACCGATGTCGCCATATTCCACCGCCACTTGTTATTTTTCTTGGTTCCTTTATCTTTGGAAAGTAAATTGTTCCGTTTAATGTCTTAACCAGCGCTAAAAACATGCTGCTCATAGAACGTTGGTGTTTAATACCATCCTAAAGACTAGCACTCCTGCCACCAGTAATTCTCTAGAGGAAAGGAGAAGAAAAACTTACGAAAAAAAAAAAATAAAAAAAAAAATAAAAATAAAATTTAGAAAGAGAGGGTGTTAGTTACCGCCAATGACATTGACAAACAAAGCACATGACAAGACACGATGCATTTCAACCACTTGGGTCTTCTTCAGGCGAAAAAATAAATCACATTTAACATTTAAGACAGTACAAACAAAGAACGAAAATGACTCATCTGTTGTTAGTCCATGAAAAAAAAATGTTGGTGCTTCGTTTAATAGTGCCTCTCTCTCTCTCTCTCTCTCTCTCTCTCTCCTCTCTCTCTCTCTCTCTCTCTCTCTCTCTCTCTCCCTCTCTCTCTTTCGTGATCAGTAAAGGTTAAGGCTGACAAAGATGATGCAATAATGCTATTCTGATCGGAGACGATGTGACAAGACCGTACCTCTACGCTCCGTTTCAAAATGTATCCCAGCTTTGCCGAGGCCGAAAACCCAACTCATGGAACTCAACCCACGACGTAGCTATATTGGTTACAACTTGCAGTCTTACGATTACAGGAGATGTTTTGCACCTATTTTACACTTCCTGTATCATTATTATTTCCAAAGCTCTTTGCTTTCGAACTAAACAGAGACAGTTAAAGGCACCAGCTATATGGGACGTCACTCTGTAAAGTTTACAGTCTTCAATGTCTTGCGATTATGTCCCTTTAGTTGAGCTCGCGCGCGCGCGCGCTCTCTCTCTCTCTCTCTCTCTCTCTCTCTCTCTCTCTCTCTCTCTCCCCTCTAGCTATTTCCCTCTTGAATGAAGCGGACAATGTTTCCAGCCTTATAAGCTCCCCTTGGCTGGCTGGCCTATCAACAACGTAATGAACTATTTTGTGTCTTCTAACTTTCGTGATCGTAACGTGGATTGTCAGTTTCTTGCTTGCTTGTTGGCTTCTGTTTATTCCAAAATGTGCGCAAATTTCTGTGACCCTCCCCACACTCCGCCCCCTCCCCCGTCCCCTCCCCTCTCCGTCTCTCTCTCTCTCTATCTCTATCTCTCTCTCTCTCTCTCTCTCTCTCTCTCTCTCTCTCTCTCTCCTCTCTCCTCGTTTTAAATCAATGCTAATTTTGCGTACTTTCGCATATACTGCCTTAATCTATTACTCAGGACTGGGCGTTGAAAAAAAAAAAAAAGCACACAAGTAAATATCTTTTTATTTTTCTTGTTTTGTTTCGTGTTTTTCCGTCGGTTTATTGTTTAATCTCTCTCTCTCTCTCTCTCTCTCTCTCTCTCTCTCTCTCTCCTCTCTCTCTCTCTCTCTGCTCGCGTGTGTACGCGCGCGCACATGCCTGTGTGTGTGTGTATGTGTGTGTGTGTGTGTGTGTGTGTGTGTGTGTGTGTGTGTGTGTGTGACGGAGAGGGAGAGGAGAAGATGGAAGTAAGGTAGAGGTATGTCAAGATCAATTAGGAGGGGAGGTCAAACACTTACTTCTTTGATTATATCTCTTTTTGTTCCTACCTCCCCACCCCACCCTCTTTTCTCATGCTAGTTTCCTTCTTTCCAGTATAAACGTAGCACCTGTTAAAAGAAAAAGTGAAGAAAATAAAGAAGAAAAAAAAAGAAAAAGAAAGCGTCAGTCTCAGTGATCCTTTGACATTGGTTGGAACGTACTACACTTGTCAGTTAGTACCTGGACTGACCTTATCTGTCGATAAACAGAACCCATATACTGAAAATGAAAGGGCGACTGTAACCACTGACCGCCTGAACGGAGACAAAGCGTTTCGATTCGCACTCAGGGTACGATTACATGACTGAATCAAAGAAGTGTAGGGAAAGGAACAGTATTACTCGTCTCGTTTCCCTCACTAGTCGCCTTTGTCGAAGTCACGTTCGCGGGCGTGGGTCACTGACCTCTTCCGGGCGAGGACTGTACAGCTGGTTTGCCGCCCTCTCAGATAATCACATAGCCCAGCGTCTTCTTGCCCGCTGTTTAGTGGGATCCGTCATGATTTATCTAATTTGTTCTCGTGTGTAATTGCGAGAGTTCCCTTCCCGGATAGCTCTGAAAATCAGAAGTGCAACGATTCATTCAAATACTGACGCAAGGTTCGCCCAAAAGTATTCATGACACAAGGGGGGAAATATGGCGCAACATAAAAAGACTTTGCATTTGATGCCAGTGTCCTTTCTCACAGAAACCAGGATGCTGAAACAAAATTGTCCCGCCTGGCCCATAGAAAGCAAAGAAAACCGGCCTGAAAATTAACATCACGAAAACTGAAGTATGCGGATAAACAACAAACAACGACACCCTTTCAGCTAAAAGAGGAGGACATCAAAGGAGAAAAAAGATTGTCTACCCGGACAGTGTCGTTAGCAAACATGGCGGAGCAGAACAAGACATCTGTAGCCCATAAACAAGGCAAGGCACGCTTTTAACACCCTCTGACCCATACGGGTTTCCACAGCCTTTCGCTCCAGACCAACATCAGAATGTTCAACTCAAATGTGAAGTCTGTACTGTTTGTTATACAAAATCGGAAATAAAATGAGGCAGGGAACAGTAAACGATAAGTTAGGTTTCCTTATGGGAGCAAAAAATACCCAACTTGTTTACTGTTTGTTATACAGTTTAGCGACTTGGAAAGCAACAAAGCCTAACACTCATGGTCTCTGGGCATTTATCTTCAAGTGCCTCGGGTGCATCCTCAACATCACACGGCCAGAAATTATTGCTCTGATATTTGGATCAGCCTGTATTGTATACACAAATATGTATCTCGTGTAACACGATTCAACGAGTGTTGTGAACTCCCCGCGGATGGCGCTTATCCAGATCTCTGTTCACCTGTTGTCAAGCCTCTCTGTCTCTCTTATCATTTGGATGGGAGATGTGTGTGTGTGTGTGTGTGTGTGTGTGTGTGTGTGTGTGCGTGCGTGCGTGCGTGCGTGTGCGTCTGTGTGTGTGTGTGGTGTGTGTGTGTACACGCGCGCTCGCACGTGCGTGTTTGACAGCCAGTGATTTTATTCAACTTGATTATATCTGATTGAGAGCGAAACGTGATGGATGTATAGAAACGAATACAGATTGGACGAAATGTGACTGGGCAAAACGTGATGGGCAAGTGAAAGGTCGTGAATGGTAAAATTGCACGTGATAGAACGTAACTAGGCAAAAACGGCACTGCTTGCTGTAGGCTTTGCCCGCAAATGAACCAGCATGCGTGAGCAAGTGTGTCCTTCAAACTTGGTATGTTGACACTGTCACCTGTGCATTGTGGTGAATAGACAGCCAACCCCTGAACAGGAGGCAGGCGCAGAGCCAGTCAGACCAACAGCAAGAGGTGAGTACCTTCATTACGCACAATGGAACTCCCAACTAGTGACAGACGAAGACGATGTACATGTTCCCTCTACTTCACTGGTGAAACAAATGATGCTGCAGTGTGGCTCTCTCCACTTTTCGTTGGTACCAACCGGTGAATGCAAATGGCTCTTTCTACCAATCCCAGGAAAACCTACAAGCTTCGGTCGATCACATAGCTTGCAGATATTAATATTTAAATATGAAAAACGACAGGGAGGGAGGGGGAGGGGGATCAGAAGGCGAGGTTTAAAGAATCTAGATTCTAGTACAATATTTGTGCTTTTAAAATGGATTTAATCTGCGACATAAATGAGATACTTGTTTGTCCTTGAGGGTTGATCCGGAGGTCAAAGAGGAAATCGTTTCTAATCATGTTCAACTTTTTTTTCTCTCTCTCTCCCTGTGCACCAAAAATAGTAACGTGCTCTGGTTGGTGGGAGGGGCTGTTGGCGTTGTCACTCTCGCTAACCCGTTAACGCTCTGGCTGACGTCAGAGAGGCCAGGCCAACCGGCTTCGCCATATGTCAGTAAAGATTTCCTTTCTGACCCTCCTCCCACCTTTGCCTTTCCCTCCCTGTTCACAGTGGATTTAACCGCTTCTTCCCGTCATCTGCGTAAATGTTTGAGTTCCTGCCATTCAATGCTATTACTGATATATGTTCAACAAATGCGTCTTAGGAAACACCAGGGAGATGTCCACGAAGAGAAAGGGAAGGGCAGATAGGCGTGGTGGGGGGTGGGCATCAGAAATGAAAATTCGCTATATACCCGTCATCATCATTTTCTGAGCAATATTTTTTCCACAGTTAAGCCACAGATCCATTCCTACGAAGTTTGTTTGTTTGTTTGTTCGTTTGTTTTGTGTGTTTTCAATTGCCGATGTGAGTTCGATCGATAGGTGTGAAGTGTTTTTAATGTTTAACTGATGGACAGGAACATACACAGACGCATTCGATTAATAGACCGGCGAACGGACAGGCGTCTCTATATAGTATATAGGTACACATTAAATCATCATCCATATGTGGGTGGATGTGTGTGAATGCGTTTGTGTGGAGAGAGAGAGAGAGAGAGAGAGAGAGAGAGTGAGTGTGTGTGTGTGTGTGTGTGTGTGTGTGTGTGTGTGTGTGTGTGTGTGTGTGTGTGTAAGGAAGAGAGAGAGAGAAGGGGGAGGGCCGGGGAGTGGGAGGGGGCAAGAGGTTTGCAGTAAACAAGATAGAGTTTCTGCAGAGATTAAGGTGAAAGATCGGAGTGTGCTCGACGATGCACGCTGACAAGCAAAGCATCGGAACAGATTGAGGGGAGGGGGGGGGGGGACGCCAAGGCGACCTCTACACATCTTAAATCACATAGGAATGTAGAGCAGAACAAGAGAGAGAGAGAGAGAGAGAGAGAGAGAGAGAGAGGTGATGTTGATACAATGATAAGGACAGACAATATCTGCCACAGAAGCTTCCATCTTCTCCTTGCTGTAGCTCACACTTCCAGATTCTTACTCAGCTGCCATTACTTCTTGCTTCTTTCATCTCTCTCTCTCTGCATTTCACGCTTTCAGTCTACAACGCGTCCACCTTTCACCATGTTCTATAACTTTCCATGCATTTTTCTACATTTGCCAACACCGCTTCATTGTCCCACCTCTCCTAACATTTTGACACCTTTCCCTTCATTTTCCTACCTTTTCCTTCATTTTCCTGCCTTTCCCTTCATTTTCCTACCTTTCCCTCATTTTCTGACCTTTCCCTTCATTTCTGACCTTTCCCTTCATTTTCCTACCTTTCCCTTCATTTTCCTACCTTTCCCTTCATTTTCCGACCTTTCCCTTCATTTTCTGACCTTTCCCTTCATTTTCCTGCCTTTCCCTTCATTTTCCTACCTTTCCCTTCATTTTCTGACCTTTCCCTTCATTTTCCTGCCTTTCCCTTCATTTTCCTACCTTTCCCTTCATTTTCCTGCCTTTCCCTTCATTTTCCTGCCTTTCCCTTCATTTTCCTACCTTTCCCTTCATTATCCTACCTTTCCCTTCATTTTCTGACCTTTCCCTTCATTTTCCTACCTTTCCCTTCATTTTCCTACCTTTCCCTTCATTTTCTGACCTTTCCCTTCATTTTCCTCCTTTCCCTTCATTTTCCTACCTTTCCTTCATTTTCCTGCCTTTCCCTTCATTTTCCTACCTTTCCCTTCATTTTCCTACCTTTCCCTTCATTTTCTGACCTTTCCCTTCATTTTCCTGCCTTTCCCTTCATTTTCCTACCTTTTCCTTCATTTTCTGACCTTTCCCTTCATTTTCCTGCCTTTCCCTTCATTTTCCTACCTTTCCCTTCATTTTCCTGCCTTTCCTTCATTTTCCTCCTTTCCCTTCATTTTCCTACCTTTTCCTTCATTTTCCTACCTTTCCCTTTATTTTCTGACCTTTCCCTTCATTTTCCTACCTTTTCCTTCATTTTCCTACCTTCCCCTTCATTTTCCTACCTTTCCCTTCATTTTCCTACCTTTCCCTTCATTTTCTACCTTTCCCTTCATTTTCTGACCTTTCCCTTCATTTTCCTACCTTTCCCTTCATTTTCTGACCTTTCCCTTCATTTTCTTACCTTTCCCTTCATTTTCTTACCTTTCCCTTCATTTTCCGACCTTTCCCTTCATTTTCTGACCTTTCCCTTCATTTTCTACCTTTCCCTTCATTTTCTGACCTTTCCCTTCATTTTCTGACCTTTCCCGGCAATGTACCTGCTTTCCCTTAATGTCTCCACTGTTCTCTCCATTCCCCCGCCTTTTCATACATCTCCCCTCTTTTCCGCATTTTTCTTACCTTTCATTGACTTACTGTTTCTCACTTTTCTACGTTCTCTCACACCACCCACCACCACCACCACCACACCACCCTTTTTTCCCCGTTTCACACTTTTTCCCGCCTTTGTACCTCTGTATTCGATTTGTTTCCTATCGCTAACTTTCAAGTATTTTCTGATGTTTTGTTATTTTGGTTTCCTCATCCCGCTCGCTCCTCCCCCCCCCCCCCCCCCCCCCCCCCCCCTCTTTTCCCAGTTTTTCCTATCTATTCCTACGTTTCTTTCTCTAGCTGCTTGAACTGTCATATCCAAAATTATAACCGAATAGAGTGTAATGTGACTGTTATTTCATACACAGTAGGAAGAAAAAAAAACACATAAAAGTGAATTTTCGACAAATGTCTTCTTCAGATTCTTCGAATAACCAACAAAGAATTTTTTTCCAGTGATCTCCAGGTGTCCCTTAGCAGGAGTATGACAAAGTCTACTATTTAAGAAAAATATAAACAAAATAGGAAACTGACACACACTGCATCAAATGAAGACACAGACACTGTGTGCAGAGTTACGCTTGTTGGATTCACAGGACAAAACAAAAAAGCAAACTGTCGACAACTAGATCTTCTTCAGACTGTGCAGACAGTAGGCGTCAAACGTACACAAAGCAAACCTGCCTGGATAGCAGTCAGCATCAAAATGTTCATGAGGTCTGGAGGGAACTGTTACTTGCACGCTTGATGTTTGTCGTTTGTAAGGTCTGATGAAGACGTTTTCGTCGAAATTTGCCTGTCTGTCTTGTGTAGGAAACAAACAAAAAACAAAAGGAGAGAGAGAGAGAGAGAGAGAGAGAGAGAGAGAGGAGAGAGAGAGAGAGAGAGAGAGAGAATCTTCTGCTGACAACCGTCTAGGAATATAGTTTTGAGATAATGCGAAAAGTAATGAATCTTCTGATAAGTAATAGATGTAAAAAAAAAAAAAAAAAATGACCAGCCGCCGTGGTGAAGTGGTTAGTGTCGCAGACTCCCAGATGTGAGTTGTGGATTCGATTCCCACCAGAGTCATGTGGAATTTTTCTGCCCTGACGGGTCCTACCCAGAATTGAGTGTGCCATGAGCTCAATTTGGAAGACTGGTGTCACACAATCGAGTTTCATCCACTAAATAGATGCGTATCTGAGAGTGTGGTTCAAATTTCCTGACCAACACTGCAGGTGTCTGTATTTCTCGGGCCTGGTTGTGTTGTTGTTGTTGTTGTTGTTGTTTGTTTTGTTGTTGTCGTCATCGTCGTCGTACCTGGCTAAAAGACTCCAGGGATCATCCGAACAGCCGAAATACTTGAACACTATGCTACAAATGCATCAGCTAGGGATGAGAACATTACGTGTGTGACCGTTTTTCATTACCCCGGCACATGGCAGCCACACTCCGACTTCGAGGGATCGGGCCTGGTTGACACCGGGATATGTTATGAAAGTAAGCATAGAGTACAGCCCTGTCATGCAGTATGAGACCAGAATTGAAATCCATAGCATCATCTTCATCATCCTCATTATCATCGATGAGCATTTGAAAAATAAAAGTCTCAAATTCTGTGGCCCTTCGTGCCCTGCTCTCATGGTGATCTCAGTTTCAATGTCCTGTCAACGTCTATTGCCTTGGTTTGGTTCCATCTGGGTCACCGATATCGGCACGGCAAGCTCATGGGGCTGTCGTTGGACGGACGTGGAGATCGAAACACGTCGTGTTGTCTTGTAATTCATTTGTCTCTTTCGTTCGGCGGGGAACAGTATTTCTTCTTTTAAGTTTCATGAAAGAGTAGTTAAAACAGACTTTTTCGAGTAGCAAATGCGATAACGAATTACAAATGGACACAAATTACCGATGATAGTAGTAAAAAAAAAAGTATCGCAAGCAAGAGGAAGACGAACCAAATGTGGTATCAGAAACTACTAGCAATAATAAAAAGTAGTCCAAGTTGCCAGATGTAGAAACGACTGAACGGCTCTCGGGTGATGAATCACCTGGAGCTCCACGCTCCAAACTCACGCTCGTAAATGACTCGAAGTGAATGCAGCGCCTTGGCGGAAATAAAACGATAGTTTCCCGGTAAGACAGAGCCTCCTTGGATGACTCCCGCCAGAGCCTCCTTGGATGACTCACGCCAGTCCTTCCTTATCAGGCCACAAGGCACAGCTTTGTTACAGCCATAAGGCACAGCTTTGTTACAGCCATAAGGCACAGCTTTGTTACAGCCATAAGGCACAGCTTTGTTACAGCCATAAGGCACAGCTTTGTTACGACAAAAAGGCAAAGCTTTGTTACAATGAGAAATGTAACATTGCACCAATCTTCCTCGCAAATGTAACAATGCATTAATCTCCACTGCAACTATAACAATGTACCAATCTCCACAACAAATAAAACAAGGCATTGATCTCCACCACAACTATAACAATGCACCGGTCTCCACCACAAATGTAACAATGCATTAATCTCCACCACAACTATAACAATGTACCAGTCTCTACCACAAATGTAACAATGTAGCAATCTTGACGAAATGTGGAACAATTCATGTTTTATTGATTGATAATGCTGAACCCAATGAAAGACTGAGCATATATTATTTTGCCGTTAACGGATAAAACGTTACGTCATTTTCAACTCTCCGGCAGCACGAAAATGTACAGTTGGTAACTCTCCTTTCATAGTTTGCTATTCACATGGAGGACAGACACCATTTTACCAGATGTTGTATATTTATAAGTGTTTTAGAGTTATCATCTCTGATTTTGTTGTTGTTGTTGTTTTTTGTTGTTGTTTGTTTCCCACGCTCTTGATCAGTGTATACATGCTTTCCTTTTTTCCAGCCCAGTACTACTCCCGATTGCCGTTTCATTTTTCCTTTTTTTTTTTTCAACTATTACACTAATGAATGCTGATGCAGCATTCTCCACGAAAAAATTAACCATCTGCTTTGTTTTTCGTGCCGAATCCGAAAAGAATGTAACGATGTTACACTTTAAGTGAATTAAACGCTGGAAAAAAAAAAATCAGTGTGTGTGTGTTAGAATGCTGCATTGTTACATTTTACGCTGTATCATACAGAGAGTGAAGAATGGGAGTTGAGCCAAGCTGTTGTCAACAGCCATTTTGTCCCCCCCCCCCCCCCCCTCCCCCCCCCCTCCCCCCATCCCTTCCTCCTCCCCTTCTTTCTCCCTCCTCCCCTTCCTACCTGTTCTCCCTTCACCTTCCCTGTCATTAAGGATTGACCCAGTGACCGTCACTTCCTTGACGTCACGGCACTCACATTGAAAGGTCGCCGTCATTAACCCACTGCCAAGTCATGTCCTCGTTTGTTTTTATTTTGTGAACGATGGGAGTTGTTCCACCTTTAGTGACCCCTCTAAACCTGGGGAGACTTACACAGGCTGCAGCGTGACTGTCAACCAAATACAAACAAGCACATAACATAAGATGCAAAATAACGCTTCCTTAATGAACAGTACAAAACAGACATATTGACGATAGGTGTCTTCTTAAAACGCTACAATTGACAGGAATGAAGTAAGCAACAACCAAAAAATTAAAGAAAAATCTTTCTGTGTGGCTATCAGCAAATTGATTATTGATTTTGTTGGGGTATTGTGTTGTGTGTTCATCACTTTGCCATATGTAACGTTTGAAGAAGATGTATTTGCCGAAAAACGCACATGTCTGTTTCCTGTTGTGTTTGAACCAAGCTTAATTTGCACCTTGTTTTCTGTATTTAGGCTGTTCGTATTATGCTTTGCTCCGTGTTTTCTGTATTTAGGCTGTTCATATTATGCTTTGCTCCGTGTTCTTGCTGAACATAGTGGTATTCTTCTGGAAAACAGTAAGAATGAGTAAAATTGATAACAAAAAAAAATATTATTATCACTGATCTTTGTTGTTTCATAAATACTTCCTTTTTTATCTAACATGGCAATCAGATAAATTTGCTACGAAATAGTAATTATGGCACGCAAAAGACAGGTAATTCTGACTCGAACAAGCAGGGTCGTGAGAGTTGTGAGCATACACGCCGGTATCATTCGTACGGGCTATGAGCTTGAATAACAAACAATGTTGCAAATGAGAAAACACCGGGAGCCGAATATGACTGTCATAATTAACTGTTTTCACCGTTGACGGCTTAACAAAGCCATGATGTCTTCTGTCCCTTGGCTCATTGTCAGATGTTTCAACAGCGACAAAAGATATGAAAATAATTGTTTTCACGTGAAAAGTGCTGTTTTTACGTCATATTAATCTTTTTGTATACGTACAGTTACTATTTTTACGTTAAAATGAGGACGATTTTGTTTCAAGAAACAGTCAGTGCGTGAGGACTTGTCGTTCACATGGCTGTTCCCCCCCTCCTCCTCCTTCCCCGCCCCCTTCCCCTAAGGAAATGAACATTTCATTCACCAATCAGAGCACATTCTTACTTATGAGGCATGGAAAGGAAGAGCTATGGCGGCACATACTTCGCAAAGATATGCTTTCTGACATTTACCATTTATAAAGTAGACTTTGAACGGAAGGAAAGATATTCTCTCTGGCCTTTACCATTCCTAAAGTACACTTTGAACGGAAGGAAATATTCTTTCTGACCTTGACCACTCCTATAGTAGACTTTGAACGGAAGGAAAGATATTCTCTTGACCTTTACCATTCCTAAAGCAGACTTTGAACGGAAGGAAATATATTCTTTCTGGCCTTTACCATTCCTAAAGCAGACTTTGAACGGAAGGAAAGATATTCTTTCTGGCCTTTACCATTCCTAAAGTAGACTTTGAACGGAAGGAAAGATATTCTTTCTGGCCTTTACCATTCCTAAAGTAGACTTTGAACGAAAGGAAAGATATTCTTTCTGGCCTTTACCATTCCTAAAGTAGACTTTGAACGAAAGGAAAGGAAAATGAAACACTAGACAACAAAATTCGTCCTAGTTTTTCTTGGCATTTTATGTTAACATTTATTCGTATGATGAGTCAGTTGACGTGCCTCGCCTAATTCCGTAAACTTCTGTGATTGGAACACAATAAGATCGCTTCCACCTGTCGCCTGATGTAAAACAGCGTGTCATGTGAGAAGTTCAAAGCCGAATTGAAGTGTATTGCTTTAACATTCTAGAATGTTTAGGGTTTTTAATTTCCCCGAATAAAACTTACTCTTCTTTGATGAAAATAAGCCTTGTTCAAAAATAAGTAGGTTCATGTGTTTAAACAAGTGCTCTCCTCTACCCCTGCCTGAACTTTGAAATAGGTTATACGACATCTGCTAATCCATGAGACTTACGTGTTTGTGAAGTTACAACAGAAATGTACAAATGAAAATCATTATCACTTCTGCCAACGCTTCTAAATGCACAGGTAATGCCAAAGTTTGCAGCTTACCACACACACACACACACACACACACACACACACACACACACACACACACACACACACACACACTCGCGCGCGCGCGGAGATCAACTTACATTTAGGTTAATAAACTGTATAAACATGTACATATCAACTTAATTGTGTCTTATTAGAATTTACATAAATCTGTCACCTGCCATACCTCTATGCCAGGAGTTCATAATTTTGGAGTTTCAACCTGATCTCACTGTTCTAGTGTATTGTGATATCCTCTACGTTGCCTAATTAATCACGCGCTGTATACAGACTTCCTGGTGTCTCTTGCAGAGCTCTTGGCAAAACCAGTTCGCCAGAGTCACTCTCTGAGTGTCAATCATCATTCTCCACAGAATCTGGCACTGGCAGGGCATCGTGGGTGAGCTGAGGAAGACGGGTACCGTGAGGCAGAATGAGCTCGATGCCTGCTGGTTCAGTTTCCGATGAGGGCAAGCAGGTCTGTGGTGAACTGGCCGCCGCTGCTTCTGGTAGAATGCCGCTCCATTCCATCACAGTTTTCCAGACAGAAGAAACTGATGCAGGGTTAGTACCCGTTTTATTCAGGAAAAAAAATATAGTAGTTATCTGAAATGATTATTCTTGCTTCTTACATGAAAAATCTTCTTTTTTTTTCTCCCTGTTCTCGACATTCAGCCATCTGTCCGTTCTGTATTCACTGAAGACAAAGAAAATGGTCTTAGACATGAAACATAAAATACACATTCTGTCCGTTTCCTCTTAATGTATCCTGTCTGTCAGTCTGTTCATCCTTCTCTCTGTCTGTCTCATTTTCTGTCTCTCTGCCTCTGTTACTATCTCTTTCTCTATCTTTCCATCTGTCTGTCTGTCTGTCTGTCTGTCTGTCTGTCATTCTTTCTCTCTCTCCCCTGTGTGTGTGTGTGTGTGTGTGTGTGTGTGTGTGTGTGTGTGTGTGTGTGTGTGTGTGTGAGGAGAGAGAGTGAGAAAGAGAGAGAGAGAGAAAAGAGGAGAACGTGTGTGTGTGTGTGTGTGTGTGTGTGTGTGTGTGTGTGTGTGTGTGTGTACACGCAATGTGCACACGTAATGTTTGTATGAGTCTGTGTGAGTGTACCCACACGCAGTGTGTGTGGTGTGTGTGTGTGTGTGTGTGTGTGTGTGTGTGTGTGAAGGAAGGGGGTGAATGAGGAATGTAAAGCGGTTGGAAGAAAGGAGAGGTATACTCTGTGGGAGGAGTCTCTGCGGTTCATTGTGGAGAAAAGCCTCCACTGCTGACATCACACAGGAAGCTGGAATTATTGTATTACGCAGAGAGAGAGAGAGAGAGAGAGAGAGAGTAAACAAAAAATTCGTTATTTCCGCTTCAGTTCTCGCCCTCAGGAGGCGTCACGATTACTCTATTATCAAATTCTCTGATGATGATGATGACGATGACGACGACGACGACGACGACGATAATGATGATGATGATGATGATGATGATGATTAAAACAACATAACAATAATGATAATAATAATAATAATGATGATGATGATAATAACAACAACAACATAATAATAATAATAATAATAATAATAATAATCGCTAAATAAAAACACTCTGCGTTAGTCGTATGCACGTGCTAACACGCTAAGTGTGCACAGGCGCAAACTGTGCGGGTTGTCGAACCTGACAGCTCGTGGTCCCAGGGGGTCGATCCTGCCAGTCATAATGATCCGCTGCCAACCAGCCGCAGCAGTTGTTCAGGGTAAGAGTGGACGCAGGCTACACACCTCTGGAAAAAAAAAAGAAGCCAAAATGGCAGCAAAACACAGTGAGCTTTTCCAGCCAAAACAGATTCTCCCGGTGACATCGAAAGATTTCCTGTGAGGTATTGCTGGATCTGATGTGATTTTGTTGATGGTTGATGGCGTCTGAGGAGCTGGGATCTCTCTCTCTCTCTCTCTCTCTCTCTCTCTCTCTCTCTCTCTCTCTCTCTCTCTCTCTCTCTCTCTCTCTCTCTCTCTCTCTCTCCAAATTTCTGAATCTAATGAAACAAACAAAAACAAAAAAACTGTAACCTCATATCTTTATTATCCAACGTCCGGATCGGTTCTTGTGACTTGATTTCGCGTATAAATAATGCATATAAATTGGCTTGCGGTTACGGTAATGGAATTTTTCTTAGGTGTACTTGTAATCGTAGTTAGAGAAGCAAGCAGCAGAAGTATTAGTAGTAGTATTCAAATAACATCCTTAGCGGTGGTGATTTTATTGGCGGCAGCAGCAGCAGCAGACATACTTGTAATGGTAGTAATAGTATCAAGAGCCGCAGCAGCAGCAGCAGACATACTTGTAATGGTAGTAATAGTATCAAGAGCCGCAGCAGCAGCAGCAGACATACTTGTAATGGTAGTAATAGTATCAAGAGCCGCAGCAGCAGCAGCAGACATACTTGTAATGGTAGTAATAGTATCAAGAGCCGCAGCAGCAGCAGCAGACATACTTGTAATGGTAGTAATAGTATCAAGAGCCGCAGCAGCAGCAGCAGACATACTTGTAATGGTAGTAATAGTATCAAGAGCCGCAGCAGCAGCAGCAGACATACTTGTAATGGTAGTAATAGTATCAAGAGCCGCAGCAGCAGCAGCAGACATACTTGTAATGGTAGTAATAGTATCAAGAGCCGCAGCAGCAGCAGCAGACATACTTGTAATGGTAGTAATAGTATCAAGAGCCGCAGCAGCAGCAGCAGACATACTTGTAATGGTAGTAATAGTATCAAGAGCCGCAGCAGCAGCAGCAGACATACTTGTAATGGTAGTAATAGTATCAAGAGCCGCAGCAGCAGCAGCAGACATACTTGTAATGGTAGTAATAGTATCAAGAGCCGCAGCAGCAACAGCAGCAGTGGAGGTAAAAAACAAAACAAAACAAAACAAAACAAAAAACGTATTTTTAGATGTCAGCTGCCGTTGTTGCTACTGCTGCTGGCGATGATAGTAATAAAATAAAAAAATGACGAGGTTAGTGATGATATTGACGGTAGTAATGGCGGTTGCGGCGGTTCTCGTGGTGGTGTTGATGGTGGCTATGATATTGACGGAGACAGTACGTCAATATGCTGAGGGCCTTCGATGTCTGACAACTGCCCACAGCTCAGACTGCTACTACAGACATGAAGCCTCCAGAGCCCCGTAGTGGGTGTATCAGAGATCCATGCCTCTCGCAGGTCCACACCCCGGGCCAGATTCAATACAAGATTTGTCTCACGTTTTCTTTCAGCCACTGTCTTTTAAAGGAGAGCAGAAAAAGCGCCCAGTATTGGAAAAGCTGTTGGAAGGGGGAATGCTGACAGGACTTCCAGCCAGTCAGAAGATATGCTAGTTTCTAGTGCATGGGGACATAAATAACGGCTGAACATGAATTGAAAGGATTTTTTTAACCCCCCTGGCCCTCAAAGGCAACGTTATCTTATGTACATCGAAGACTAAGTGGGTTTTAAACGGGGAAAGTGAATTAGAAAGTAGACAAATTAACTTTGCTTTCTCCTTTATCTCTTCTACTTATAAATATCAATAACAGAAGTTAGGGTTCGTGATTTGACTCTTCTATCTATGAATAGCAATTATGTTTGTAGGGATTTGTGATTCGTCGTTGTTTATAAACTGCTCTGTGATTGGTGGAAAGAGGCAGCGGCATTGGCCTGTTGCTTATTGAAAGGGGAGGCCACGTGGCCATCTCAGTGGCGTGTGGAGCGGTGGCCGGATGGTCAGACTACAGACTGGATGTTTGCCCAAGGCCTGTGTGTGATGCTAACCCCGCCTTGTTTGTCCAACCATCCTGCCTTGTCTCAGAGAGAGAGAGAGGGGGGGGGAGGGGGAGGGTTGAAGGAGGGGGGAGAATGTGTGTGTGTGTGTGTGTGTGTGTGTGTGTGTGTGTGTGTGTGTGTGTGTGTGTGTGTGTTACAGATAGAAAGACGGACATATATACACACACACACACACACACACACACACACACACACACACACACACACACATACGCGCGCGCGCACGCAGGCGCGCAGGCACACACGTACGCACGTACACACACACGCACGCACGCTCACAGAGAGAGAGAGAGAGAGAGAGAGAGAGAGAGAGAAGACGTACTATCATAAGCTAATGTGAGTGAGAAACTAAACAAGAAAATACGTTATTTCCTTTTCTGTTCTCAACTCAGAAAGAGAGTGATGATGTGTCTATCATCAAGTTCTGTGGATATGAAATGAACGACGGGTGGGTTTATCAGCCCATGACCAGCTGCTACCAGAACTGAGTTTGTTGATGGATCTAGCTTTGAAGACTGGAACCACAGAGTCAAGCTTCATCCACTGGCCGGACGCTTCTCTGAGAGTGCTGCTCAAATGTCCAGACCAACACTGCAGGTGTCTGTCTCTCTTTGGCCTGGTTGACGCCGTGATATACCAAGAAGATAAGCATAGAGTACAGCCCAGTCACGCAGTCGCAGACCAGAAAGCCACTGTGTGGCATCATTTCCATCATCCTCACCATTTATCGATTTGCGTAAGAAAATATATCAAGCTCTGCGGTCCCTCATGTTCTGCTCTGATGGCAACCTCACCTTCTGTTTCCTAATCATGTCATTGCCTTTGATGACTTCGTGTTGAGGTCGCCGGTATTGGCAACTTCATGGGAACCGTCGTTGGACAGACCTGGTGGCGCCCTCCGGTGGGGGACGCTCTCTCTCACGCTAGTTCGATATATAAGCAATTGATTTTTGTCGGAAGGGGGCTTAATGGGTGGTATCCTGCATGTTTTGGATCAGAACATGCGGTACTGAACATCGCTAGAGCGACTCGGCAGTAATGCAGTGTCTCGTCCTGTGGGTTGCCTCACGACGATTTGACATCGACTGTTCCCTTGACTGTCTGTGCCGGGGCTGTGACGGGACAAGGCTGGGTGTGGCTGTGGATGGGGAGCTGGGATGAGCGGTGTGGAGACAATGCCACTGGAGTGGCACAGAAGACATAGCTCCCACCCTCCTTCCCTCCCACCGCCCCCCCCCCCCCCAAAAAAAAAATAAATAAATAAATAAATAAATAAAATAAAATAATAACAGGAGGAAAAAAAACCAGCACAGTATTAGTCGAAGGTAAACGCCAATGTGCATTAATGTATGCTAAATAGTTTTGTTTGTAATGAATCTCCACACTTCACAGTCTTTCGGGCTAGGTCCCTGTCAGTAATGATAATGATCCACTCTCAAAAAGCAGCAGCAGCACTTATTTATACTGACAATGCACGCAGCTAAATAGCAGCAAAGCGGAATAAGATACTGAAGCAAGAGACATTCAGTCAGTCAGTCTGTCTGTCTGTCTCTTTGTCCATCTATCTGTCTGAGTGTCTGTCTGCCTGCCTGCCTCTCTCTCTCTCTCTCTCTCTCTCTCTCTCTCTCTCTCTCTCTCTCTCTCTCTCTCTCTCGTCCTCTTCCTCCTTGTCCTCCTCCTCCTCCTCCTCCTCCTCCTCCCCCTCGTTATTTCACCCTCTCTCTCCCCTCTTACTCACTCTCTCTCATTGACAAACGTGTTGAACATCATGCCTCCATCTCCCCTTCCTCCCACTTCTCTCACCTCCTTTAAAAAAAAAGTGAGGGAGCGGAGGAGGGCAAGGGGCCTGCTCTTTGATCTGTGAGGACTCCCCACAGCTATAGCTGGTACTACAGACCAGAGCAGTGTGCCCCACAACCGGTGGGTGTGTCAGAAATCCATGCTCCCCTGCTATACCTCAGGCACGTTCAATAACAGCTTTGTCTACGGTTTATTTTAGCCGCTGTCTTGTAAAAGACGGTAGTAGAGATACAAGTGTTGGAAATGCTGTTGAGATGTAGAATGCAGACGGTTCGTGTTGCCCATCAGAGGAAATCAGATGACCCTACTTGCCCGATCCGTCAGAGCAAACAAACAGCGGAACATGTCCTGCGTTCATGCAAAGCAGCGCTAACCCCAGGGAAGTACACATGGAGACATGGCCAAGTGTTTATCAAGAGATCGTACATGCAGTTAACACTGCCGGAGGAACCAAGTCGCCGCCAGAAGTTCCGGCAACGACGTTCCACACGGCGGGAGGCCATAAATCATAGTCTAGAACAGATATGACATCTAAAGCACAGAAGTGGATGACTGGGAGTGCACAGCAGGTCTTCCAGATGGGAGAACCATCCCAGAATCACCAAGGAGAGCCACTTGAAACAGGATGTGATATCCAACTCAGGTTCATCGAAACGGATGATTCTGACTGAACTCACAGTGACATAGGAAATAGCAATGGGGGAATCTCACATTTACAAGTCAATGACGTTTGCCAGTCTAGCCAGCCGCTCGAGGGAAGCTGGCTTCTGATTTCATGAAACGGCTCTCGATTTGTGGGAAGAAAATCACCAGAATCTTGAAGGAAATGGCAGAGGCAGCTGAAAACAGTTCCAGGGGGGGATCTCGTCGAGGAGGAACAAAACTGAACTTCATGAGGCTTGAATTTCTCAACTGAGAATAGGTGTCCGGCAGACATGTGGGCAAAATATCCGTCACAAACAGTCGACACCTCGAGGCCGCCAACAGTCCAAGGGGCGCAGGTTCCAAGCCCGGCAGTGCCAAAACTATCACTGACAGCAGAAGGACATCTGGGTGTCATGACCTGGATGAGGCCCGGCCCTCAGAGAGTGTAAGGAGTTCAGGGCCGTAACACTTGTCTGAGGAGGGTTCTTTTCTAACGACTCTGTTGTTTGTCGAGCTCTCCACAGAGTGTCTTCCTACTGACGTTCTTTTTCCCAGTCAGAGGATCTTACTATTTTTAGTTCATGAGGGGGGGGGGGGGGGGGATAATCACTGAACATACATGGAAAAGATTTTCTTTGGCCTCTGTCCCTATAACAAAACAGTTATGTTCTTTATACCGAAATGAAGTGGATTTTAAACGAAGAGTTCAACTAAAAGCTTCATTATTCAAATTCTGAAATTGTTTTTCACTTCTCTCTTTTGTCCATAAATGTTGATACTTTTTGGCAACGTGACTCGTGAAATACGGTCAACCTCTTTGAGATAGGCAGGAAGATCCAACAGCACAGACCCATCGATTGTTGAGAGGCGGGGACGTGTGGTGAGCTCAAAGGCGCGTGCAGCGGTGGCTGAGTGGTGCAAGCAGCCGGAGCTGATGTTTGCCCGGGGCCTGTGTGTGATGCTGAGCCGTCCTGTGTTTGCCCCCCAGCCTGCCCTGTCTCCCTGTGTGGACACACCTAGCCACCACTTGTTGCCACACTGCCAGGCTTTGAACACAAGGTCTGAGGGATGGGCGCGGAGAGAGAGAGAGAGAGGAGGGGGGGGGGGGGATAGAGAGAGACAGAGACAGAGAAAACAAGAGACAGAGAGACAGAGACAGGGAGACTCTCTCTCTCTCTCTCTCTCTCTCTCTCTCTTCT
>CM065714.1:53178415-53190915 GCA_033310375.1 Conus canariensis
GACTAAAGACATCTCTTTCAGTATAACACAAACTAACCATCCCTCCTTAATTATTCTCAGTGCATGCATTTAAACATATGTGTATAGGTAACTGCTCATTCACGTTCCTACACTACCAGTATAGTTCCACTGCTTTGTCATGGGAGGTATGCCTTTCGTCGCCTCTTTTTCCTTTACTGCCATTTTGAACTGATAGTTTTCATAGATCATTTTTATCAGAGCCTGTTAACGTTAAATGTGTGTGATACACGAGTTTTCATGGTTAGAATTTTTGCCTGTTTTCAATGACTTATAGTACTGATTTGCATGTTCTTTTCACAGTGAAGTGAGTATATGTATGTTGTGTTGGTAATGTACCTTTGATCTGATTCATTCTGTTGCAATTTTTCCATGTCTATTGCTAGTCCCCATATTATTATCATTATCGTCATCATTATTATTATTATCATTACTATCATTTTCATCATCATCATCACTACTACTAGTACTACTACTACTGCAACTACTACTACTACTACTACTACTACTACTACTATTTTCCTCCTCCTCCTCCTCTTCCTACTACTACTACTGCTACTATTATTATCATAACTATTATCATTAAAGCTATTATTATCAATACAATTATTGTGAAGAGAAAAGGCCTGTCTTGGTTTTGTTGCTATGTTGCTGCCCCTATCTAATTCCTCCCTAATCCAGCAATGCAAATGATGATGACGAAGACAAGGGTCTCCGGCGTTGTAATCCCGTGTTAACAGCGTGGTCACGTTCTGGTGGCTTGCTTTTTTTTTTTTTTTTTTTTTTTTTTGCTGTCCCAGCTTCTGCGCCACCTCAGAGGCAGTGCACCCACGCCGCTCATTCCGACACCCCGTCCACAGCCACAGCCCGGTCGGCCCCGCCGCAGCCCCGGTACCGGCAATCCACAGGGAGCAGTGAATATCAAGTCGTCAAGAGGCAACCCACCGGAGGAGATACTGCGCTGCTGCCGAGTCACTTCGGTGGTGTTCAGTGGCTCCTGTCCTGATCTAACATACGCAGGACCTACTAAGCCCCCTACTGACGACAGTAATTGCTTAGTCGCGGAACCGGCGTGAGTGAGCTCTCCCTCCGGAGGGCGCCACCACGTCCGTCCAACGACAGCCCCCATGGGCTCGCCGATACCGGTGACCCCGACGGAACCAAACCAAGGCCACAGACGTGGAGAGGACATCGAAATTGAGGTCACCATGAGAGCAGGGGATGAAGGGCCACAGAATTTGAGACTTTTTTTAATGCTGATCAATGAGAATGAAGATGATTAAGATGATGCTACGGATTTCCATTTCGGTCTGAGACTACATGACAGGGCTGTACTCTACGCTTACTTTCATAATATATCCCGGCGTCAACCAGGCCCGAGAGATACAGGCACCTGCACTGTTGGTCAGGAAATTTGAACAACACTCAGAAACGCCTCCATTAAGTGGATGAAGCTCGACTGTGTGGTCCCAGTCTTCCCAACTGAGTCCGCAGCAAACTCAACTCTGGGTAGGAGCGGTGGGGGCAGAAAAAACCCACATGACTCTGATGGGATTCGAACCCACGACCTCCCAGCCGGGAGTCCGCGACGCTAAGCACTTCTCCACGGCGGCTGGTGGTGTCTTATTTCTTGTTTTCATGCTTTGCCTCACTTTTTAAACTTTTCATTAATACCACTTTTCTCATCCTCAAAATGTATGTTTTCAGTTATTCGGAGCCGCTGCAACAAGGACGGCATGCCTGTTTGTTTGCTGCAGAGATATTTGTTGTGCGCGCGCGCGCGCGCGCGCGCGCGCGTGTGTGTGTGTGTGTGTGTGTGTGATGTGTGTTGTGTGTGTGTGTGTGTGTGTGTGGTGTGTGTGTGTGTGAAACTCGTTCCATTAACTAATGTAATTCATTTGGAGAGAGGATGAGGGGGCAATAGAGCAATTCAACAAATATGGAATAGGGTGGAAAAAAAGGAAAAAAAAGAAAGGGGGGGGGGGGGAAATGAAGAAGATTATCAGCTGGAAAGGAGATTAGCACATTTATGGAATGAGTAAATGCGCACTTGCACAAGAGAGAGAGAGAGAGAGAGAGAGAGAGAGAGAGAGAGAGAGAGAGAGAAGACAGACAGACAGACAGACAGACAGATAGATAGATAGACAGAGTGAGGGAGACAGAGACAGACAGACAGACAGACAGACAGAGAGAGAGAGAGAGGGGGGGGGGTAGGTCTCCCACTATTCATAGCCTCATAATCAGTGATGTGACACACAGACGCAAAAGCGCCCTGCTTCAGCCTCTCATTTCGGCCAGTCACTCAGAAGACACGGGGCACCTGCTGCCCGGAATCCTCAGCATTCTGTTCTGTCGCTCTTCGGCACGAGCTCGTCAGTAACTGACCTCCATCTGACTTCAGACCCTGGTCTCAAACCAAAAGCAAAGATGAGCATCAGAAGGGGAGAGATGGAATGGGAATGGAAAGGGGAGAACAGGGAAAGGGAAGGAGGTGGGACGGGGGAAGGGTAAGGGAGGTGTGGCGGAGGAGAGGGGCATGATGTGAATCCCAGACATCTCAGGACTTTAACCGTCGATCTCATGGCATCAACTTGTTCGTCCCGTGATGGGAGGTCAGACCCTGCTGTGTTGAGGAGGGATGCTAAGGATTCCATCATTCCAGAACATCAACATTCCTCATCCTCACTGTCTGCCAGGCTCACATGGGAACAGATGATTGAAGCCATATCCTCTGCCCTGTCTGTTTTGACTGACTTCGTCTATTAGTCATCATGTCTGTGTAAGACCCAGCTCAGGGTTGCTGGCCATCTAGATTAATAGAGTTGAATCAAAACCCGTGCAGCAAAGATTAAGGGGTGACAGATTGATGTATGGGAGGTTGAAGGATTATTCCTCGACTACCTTCTCGTGTTCCCAAGTTGACCAACGAAATCTTTCTTCAGAACGCAATGAGAATGTCCTTGGTTCTCATGTATTGTTCGCCGTGCCAGTTGCGACTCAACAGAAGATGGTCGAACGGTTTGTGTGAATGTCTAGCGAGTGGAAATGAGTATTTCATGACTCTTTTTCCATTAAGACTGATCCAGTGAAGTGACAGCACAGGTTACACCACAGACACTGTAACGAGAAGACTGACACACAACATTTTGATGGGAAGATTGACACTACACTGTGACAGGAAGACTGACACCACACTACACTCTGATGGGAAGACTGACACCACCCTACACTCTGATGGGAAGACTGACATCACACTACTTTCTGATGGGAAGACTGACACCACCTACTCTCTGATGGGAAGACTGACACCACCCTACACTCTGATGGGAAGACTGACACCACCCTACTCTCTGATGGGAAGACTGACACCACCCTACACTCTGATGGGAAGACTGACACCACCCTACACTCTGATGGGAAGACTGACACCACCCGACTCTCTGATGGGAAGACTGACACCACCCTACACTCTGATGGGAAGACTGACACCACCCTACACTCTGATGGGAAGACTGACACCACCCTACACTCTGATGGGAAGACTGACACCACCCGACTCTCTGATGGGAAGACTGACACCACCCTACACTCTGATGGGAAGACTGACACCACCCTACACTCTTATGGGAAGACTGACACCACACTACACTTTGATGGGAAGACTGACACCACCCTACACTCTGATGGGAAGACTGACACCACCCTACTGTCTGATGGGAAGACTGACACCACCCTACACTCTGATGGGAAGACTGACACCATCCTACACTCTGATGGGAAGACTGACACCACACTACACTCTGATGGGAAGACTGACATCACACTACTCTTTGATGGGAGGACTGACACCACACTACACTCTGATGGAAAGACTGACATCACACTACACTCTGATGGGAAGACTGACATCACACTACTCTCTGATGTTAAGACTGACATCACACTACTCTCTGATGGGAAGACTGACATCACACTACTCTCTGATGGGAAGACTGACATCACACTACACTCTGATGGAAAGACTCACACCACACTACTCTCTGATGGGAAGACTGACATCACACTACTCTCTGATGGGAAGACTGATATCACACTACACTCTGATGTTAAGACTGACACCATACTACACTCTGATGGGAAGACTGACACCACACTACACTCTGATGTTAAGACTGACGCCACACTACACTCTGATGGGAAGACTGACATCACACTACACTCTGATGTTAAGACTGATATCACACTACACTCTGATTGAGAAGACTGACATCACACTACACTCTGATGGGAAGACTGACGTAACACTCTGATAAGAAGGGGGGGGGGGGGGGTAAGTGTTAGCAAAGAGATCCCATAACACTGACGTTATTTATTCACATGTTTGTATGTGTATGTGTGCCGGTGTCAGCTGGAATGTGTGCACTTGTGTGTGTGTGTGTGTGTGTGTGTGTGTGTGTGTGTGTGTGTGTGTGTGTGTGTGTGTGTCTTGTGGTGTGGGGTTAGCCGAAGAGGCTAGTTGTAATGTGTTACAATTAGCTCCATCTTACTGTAGCATAAAACGCAATCCATGTGAATGTGTATGGAGTGGTCAGAGTGCGCAGTAGTGACAGCAGCTGTAACAAAGTCGAAGGGGCTAGTTGTAACGTGTTACTGATTGCTCCATCATAATCATCGTTGCCTCTCTTTTGTCGCGGCATAAACGCACCCCATATGTTTGTGTGTTGAGTGATTAGAGTGTGTGGTGGTGGTAGTAGTTGTTGTAGTAGTTGTTGTCGATCTTCAGTGTTTGCGATGTAGTAGTAGAGGTAGTAGGAGAAAACAACATGTGTGGTAAAATAGTCGCAGTAGAAGTAGTAACAGTGACAGTCAGTGTGTGTGTGTGTGTGTGTGTGTGTGTGTGTGTGTGTGTGTGTGTGTGTGTGTGTGTGTGCGTGTGTGTGTGTGTATGTGTGTATGTGTATGAGCCCGCGCGCGCATGTGCGCGCGTGCATGCGGGTGTTTGTTGTGTGTGTGTGTGTGTGTGTGTGTGTGTGTGTGTGTGTGTGTGTGTGTGTGTGATCAGTGTTACAATCAGCCCCATGACAACTTGTCCCGCATCAGTGTGAAATAATGATAAGCTGTAATTCCGTGGATAACATGATTTCTAATCATCTGTAATTCACATCAAACAGTTCTGAATGATAGCTGTCAGTTCTGAAACATAGTGGGAAGTGACGATTGCACTTGTTTTCAGTCTTGTTCTGCATTCAGTTGTCTAAATATATGGCATGCACCCATGCAATTCTATAACATTTGTTTTCAGTGTTACGTTTATGGAACACTTCTATCACATATCTGTAGACCAGTTTTGAGAGTGATCCATGGGCTTATTAGGTGCATTCGCGATGACTAAACCTTGGGTTATTAGCCGTTGTGGATGAGGAAAAGACACACTAGGCTGGTACAACCATCTCGGTGTTATTTGTACTGTATAACGCACGTGCGCATTTCTGCGTGCGTGCACGCAAGTGTGTCTCCGTGGGCGCTTGCTTGATTGCTCGCGCGCAGTGATGTTATGATTTCCGCGCGTAAAGGTAAAACACAAAGATCGTCGATGGAGGTGCTGTAAGCTGGCTTCCTATTGGAGCAACTAACGCATGCGCGAGGCAGCTATTTTGGTGTGCCTAGCGCGAAGCACGTTTACCAGGTGCGCGAGAAAGAAAAGTAAACAGAGAAGAAGTCACTTCGAAGGATTTCAGACAAGCTGTGTGTGTGACTCACTAGCTTTTTTGGATTTACTACTCTCCAGAAATTAACCAGTGTGTTCAAATGCTGTTCCAGTGAAATGTTTTTTTCCCATAGTTTTCGACTGAGAGACCGACCACGCGAGGAGATAGCCGCTCGCAGTCAGTGTGCTGCCAGCTAGTTTTGTTTGACACGTTCACCGGAGCAGACGATCGGATCGTTCGGTGTATGTTTCGGGGATATGTCGTCAGAGTGTGACAAAAGTTGACCCAGCGAAAGTGAAATGGGGAAGGATCAGGATCTCATTCAAGCGGTTAAGGACAATGACATCGCTTCTGTGACAAAAATTATTCAGAAACTGGCCAAGGCGTCTAAAACAAGTAAGTTCCTTTCATCCAGACTTGGTGTTTGCCTGTCTGTCGACTTGTCGTGGACTCGTTCGTGTGGCACAGGTACAAGTCGGCCCACTTTCGAGTTTCACCTGCGCTGTCGGCTTTGGAGTTTATTTCTGGCTTTCTGGCCATCTGTTACTAATTGGTGGAATTTATCCGAAGTAGCGCCGTTTTATGTGCTGGTGGCCAATGATCTGATTACAGACAAGGGAAATTGTGTAGCTGACCACGTATGTACAGTGAGGATCGTTGCGGACGAAGTTTGTACATAGTCGGTGTGGCGATGTTGTCACGAGATGCTGACAAGGGGAGATAATTATAGAATGAAGTTTTGTTTTAGACTTCGGTGTCACAAATGCACATGAATTTTTCTTTGATCATTTCTTTACTTACGAATTATTCTTTTAAGTTAGTTGTTGATAAGAACAGAAAACGAATGAACATCACTTGGTATGAATTTCGGCATGCTTTTTAACTTTACACCACTAATTCTATGAGTATTTAAATCACTTTTGATTTTTGTTTTGTATCAGCTGGATTTAACTGTACATGATATGAAATATGTCGGATAAATGGTGGTCTTATTTGTAGAAATGCAAGATGCATGAATTATCATACACACACACACACACACACACACACACACACACTGAGCAACAAAAAAAAATCATAAACTCGTCCGCATGATTATGTTAGAAAACTGAATACATATTTGACTCAAAAAATTCCGATTACTTTGTGTATGGTATGTGTGTGAGTGTGTTTGTGTGTGTGTGTGCGCGTGTGCAAGAGCACACGTGGGCATGCGTGTATGAAGAGAGAGAGAGAGTGAGAGTGCGAGCACATGGTCAAGAGTGAAGAACAGATATTGAAGTGGAATGAAGAAAATTTGGAAAGGAGTACTAGCAAGAAATGATCCAGAGTACGGGTTGTGTGTTTACTTTGCTGTACATATGGTTTACTGACTGCATCACCTGTGTGATGTCTTTACTTGTTACGCTTATAGTGTCAGTGATGCTGATTTCATATCAAGTTCTTGCCAGAATGATGCATAATAATATCGTTTAAAATTTCATGAATTTTTTAGGTAACCCCAACAATTAAAAAAAAAAAAACACACACACACACACAAACACAAAGTTCAGTTTTGATGGTGTTCTAGTTTTAAGACCAAGCAACAGATTTATGAATTCTATCAGAAGATGTTATTATGGACAAAAGATGATTATCAGTAATCAAAACAAATGACCTGTGACAAAATGTATAATGAAATAAACAAAGCAGAGACTATCTATCATTCAACTACATCAGTAAAATATGCTGACAAATGGAAACAAAACTAAACCAAAAGCTGTTCAAATCCCAGAAACACCATCACATTTCCCCACTCTTCGCATACACACACATGCACAAACACATGTAGGCACACAACATGTGCGCGCATGCACACACATACACACACACACACACACACACACACACACACACACACACACAGTTACACGCACTCGTAGTCACACACACACACACCCCATTGCACATGCACAGTAATAACTCAAACATACTTAATTCAGGGAGCATCAATAGAGAAATTGTTGACAGAAATGTGTTCAAATTCTCTTAAAATGATGGGTTTTAGATTGAGGCTTGAAAGAAGAGAAAGATTCAGAGTGCCTGAATCTGAGAATTGAAAATAGATTGTTGCAGACTGCTGGAGGTTGGTAGGTAAAAGGTATTTCACCATGTGTCATACTCACTGTTAGTTCTGACGGATGGAATTTTCAAGTATTCTAGTTGTATCTGAGGAAGAACAAAGTTGGTGAGGAGTATAGACTTGCAGACATTTAGAAAGGTAGTCAAGTGCTGTTTCAGATATATGACAGGTAAAGTCTTTCTCTCAGAGATAGTAAGCCAGTGAAGAGAGTGAAGAAGTGGGGGTAGACATATCCAAATTTTTGAGTGCCGGAAAATTATTCAAGCAGCATTGTTTCAGATATTCAGCAGCCTGTCAAAAAGATACTTTGGGATGCCTGTGAGATAGGAATTTGTCTTCTGGAAATGACAATGGCTTATATTGGGTGCTTCTGTAGAGAGCTGGCAGATACTAATTCTGTGTAGTTTCAGCCAGGGCAAGGAATGGACAGAGGGTGGACAATGCCCAGTTGTGTTGCCTAGTTCCCAGTCTGCTGGCTCTGGGAACCCTGTCAAAATATTGGAGTATGGATGGATAATTAATTCATACGCTTGTCACTCAGCATCCATAACAGTAATGTGCTGAAAAGCCTTGGGGACATGGGACATTTCCGACTAGAGTTACTGGATAGGCAGACACTACTTCTGTTACATTAAATTAGTGATTAGCAGTACCACAACTGCAGAAGAATCACACACATTCACATATCATAAGTGTGAGGGTTTCCACTGTCAAGTATCGTGATCATTGTTGTCTGATTGATTTTGAACAGTGGTTTAAACTGAATTTGATTTGTAATTTCTCACAGATAGCTTGCAGAATGAGATGCAGTATGGAGCTAAAGACTTAACTGAATCAAAAACAAAAACAAACGAGAGAAAAAAAGAAAAAAAGAGAAAATTAGGGACAGTGTCTGAATCTTTGCATTGATGATATGTCAGAACTGTGATCTTTAATTTGCAGCTGCTTGTGTTGTAGATGTGGGCACTATTGTAGACGTGGGCACTGTTGCAGACGTGGGCACTGTTGTAGACGTGGGCACTGTTGTAGACGTGGGCACTGTTGTGGACCTGGGTACTGTTGTAGACCTGGGCACTGTTGTAGATGTGGGCACTGTTGTAGACTTGGGCACTGTTGTAGACGTGGGCACTGTTGTAGACATGGGCACTGTTGTAGGCCTGGGCACTGTTGTAGGCCTGGGCACTGTTGTAGACTTGGGCACTGTTATAGGCATGGGCGCTGTTTTAGGCATGGGCACTGTTGTAGGCATAGGCATTGTTGTAGACGTAGGCACTGTTGTAGGCCTGGGCATTGTTAATACAGTGCACAAGGCTATGCCAAGGGCTGTACCACCATGTGTGGGATGCGTTGGTGTGAGTTGTTGAATGACTTAATGATGAAGTCAAACTTTTTTTTCTCATTTAATTAAGCAAATAAAATATATTTTCATCAAAATTTTTGGAAAGATAGTAATGGGTTCAAAAGAAGGCTGGGAGAGGTTGGGGGATTAGCAGGAGGGAGATGCGGTGAAGGAAGTGAGTGTTTCGGAGCGAGGGCTGTGTGAGCATTCCATCTTACTGTGAAGAGTGTAATCATCAAAATTAGAGTTCTGTTAAAAAAAAAAAAAGTTATATATTATACTAAAAATATATTTGTGCTTAGAACTCCTCTTTGAACTCCAGCATCATCTTTTAGCCCTGTTATGAAATTCAAGTGTGTGAGAGACATTTTCAGACATAACAGTGACAGGGTAAGAGATACACATTGTACGCAACATTGGTTTTTGTTCTAGTTATGTATGATATCACAATAGACCATATCACGGCATGTCGACTTCATAGCACTTGTAATGTTCTAGAAAGCTAGTTTTGTCACATTTGATTGTTCTGTTTACTTCAGTTCTTTGCTTGTAAATTTAACACAGACAGGTTAAGGGGAAGGTGAACTGGATTAAATTTAAAGAATATGAGTATGTTTCTTTTATCAGAAATTTTCTGTAAAATGATTTTTTAGGACATGCATTGTCAGAGTTTTTGCGATAAATATTTCTGTGTGTGTGTGTGTGTTCCTGTGTGTGTGTTCACAATCAGTATTGTGTGTGTGTGTGTGTGTGTGTGTGTGTGTGTGTGTGTGTGTGTGTGTGTGTCTGCATCAGTGCATGTGTCTTCATGTGTGTGGAAGTTGTGCTTGATCTTGGTACGATGTCCTTGAAGATGAAGATATTAGGAGTCAATCCCATTTTGCTGTCCAGCAGAATTCTTTCAGCTGTGTGTGTGCTTCCGACAGTCAGTCTGCCGTACCTTTAGAGTGAGAAGTCAGCAGAGGAGACTGCACAGGCCTTCCCATCACAGGTGGGGGAGTCATGCATAGCAATGCTTCTCCCCGTCTCCGCCCCCAGTGAGACATCTCCTGCAGTTGGCATTTCCCCGTGCGGCCAGCTTCCTGGGCTTCCATTGTGCAGTCTGGAAACACTGTTGACAGGGACATCCCCCCCTGCTGCCCAGCATGATGTATTCCAGGCTGCAGGTCCCTTTGATTTCCTGCACTTGATGCAGAGCCTGGCCCAAAGGATGCCTCTTGTCCTGAACCAGCAGGAGCACAGTGGTGGTGGAGAGTCCCAGCCTGAGCATGCTGAGGTCTTTCAGTGGATGGACTTTGTGTGTCTTCTGTCACATGAAAATCCACTTTGAGCTGGATGTACCATTAGTAAAAAACAGGAACTGTGCATTAAAAGTTAAACAGAGAGTGAGGACATCGAGCTGTTCTAAGCTTTTCGTTGTCATGAACAGACTGTTACTTCCCCTTCCCGCCCCCTCCTCCCTATTGGTCCACCACTTCCCCCTCCCTCTACTGTCCTCCCTGTCTCATCTCTTGTCTTACCATGCTTTTCATTCTTTTTTATTTCTCAACCCAGCAAAAATATTCAGAAGTTGGAAACTGTTCTTGCTGTACAAAAAAGCATGCATTCATATGTTTGGGGGATACACTTTAAGCCAAGATACATGATTCACATTGCCGACAAACAGTAAAAACGTGGGATATTATGTAATGTAACATCATGAACACTTCTTAATGACTGTTTCATATTACTTGTATTTTTTCGATAGATGAGTAATTTTGACTTCTTTACTGTGTATTACAGGAAAGTAATGAAAAAACTGCAGATTGAAATTAGTATCGGAAATAAGTAAAGCTGTTTTTCTCTTGCAATAACTTACAAAGAAGATGCTCTCTTTCATTTCATTTGTAACCCATCCGTCCATCTGTAGATATGACATGTATTTGAACTGTCCAGTCATTATCTCATTTCTGTATTTCTACTTTATGTGTCTCACTGCATGTCTGTCCGTCCACATCTTTCTGATCTAAGTTCACTTCTTATACCTTATCCATAAATCTCCTTATAAATCTATAGTTGTATCTATCTGTCTATCTATCTCTCTCTATCGATCTATCTCTCTATTAAATAAGTTGATATTCATATTTACAGATTTGTCTCTTAGGGGTGTGTCAGTCTATTGATTCTGTAATGATAAGATGGCAGACATTGTAATGTAAAGGCTCACAGAGTACTGCGCTGTAAATGGTGATGAAAATACTCCAACTGATAAGACAGGAAAGGCCGCACTGTCCAGTCATGACTTGTAAGAGTACACCTCAGACTCTGGTGCTGGCCCGGGCTGTCCCCTTGATCCTCTGTGGTCACTCAAGCTACAGGTGACCTGATTACCTGATGACGTGTTGACCTGGCCAGTTCTCCGGGTGTGAGTGTCGGCCACACCTGGCCTCTATCTTGATCACTGAGGCTGGGGAAGCCGCTGGTAAGATAATACTTGACATGACCACGTGCCCTGCCTTAGGTTGTGGCCTCCCAGGCATATATAAGAGGTGGGATGGTTTACATGTGGGGAGTGGTCTGTGTGTGTGTGTGTGTGGGAGGGTGGGGTTGAGTGAGTGAGAGAGAGAGGGATTGTGTGTGTGTGTGTGTGTGTGTGTGTGTGTGTGTGTGTGTGTGTGTGTCACTGTGTGTGTGTGTGTGTGTGTGTGTGTGTGTCATGCACCACGTTCATTTGTGTTTGAGTGCGTGAATGCATGGGTGACCATACCAATGATATCTTCTGAAGGTGTGTGTGTGTGTGGGTCGGGAGAGAGAGAGAGAGAGAGAGAGAGAGAGAGAGAGAGAGAGAGAGAGAGAGAGAGAGAGATTACCCCCGGGCTACCGTCTGTGAGTAGGCAAGGGACGACGTGGAGCCCTCTCTGAGCCACGGAACGAATACATTCACCTTTCCGCCCGAGCAGGAGGACATACGTACAGGGCGAGGTAAGGGATTTCCCTGTTCACACAGTTGAGCGGGCTGGACCCAAACAACAAAAAAGCGGGGCTCAGGCTCGCCTGCTCCGGTTAGTCATACCCCGGCTTTGGAGCCACTCCAGACCTACCTCGGGAACTGGCTGACGGCGAGGGCCGTGCGCGAGTCGCTCTCTCTCTCTCCCTCCACGGACCATTAGATATCGATCTCTTAAAGGCTTTGCCAGATAGCAGTAGGTCAGGTGACCTGTGACTTCAGTCATTAGTGATTAGGTCACTTGACAGACAGCAGAAAAGCTTGCTTTTTTTTTTTTTGTCGGTCGAACGGTTTTTCTTTTTTGTGTGTGATCCTCTCGGTTGGTTT
>CM065714.1:53193415-53198415 GCA_033310375.1 Conus canariensis
TGTGTGTGTTCGCTCTGTCTCTGTCTTTCTCTGTCTTTGTCTGTCTTACACTCTGTCTCTCCCCCCCACCTCTCTCTCTCTCTCTCTCTCTCTCTCCTTCGTCATGTGTTTGCTTGTGAACGTGTGTGTGTGTGTGTGTGTGTGTGAAGCAGAGAAGACACTGTAGGTGGCGATGGGGCAAAAAAAAGGAGGGAAAGTGGATGTGACGTAAATTTGGCAACAAATATTTGAACAGTGACGTGTTGCTTGAAGTCCCTGCTGATGACAGCGGGAGAGGGGGCTGCTGCGATCTGTCTTCCCTGTCCCATGCAATGGGCCAGGAGGGGGGAAGTGAGTAGGGGTCGTTGTGCTGAGGTGGGGGTGGGGGAGGCATGTTTTCAGTGTCTATCTTTCGCGGTCTCTTTCTGTCTCTGTGACTCTCTTCTCTCTCTCTCTCTCTCTCTCTCTCCTCTCTCTCTCTCCTCTCTCTCTCTCCTTCCTCCCTGTCTCTCCCTCCATTCATTCATTCATTCACTCTCTGTCTCTCTGTCTCTCTCTCTGTCTCTCTCTCTCTGTCTCTGTCTCTCCTCTCTCTCTCTCTCTCTCTCTCTCTCTCTCTCTCTCTCTCTGTAAACATACTTTCGTTCTTCATCGGCGAGTTCAGTTACGTCAGCGTTCAGTATAGGCGTCTAGTCCCGACGCACTTCATTTGTGATATGATAGTTTTGCGTCTTGCGGTAACGCTTAAATGTTCATGGCCGGGGTTCTTGTTTCCCGATCCGCAGAGAGAGTCCATGTGCTGCATGCTTGCAGGAAGATGGGATGTACCAGTGCACGCAGGAGAGGCTTGGCCTTGTGATTCAGGGGGACATTGTTGTCCTTGTACACAGGTTTTAGCCTGGACAGTGGTATTGTTTTTGCTGCCCTGGACTGAGGATTTCTGGTTTGAACGCTCATCGCTGACGGTGGATCTGTGGTTTATGAACTGTCGAACGGTTTCTGGCCTCTGTCCATGAACAGTTATTGGTGTTGACGGAGGGGTTGTGGCTGGCCATCAGCTGGATTTTCTCACCGCTGATCAACATGCCATATCTTATGGATGTTTCTGCCAGTCGTGAACTAGCTTGGCCAGTTCTAGGTCACTGCCTGCAATCGATGTCATCTGCAAATCGAAGTTTCGTGTTGCTTCCTCCTTCAGTGGTGAATGATGTTATTCTTAAAGTCATGACGCACTCCAGGAATGTGTTGGAAAAATGTGGGTGACCAGAGCCCTGACGAACTCCCACAGCACTGCACACCAACTCCGACTCCAGCCACTCTCCAGAAGCACTTCACAAAGTCGCTTTGGAGTACAGTGGCAGGATAGCGTTGATTAGCTTTTGCTTATTATTGTTTTGTTTTCATTATGGCCCATATCGCCTCTCAAAGTTAGGCAACTATGTGGAACACCTTCTTAAAGTCTGTGGAGACGGGTGATACATCCTCTACTGTTGGAGATGCTTTACGCAGGTTAAAGACCTGTTCGATAATACTCCAGGTTTTGCGGAATCCAGCCTGTTTTTCAGCAATAATGGTATCTCCTATTTACAAAGTTTGATTGTTTGTTTTTTTGAGCATTGCTTTACAAGTATGGTTGACCAGACTGATAGTGAGTTAACTCTAGCAGTCTTAGAAATTTCCATTCCTGGAAAGAGGGTGACGATAAATGATTGAGTACATGGCGTGGTCCACTTTACAGTGTGCCAGCTTTTGTTGCAGATGGTGGTTAAGATATCAGGTACTACCCCTCCGCCGCGTGTCAAAAGTTCTGCAGCTAAGACTTCTTCACGGAGTATGGGAAAGCTATCCGCTTTTGCTGAATCTTGTATTGTTACTGTTAGCACACTCGGATCTCCTGCGCTCTGTGTTTTGTCAAGTTCAGAGCAAAACTCAGTCCACCATTTCATGCCTTCTTCCTGTGTCGGACAGTTGCTGTCTTTGTCCTGAATGGTGCTGACTTGACTTTACTTTTGGTTTGGTCCAGGTTTTTACAATGTTAAAGTTTTCTTTGTGTCGTTCTCTTGGTTTTCCACAATGTCCTCACACTGTTATCCTTGATCATAGACTAAATGGTTCATTTCATTTTGTAGATTTAAATTTCATCTTTTCCCCCAGTTCATCAGTCTTATGTTAATGCGTATACTCCCTTTATGAAACGTGTTGACCTTTTGCACGCTGTAATGATCGCCCCTCCTGCCTCCCTCCCCCCTTCCCTCCGCTGCTTAGTTCGCCACAGCACCCCCCCCCCTCCCCGCCCCACTCCTTCTCGTCGATCATAGACGCCTACGAGCGGTAAACTGCTGTTGTTCATGTATGCAGAGATATTGATTTTGCAATTATGTTATTAAGTACTAACACAGGAGGTGGGGTGAAGGAGGTAGAGGGTTTCCGCGTCACGCGTTAACGGTCGATACCTTTCCCCTTTCCACACTACCACTCCCACGACTAACTCTCCCCTGCCTCGCCTCCACCCCTACCCTACCCCCCTCCCTTGGCTCCGTGGCCTCCATGAACGTGGGTTGTAATAATAAACAACCCGTCTGCCATTTAGCTGCCTCGTCGTTATGAAATCTCGGTCCGTGACCCTGTCGTTTTGATGAGGGTATTGCTAGTCCTCGACACAGTTGCCCTTTTTGCTATTCCGTCCCCCCTCCCCCTCCCCCGCCGATATGCTTTATGTTGCGGTAGCAAAATTTCGAGCGGCATTTCCTCCCCGTCCCCCTCCCCCCCCCCCCCCTCCCCTCCCTTAATAGCTGGAGAACATCGGAATCCCCTTTGCCCTCGCTTTGTGGTTGACTCCAGTGTTGATGTCTCAGCTTAAGCCTTGTGAAGTCGAAACTTGCAGCGATAATATTGAGCTTCCGGTGGAAAGAAGTCAAGTCGGGGAACATCCAAGGGATTTGTATTGCGAGTTGCTGAGGCGTTCCGAAAGCTGTTACGGTCGGTAAAGTTGGGTATCGTTCAAGAGGAGCGGTGGTCAGTTTGAGGTTCCCCGTCTCCCCTCCCCATCCTCCCCTTTCTCTCCCGCCTCGCCTTTATTCTGGTTGAAATGGAAGAGCGGGTGTTTTTGGGGGAGGTCCAGCGAAAGTTTTTTTGTTTTTTTTTCCCCTGGGTCCAATTTTGTGTCTTTCGGGAAGTGGAGTGGTGGGTTACCAATCTGAAATCTTCCTCCTAATCAGTTTTCACCAAGTCCTGAAGCTGTTCATCCCCTGGTGTTAGGTTTCCGTGGAACGGGTGAACGCTCCTTGATTATATCACGGTACTTGACAAAAGATCCCCTGATCATGTGGCACCGACCGCCGTCCAGTGGGCTTTAAACAACGAAAAATTGACAGAGTGGGATGAATGTCAAGCGTTTAAGGTCCTGGGAAAGTCTTTGTTTCACGTGCGTGTTCATGGCAATGGAAGAGCGTGTGTGCTTGTGAATGATGGGGGTGTTCATGATGGTTTTGATGTAGTGATTATGATGGTGATGATGATGATGGATAATAACTTGACATGATCGTTTTAGTCGGTTTTTAAGCGTTTGTAATTGAAATTGCAGCTTTGTGGTACTGAATAAAACAAGCCTGGCGGGCAAATCCACTTACTACTAACATGAATAAAATTGTTTGAATTTGTCAGCGTATACATGTTTAACGTTTATTCGCAAGCAGCCACATACCGGCTGATCACATACTTTGCTCCGTTGAGTAAACATCGCTTATGACATCTAGGTCAAATGTTATTTCTTTGGCATTTGAAATTTTCCGGGGAGAGAGACTTATTGATGCAGTCTATGGTAATTACGAGGATTATTTACCCAACATAACTTCCGTAATCATCTTGTTGATAGGCTGAGCGAGTGCACTCGCTAATTTCCTTGAGCTGAAGACTGGTGAATTATTGTGACTCTGGGTTTCAGAGTATCACAAACCAAAATAGCAGTCGTAATCTCCCTGTCCGAAGACTACCCTCAGGCTGTGAAAATGCACTCCCCAACTCCCTGGGGCTGAAGATAGTGCTGACTGATTGTGACGTTGGTTCCTGTCAGATTATCGCTAACCGCTCTGCCTGCTACCCTTTGGGGGTTTCTGGTGGGTCGGGAAAGGGGGTGGGCCAACGACAACGTACCCCGTATCAGTTATTTAATGAGTATGCAGCGCAAACGTTGATAAGAGGGCTGGGTGGGTGACTCATGGCGTTATCGCCGTGATCGTTGTGGCGGGGTGCTCGGGAGCGGCGGGTCCCGCGGAGAGTTCAGCCCGGCCCCATTCAGCGTGGGGTGGTGGTGTTGCAGAGTTGGGGGATGGCGGGGCTACGCACGTAGTGTCTGGGGCCGGCAAGAGGTAAGGCAGTCACGGCCTGTAGTCTCCAGTAATGTCGGCCAACCGACTCCGCTTTTACGCTTTTATGGAAAAATACAAGTTCTACATGCCGAGAGCGTTCTGCTGGGAAGTAAAATGATCGAACTGGTCTCCTTCCGTCTGGTCGGTTTGCTGCTTGATACATTTTAGGGGGGAGGGGGGGGGGGGGGGGGATAAGGATACAGGCTGATGTGAAATGCTGCCCTCTGGGAAACACAAACAATTAAACAGCCCCCAAACCGAACAATGCCCCCCCCCCCCCCCCCCCCCACTAACATAAATACAAGATAGATAAATGTCAGTAATTTAATGTTCGACGGAGAGAATGACACCATGACAGAAAACAAAACAAAACAAAACAAAACCACCACTACCACCACCAATCAACGCTCTATTAGTATTCATACTTCGGGGATTTTTTTTTTTTTTTTTTACCTCTTACATGAAGTGGGTTACCCCGCGATTTTGACTGGCATATATTTGCAGCGTTCCTAGCAGGTGCTTAGATGAATTTAGGCATTGGATTGGAGAAGGTAGAATTGATTGGAGATTTCACGATTTAGGGCTGAAAATCCGTTTGATGCTGGTCCTTGCACAGCATTGCAAGAGCTATAAAGATTGGGGGGGGGGGGGGGG
>CM065714.1:53208415-53210915 GCA_033310375.1 Conus canariensis
GTGACGATCGTCTCATTGAACGACAAGCCCTGCAGACAAGAACAGCCTCTTCCAGCATAATTCAAAGGCAGTTCAGGGTGGCTACTAACATCAACATCAGCCAGCAGACCATACGGAACCGCCTACATGGGTTTAATCTCCGTTCTCGTCGCCCAGCAGTACGGCCACGCTTAACTCCAGCCCATAGGGCAGCACGCCGCGCCTTCTGCGCACGTCACGTGAGGTGGACACGTCAGCAATGGTCCCAGGTCCTGTTCAGTGATGAATCACGCTTCACCCTTCACAACGACGGCCGACTGAGGGTCTGGAGGCGCCCAGGGCAACGCTTTACTGACGCCACTGTCCAAGAAAAGGTGGCCTTTGGTGGAGGTTCTGTAATGGTCTGGGGGGCCTTCAGCCTTCACCACAGAACACCCTTGTATCATGTACAGGGTAACCTGACTGGCATCCGATACCGGGATGAGATCCTTCGACCGCTGGCTGTGCCTACACTGCAGCAGATGGGACCGAGGGCTGTCTACCAGGATGACAATGCTCGCCCCCACAGGGCACGGGTGGTCAACGACTTCCTGCAGCAGTCTGGAGTCAACAGAATGGAGTGGCCAGCATGCAGTCCCGATCTCAACCCGATTGAGAACCTCTGGGATGAGCTGGATCGCAAAGTGAGGAGCCACCCCCCTCCCAGGGATGCCCAACACCTCTACCAGATGCTGCAGGCTGAGTGGCAGGCGCTTCCACAGAGGATCTTCACCAACCTGGTCAACTCGATGAGGACTCGCTGCGTCGAGTGCCAGAACAGCCATGGTGGTTACACGCATTACTGAGCTTTTGGGAGCATCAGTATGCCCTGTCTTGTGATTTCAATGACTTTGGGAAATCAAATTTGGATACGTACCCACTTTAATCAAATGTACACACCAAACGATTGCTCGAGATTGAAGGCAATTGTGTATCGTTATCACTAAAGAATGGAATTAAATGTTGGCCAAACTTCAACGCATTGACTTTCTTATTTTGACAGTTATGAATGTTTGTGAAAGTGATCCTTAACTTTTTGTGTGTAGCTTATATATATATATATTATATATATATATATATATATATGATTAACTTCAGTTTTTTAAATGTTTAAGTCCTGGTTTCCCTTGCATTCAGCCCTCCCTCCCCCTCTCTCCCCCCCCCCCCCCCCCCCCCCCTCTTTCTCTGTCCCTCCCCCCTCCCCTCTTATATAACGCTGTTTTTCTCTGTCCCCAACTTTTTCCTCCTTGTCTTATTCCCCCGACTGTTCTTCGTGCGAGCCAGCGAACTGCGCATATCAAAGCAAGATACAATGCAGCATGGTAAAATGCAAATAAATGAAAAAACAAACAAAAAAGAAAGTTGGTCGAAAAGTGGAGCCGATTTCATGACGCACAGTCACGACTTACACTAGCAGCCGGTGCAGGCCAAACGGCCTGTGACTGACTGAGCGATCACGCCGTGTGGACGTGTCACTGTCGGCAGTCAGTCGCCAGCTCTGCAGTCAGCCTTTTATCACCATCAGTGTCACCTTCACCACCCATGTCTAGGGGAGTTACCCCCTTTTTTCTTTTTTTTTTTAAAAAATCCATCGCCAGTTTGGTTCGGATGACTATACAGCCTAGACGGTTGTTGAGACTGTCGGCAAAATATCACCATTTTTTTTTCTTTCCTCCCTTCTCCGCCCTTCTCACCCCCACCCTTCCTTTTCTTTCTTTTTTTTTAGTGCTTTGTCGATGTTATCAGGAACCCGTTTTGATACCTGTCTGTGCCCCCTTCCTGTGTCATCGGAGAAGATAATGGAAGGAGATTGGGGGCGACAAACACTAAAGATAATGATAATTACAAAAAAGAAAACAAACAAAAAAAAACCCCAGAAAACTTTGGGCGTTGGAATGTGTATGCCTACGTGTGTGCACGCGCGCACACCACGGGTGAAAATGTAGGTTAGACAAACGGTGGTTCTTCGTGTCACACACATCACTTGTGTACACGCGGTCTCGCCATCAGTTTTAATTTATGTGGGTTAAACGAAGATAAGTTTGTCGTGTCACATTACTCTTAAATAGAAAAAAGAACTAATTTGGTGTTACACGCGTTTATGTGGGTTAAACGAAGATAAGTTTGTCGTGTCACATTACTCTTAAATAGAAAAAAGAACTAATTTGGTGTTACACGCGTTTATGTGGGTTAAACGAAGATAAGTTTGTCGTGTCACATTACTCTTAAATAGAAAAAAAGAACTAATTTGGTGTTACACGCGTTTATGTGGGTTAAACGAAGATAAGTTTGTCGTGTCACATTACTCTTAAATAGAAAAAAAAGAACTAATTTGGTGTTACACGCATTACTGCAACGATACAAAGGTTGCAGTGTGTTATTGATTCGTTCGTGTTTCGTACAGCTCGAAATACTGTCCGGGTTGGCTAAATCGCATCTCTTTAATGTTGATGCCACTGGGTATAGGGTGTAGGGGTTTGAG
>CM065714.1:53223415-53238415 GCA_033310375.1 Conus canariensis
TCATTTTGTGTAATTGGATTTTTCATGTTTGATTATAAGTAGCATAGAAATTGTATTTCTTGTGCTCAGTCGTGTTAAAGAGAAACGAATGCGTGACATCCCATTCCCAGAGAGAGGTGAATGTTTGATGGGCGCATGAGTGTGCATATGCGTGTATGAGTGCAAAGATAACCTTGGTGTGTTAAGCCTGACCAATAATACATCAACTTAGTGCACTTAAGCAATACCATCACGATTTCCCCCGTCCTGGACACTGTTTGTCCTGTCTCTGTCTGTCTGTCTCTCTGTCTCTGTCTCTGTCTCTCTCTCTCTCTCTCTCTCTCAGTCAATCAGTCTTTGTCTTGATTGTGTCTCTGTCTCTTTTCTCTCTGTCTGTCTGTTCGTCTGTCTGTTCGTCTGTCTGTCTCTCTCTCTCTCTCTCTCTCTCTCTCTCGCTCTCTCTCAGTCAATCAGTCTCTGTCTTGATTGTGTCTCTGTCTCTTTTCTCTCTGTCTCTGTTTGTCTGTCTGTCTCTCTCCCTCCCCCCCCCCCTCTCTCTCTCGCTCTCTCCGTGTCTCTGTCTCTCTCTCTCTCTCTGAGAAAAAGGGTGTGGTGCGAACAATCACAGTAGTCTGTCTCAAAGTTGATTATTAATGAAGACCGATGTATTCATGACTCGGTTACAGAGACTCCGAGAACTGGGACAAGGCCGAAAGGACTGCACTATTTATGCTTATTGAACGCTCCTAGTGAGGGCGAAGAGATCAATCGATCAGTCCCCCCCCCCCCTCCGCCTGTGTCCCACTCCATCCCCAACCCCTTCCACCTCTGCAGGTCTGTTGGGAATGTAGATGAATTCATTGGCCAAAGTGGAACAGGCCGACATGTTTTGGATAGACAGGGACAAAAAGAAGTCCACATAAATCAGTTGTCAAGGAACAGCCCAAATCCACTTGGGATAGAGTCGCCCTAAGACGACCTTGGATGATTTTTTTTAGCGATGTTGAAGGGTGGAGGGGAGGGGTAAGGGGAGGGGGCGGGGGTTGAGTGGGAATTCAAGGCAGACGACAGTGTGTTCCCGAGTTGGAGTCAAGTGGAACAGGGGAAAAGAGGGAATGGGGGTGGGAAAGGGTGAGGGGTGGGCGTCAGACTGAATGATTTCGAGTCAAGTCGAAGGTGACTGGGTAGGGTACGGGCATGATGACTAGTTTTCAGACAACACGGAGATCACAACGGTTTATGAATTGGAAAGGCGTGGACATAACGAGAAGAATCCTAACAAAGCACGGTGATTTCTTTCATTGCAGCCGCCGACATGAGAAAGCCAGAAACCATCCATCTTTTGAAATGGCAATAACCCCAGAGGAGATAGCTTCTGCCGTCTCGAATTATGATTGGATAGTTGTAGGGTTTGCGAGTGCAAGTCGTTGAAATTCAGAATGTTCCTCGTGCTGTGCAAGGAAACTAGCTGCGTGGTGCTTTGTGGTCTGTGAAACTATGAATGCATTGATTTTTTTTTGTTTTATGACATTTCCAGGGAAAGTTAATCCTGAATTCTTCTTCCTGTCAGTTATAAGAACAGGACACGGGTTCTCAGATTTAAATTAAATGAAGTAAATGAAAATAGAAAAGATGCTGCACCCATCTTAACTTAACAAGAAGAAATGAACCTAGTAGTTACATGTAAAATATACGAGAAATGCAGAAGCAGATACCTAGCCTACAGGGGTAGGTAGGTTGGGGAGAAGGGCGGGAGGGGAAGGGAAGAGAGAGAGAGAGAGAGAGAGAGAGGGTAGCAAGGGTGAGCGAGAGGAAATGTGGTTAGAGATAAATCCGAAAAGTGTTTTGGTGTGCATTATGCACGGGGAGCCCCCGTCGTGTCTGACTTTCCGGTTGTTCCCGGGTGTCCCTGGGGGTAAGGTAGTCTGTTGTCCGTGTTTTCAAGGCAGTGTTCGGTGTCGGCAGAGTGCGAGGCGTGGAGGGGAGTGGATGTATGTGGAGGATGGCCGTTGAGAGACTCGAGAACAAAAAAGCCGTGGGTTTCATCTTCCTGCCCGAGTGTCTGTCTGTCTGCTTGTCTGCCTGTCTGCCTGCCTGTCTGTCTGTCTCACTACTTTTTTCTTCATCTATTGGTCTGTATGTCTGTTCATCTGTCTGTTTGTCTGTGTGTCTATTTGTCTGTGTGTCTTTCTCTCTCTCAATGTGTCCGCGCGCGCGCTTGTGGTGTGTGTGTGTGTGTGTGTGTGTGTGTGTGTGTGTGTGTGTTTTCGCTCCCTCCCTCCCTCCCTCCTCTCTCTCTCTCTCTCTCTCTCTCTCTCTCTCTCTCTGAGTGCGGGCATGCGCGTACGTATATACATGCGTACGTCCACGCGCACGCACGCGCTTGCCAGTGTGTGTCGTGTTGAAAGTGAACAGAAGCCAGATCTATCACATTGAATGGAAGGATGCCGAATGCTTTTAACACGGACTCACACTCGCAATACGACTCTGAGAGTCCAGGGAGGCCTGGAAACGCTGTGTATCGTTTGAATGTCGCTGCAGCTGTCAGGACGATCTCTGAGGAAACGCGTACAGGGAAGAAACCAATTGGCAGATCTTGTCCCATCGGACCCAATGTCATGTACCCAGCGCGCAGCGGAAACATTGTATGGTACAGTCTTGTTGTCTGTCGTGTTTGTCTGTCTGTCTGTCAGTCTGCCCGGATGATAAGTGGAGAACAGCGGGCTAGGTGGCATATTTCATCCCAGGACAACTTTGGCATGGGTGATTGTAGATTCCACAAATGATCGAAACCAACGAATTTCATGTCATAATGGTCACATTTTATTCCAGGACCAAGAGGTCGTTCTGGGTTTCGTATCTCACCTCATGATAAAGAGGTCGTTCTGGGTGTCATCTCATTCAGTGATAAAGAGATCGGTCTGGATGTCATCCCATCCCTTGAGCAAGAGGTCGTTCTGGGTGTCATCTCAACCCATGACAAAGAAATCATTGTGGGTGTCATCTCATTTCAGGACAAAGAGATCGGTCTGGATGTCATCTCATTTCAGGACAAAGAGATCGTTCTGGGTGGCATCTCATTCCAGGACAAAGAGCTTGTTCTGGGTGACATCTCATCCTATGACAAATTGGCAGTTTTAGGTGTTATGTCCTACCGTATTTCATCCTTGGACAAACAGGGTATTCTGGGTGTCATGTCATGTTTCGCCTCATGGCAAACGGGGTATTCTGGGTGTTATTCTGTCATGTCATCCCAGGACAAACAGGCCGGAAGTTGTCGACTCTGCAGAAATCATTAAGAAGCTCAGATTAGCTCCCCTGTCTCCCATCTTTAGTTTTGGAAATCGTGATCGGTGAGGCCAGACATGGATCTCGCCAAACAGGAATAGTGCAAATCTTATGTTCGTATGTGATCATGTACTTGCCTACAGACACACAAAGGAGGCTCAGCCGCGAGCAAGTTTGCATGTCGACACGCTCACTGAAGAGATGAGGAAAGTCCCGCCGCACACTTCATCCGCTAGGTGATGCCAGGGTTCGAAACTATAACCCTCAGGTAAGGAGTAGAAGGGTCTTTACACGATCGCACGGCTGGATGTATTCTGTATTTAACAGAAATGGAACCTAAACAGACTGCCGTGTTACTGAAAACTAGCCAAAATATAAATCAGCACATAACACAAGCTGCAAAGTAACGCTTAATCGTAATGTCAAACAGACAAGTCAGTCGTAGAGAAATACGTCTTCTTCAGATAACTTAGTCCGCAGTGTCAAACAGACGAGTAAATCTTAGAGAAATACGTCTTCTTCAGATAACTTAGTCCGCAATGTCAAACAGCCGAATAAATCTTAGAGAAATACGTCTTCTTCAGATGTCACAAACATCGGAGACAAAACGCACACAACAAGCTCTTCCCAGTCGGCTGTCAGCAATAGAATGAGCTAAAGGAAATGTTGGAGGAAAACTGTTTGCAAACGAATTCCAAGTATGGGAAGGGCAGGAACTGTTCACTTGTGAAGATACTGGGTTAAGTGCACAGAGTTTGCATTTCGTTCTTTGGATGGTGTTTTTAAGAGTAAGAGCCGTGATGATGATGATGATGATGATAAGGAGGAGGAGGAGGAGCAGAAGAAGAAGGAGGAGGAGGAGGTGGTGGTGGTGGTGGTGGTGGTGAGGAGGAGGAGAAGAAGAAGAAAAAGTTAAAAAAAAAAAAGAAAAAGAAAAAAAAAAGAGATTTGTATAACGATTTCCAACACCAGAAAGTGGTTTGCTTAGATCATCGGTTTAATATGATCGTGCCTTAACCATTCAATACACTGTCCACTTCCCATTCACAGAAATAGACACCCTCCAAACCACTCATTCTCCCCACGCTCCACTCGCAATCCCACAGTGACTCACAGACTAAACCCGCCACCCCCACCCCCAACCATTCACTCGACATGTAAAGCATACTAAATTGAAGCGGGGACTTGCCTTTGTAAATTGTTTACACTATTCGCGATGATCAGTGTCAATAGAACATTACAGTCTTGCTGTGCTTACTGGGACGGTTTTCCCCGGGTTGCTCGCCAAGCTCACCACGGCCACGGCGAGCCCCCCCCCACCCCCCCCCCCCCCCCCCCCCCCCCGCCTTTTGGGACCAGCGGTCCATGTCCAGCTGACGTGCCGTCAGTGTCGGGGAATTTCCAGCACTCCGAATGTCTGTCGCCGCTCTCTCCCCCCGCCCCCCGTTTCCCCCCCCCCCCCCCCCCCCTCCTCCTGATCCCGTATCAGTGACAGCGTTGAGGGGGTCGGTTGTGCAGGGGGTGGAAGATGACGTGAACGTCCTGCTGGTTTCTGAGAGATACGTCGTTGTCAGGCTATTGTCTACACTGGGGGAGGGGGGGGGGGGGGGGAGGGGGGGGGGGTCATACAGTTGAGCGGAGTTGACAGATGACACTTCATCGGGTCTCTTCAGACGTTCGATCCGAAGGTTAACCTGCCTCTCGTGACAAGGTGGAGGTAAAGGCAGGATGGGAATTGTTCCCGCTGACCTAGTTCGCCTTTCTTCATGTATTGTATTTCAGCTTCCGCCAACTTCTGTCTGACTCATATCGTTCGTACTACCCCCCCCCCCCTCCCCTCACCGCCTTCTCCTCCTTCCATCTTCAGTCCCTTAGCAGGATGGACGGGAGGGGGGGGGGGGGGTGCGAAAGTGGAGGTGGGGTAACGTGATTTTTATCAGCTGCTATGCAAACAAGCGAATTAAAAAAAAAAAGGTAGATATGAAATAAAGCAAATGGGTATATGATTTCCTCGTGCATCGATTTTCTACACTACTCGGTAAGTTCAACAGAGAAACGTTTCTTTGGGGCGAGCTGGCGAGAAGTCTCTCTTGCTTGGCAAGTGTCAACGTTTCACAGCACACCCAAACGGCGAATAGGGCAAGAAAAAGGCGAGAGTGCGCTAAACCGTCTTCGGGCTGTCTCGCATGCAAGGGAAAATGACCCCAGACCGGTAAATCGTGTGATTGGTGCACGAAAAGTAGAGACGTTCTCTGATTGGTGCATAAAACGATCAGAAACGCTAGTCTCTCAGCATGAAGAAGAGCCTGAAAAAGGAGTCAAACTGTTAATATGAATGTTTTTTCTGGCATCTGTTCCTTTACTCCCCTCGTCTGTCACATCCGTCGCCGCAAAGATAAGCTAAGCCACCCGCGAGTTCTCGCGTCCATGCAACGTGTCTCAGAATAAGTAGCGCGCTCGTAATGTACTCCCACGCACGCTCACAGGTACGGGTTTGCATGCGCGCGCGCACACACACACACACACTCGCGCGCACACACACGCACACACACACACGCGCGCACACACACACATACATACATACATACACACACGCACACACAACGCTTGCGCACATACGAACGCTCACTCATACTCTCTCTCTCTCTCCCCTACCCCTTACCATTCCCTCCACACCTCCATGTGCGCGCGCTTCATGCGTCAGTTTGGATCGTGTGTTTCGCGCATCTTCGGAGCTCTGCCTAAGGTGATCATTATCAAAGACTTGTGACCCTCTTAAGGTTAACGCCACGTTCCATTGAAATGCGACGAGGGGATTGAGCCATGGGACGAGTGAAAGGCCTCCACCCAACCCCCCAGCCCCCACCCTCCCGCGCCTTTACCCTTCGTCCCTTTTATCCCCGTCTCCAATCTGTTTTTTTGGAGCAGCTGAAGCAAGCAGGGAGCGAGTGGATGTCCAAGAGATGCGGAATCGAGATGTTGGCAAGGGACCTCATCATCTCGCACTCAGCGTGTGGCGAAGATGAGGGAGGGGAGGGGAGGAGACGGGGAGGGGGGGGGGGTGGATGGTGGTTGAGAACTCTCCAGTTGGTGCGCACGACTTGTCTCCCGGTTAAAACAACAACTCTCGCCGGACCATGCAAGTTTTCGCTTATCGGGAAGTGCCTGGCTGGCTGCCTCTGCGTTAATCGGTAACGTCCGCGAAACGGTGAAACTAAAAGGAAATAGCGAAGGGTGAATGAATACAATCATTAGAGATGATGTGACAAAGAGGGGGTTGGGTTGGGTGGGGGGATAACTAGGAGAATAGGGTGCCGGGGCTGCGGTGAGTCAAACTCGGGTGTGACTGTGAGCGTGGAGTCGGCACGAGGGGCGTGGGAGCAGTACCACTGAAGTGGTGCGAAAGATGAGCAAGGGGAGAAAATGCAGTAACTTGACGACAACGACATAATTAGAAAATGCAGTAACTTAATGACAACGACATAATTAGAAAATGCTGTAACTTAATGACAGCGACATAATTAGAAAATGCAGTAACTTAACGACAACGACATAATTAGAAAATACTGTAACTTAATGACAACGACATAATTAGAAAATGCTGTAACTTAATGACAGCGACATAATTAGAAAATGCTGTAACTTAATGACAGCGACATAATTAGAAAATACAGTAACTTAATGACAACGACATAATTATTAGAGCGGGACGCAAACTGTGCGAGTCCATTGCTGTTCCCTACACCAGTCGGGGATTGCTGATGGAAATGTTCATATTTGGGGCCGATAGGGCGGGTGGGGGAGGAGGTGGGGGAGGGATAGAAGAGCGAGGAGAACGCGAAGAAGGAAGAATTGGAAGTGGGGGAGCGGTGGGGTGAACGACTCAAAGATACTTAGTCCCTTGCTTTCTTTCTCTCTCTGGCTGGTTGTTTTGTCTGTCTGTCTGTCTCATGGTCACTGTCTTACCCCTTTCCCGACATTTCTTACCTACCCTCACACCCCTCCCTCCCCCATTACCATCCGCCCTCCCCATCCTTAAACTTTGCTCTGTCTGTCTGTCTGTCTGTCTCTCTCTTTCTCTCTCTCTCTCTCTCTCTCTCTCTCTCTCTCTCTCTCTCTCTCTCTCTGTTTTCTTTAAACGTTGATCTGAACTGTGATTCGTTCCGTCGGAAAACGCGCATCGTTTGGTCTCCGACCCTTGTCTCGCTTGAGCCGACAAAGAGAGCAGTCGGTTGAGCTGGTTGTCGGGAGAGAGGAGGATTAGAGAAACTTGTGAAGGGGGCGATTACTGCTGTCAGACAGAGCCGAGCCACGGGTTCTCCGAGGCACAGAAGACATGGGTGACACAGTGCACAGACAGCGGCCCCGCAGTCTGTGCCTTCAAGTCCGGAGTATGAAAGTTTCATTCCTTTGCCTTTTCTCGGCGGTGAATCCTCCAACCTCCGTCTGCACTGAGCAAAACCTGACGGCGGGTTCTTCCAGTCCACCCGCCCAGCCCGACGTGTCTTTAGCTGTCAGTGTGGTCATGGCCGTGAATTTTACCTGTCTAGCTGCCTGCCTATCTGTTTGTCTCTCTGTCTGTCTGTCTGTCCGTATGTCTTTGTCTGTGCGTCTGTCTACCTTTGCCTGTCTGACCATACGTCTGCCCACCGTCTGTCTACCTGCATGCCTGCCTGCCTGCTTATCTCTCTCTCTCTCTCTCTCTCTCTCTCTCTCTCTCTCTCTCCCTCCCTCCACTCTCTCTGTCTCTCTTTTAGCTTTTGTTTTGGAAAAGAATGTCCACATTGCCAAGGACTTGAGAAAAGATCAGCGCTAATTGTAGTAATTAAATTATCGTCGTAATACGATTTTGTGTGTATGTGATTGAACGCGTGTACGTTCGTGCAGTGTGTGTGTGTGTGTGTGTGTGTGTGTGTGTGTGTGTGTGTGTGTATGTGTGTGTGTATGTGTGTGTGTGTGTGTGTGTGTGTGTGAGTGTATATATGAGAGAGACAGACAGAGACAGACTCTGAGAGTGAAAGAGAGAGAGAGGAGGGGGGGAGGGAGAGAAGAGGAGAGAGAGAGAGGAGGGGGATGGGTGGACTTTGATCGATACGACGAGCCCAGGACTACGTTCTGTCTACAACACGGAGTTGTTGTCACACGAGTTGTTGCACCACAAAGAAAGATAAGGTGGTGCGACCAGTCATGAGCGTCCCCCCGTCCGTGTAAGCAAGTGCACGTATGACTCGTCGCCGGCGCGGTGGTTGCTGGGTGTACCCGGGAGGACAGAGTAGAAGTGGTAGGGCTGTGACACGGGGCATGCGGAGGGCACGGGGTCGACCGGAACCCCCGATTGGTTCCTCTTTTGTTCAGCCATTGATCTCCCATCCGTCTCCCCGGCTCCCCCAGCTAAGGGGAGCGACAGGGCCGGAGACGGCCCGACGACGGGGCCCGAAATTGGTGGCCTGGTCCCAGGGCTGGATGAGAGTGAAAGCCATCAGTTGGCTTTTAGCTGTTCTCCCCCTTCTCCTTCGATCGATAGCATCTAACCACACACCGGGCGTCGTACTGTCGGCGAAGAGACCTGTGTGTGTGTGTGTGTGTTTTGTGTTGTGTGTGTTGTGGTGTGTGTGTGTGTGTGTGTGTGTGTGTGTGTGTGTGTGTGTGTGTGTGTGTGTGTTGTGTGGTGTGGTGTGTGTGTATGTGTGTTGTGGTGTGGTGTGTGTGTGTGTGTGTGTGTGTGTGTGTGTGATTGTCGACTTCTCAACTGGTGTTGACTTGGGAAGTCTTTAGTGCTATCTCTCTCAAGCCTCTGCCCAGGGCGTTGGGTGACAGCCCTGCCGGCCCCATCCACGTTGGAGCGGGCGATGTTTTTTTTTTTTTTTTTTTTGGGGGGGGGGGCTTTAGGATAGGGGGACACGGGCGTGCGGTTTGTTTATTTGTTTTATTACGCCGCTTTTGTTTTAATTGAACAGGATTGTTTACATTCCAGATACGTCTGGGATGAAGCGTTTGTGAAGTGAGCTTCACAACATGAAAGATAATCGAACATAAAAGATTCAGACAAAAATTATTGACGTAAGAATGTTGACTTTGCTGTCTGACGTGTGTATATACTATTTCATTTAGACCTAAAGCTGTCGATCTTGTGTATTAATACAAATCAAAAGAGACCATGATGTTTTCACGGCAACCCCAGCGGGCAGAAATTCTTTCGAGGAGATAGCATTTCGGACAAACAAATAGTTCTGATGTTACATTCTCTCTCTCTCTCTCTCTCTCTCTCTCTCTTCTCTCTCTCTCTCTCTCTCTCTCTCTCTCTCTCTCTCAAGTTGATGGTTCAGCCAATTAAGGAGTTCAAGGAGGTCAAGTTTGGGCTGTGAACAAGGTTGAAAATAATGAGAACCAGTCCAGTGCTCTCAATCAGAGAGATGGAATCGGGGTAGGCAGAGGATAGAAAGGGGATAGACTAGAGAGAGAGAGGGGGGGGGGGGCAGGGAGGGATAGAGTTTGAAGAGAGGAGAGAGAGAGAGAGAGAAGAGAGAGAGAGAGAGAGAGAACCACCCTTATCCATCATTTGTCTTTTGTCGGAGTGTGGTGACCATTGATTTGCTCTCGCCATCTCCCCGGCTGTGATGGATGTGCGGGCAGTTCTCTGCGATTTTCACTTGTCGCCTCTCACCCAACCTGCCAGAGGTATTTGTTCCCCCTCCCCACCCCCTTACCCCTCACCCCCCTCACTCTCCCCCCTCCCCCCCCCCCCCCCCCCCCCCCCCTCCCGACTCTTGCACAGGGACTGTCAATCCGTCAACGGCACGGCTCTTGGGCGGCTCCGCGCGACTCATCATCCCCCACCTCCCACCCCCCACCCCCCACAACTGCAGTGCTTTGTGTGACATGGAAACCGCAGACTTTGGCTCTCAAGTGGCCTGGCCTTGACTGGAAGGCGCTTAGCACTGCTGAGAGAGGGATTGATGGAGAGAGAGAGAGAGAGAGAGAGAGAGAGAGAGAGAGAGAGAGAGAGGGAGGGGAAGATGAGGAGGGAGGGTGTGAAAGATAGAGGGGAGAATAAATGGAGGGGAGAACGTGATGGGGGAAGGAGGAAGTGTATGTGTGTGTGTGAGAGAGAGAGAGAGAGAGAGAGAGAGGGGGGGAGACAGACAGACAGACAGAGAGAGAGTGGAATACGGAAGGGAGGGTGTGAAAGAGTGTGAAGGAAAGTCGAATGGGGAAAAAGTGAAGGGGAAGGGAGGAAGAGCACACGTGTGTGTGTGTGTGTGTGTGTGTGTGTGTGTGTGAGAGAGAGAGAGAGAGAGAGAGAGAGAGAAGGAGAACGAGAGAGGCAGACAGACAGACAAGTGACATACGGTAAAAGAATTTAAACGGGGATGAGGCAGTTGAGAAACATGAAAGGTGTGTGTGTGTATGTGTAGGGGGGAGGGGGGGGGCTGACAGGGAAGGAAGGGCGGGCAGAGGAAGGAGGTGGAGGTGGGTGAGTACAGAAACGAATGGTGTGGTGTTTGAAGGAAGACAACTGTTATACAGAGAACTGTTTCCGAGGACGTGGACCAGAGCAATGGGAGGGGTGTCCTCCTGATTCTGTGATACGGACAAGAGAGAACGTTAACCTTGCAAAGTACAGATGAAACCTTTTTGTCCCCATCCATTCTTTTCCCCATGTGACCGTAAGTCTACGTTATGTCGACCAGTGTCTCCACCCCCCCCCTCCCTCCCCCCTCCCCACTCCCTCTCCCCCCCACCCCCACCCCGACTTTCCTGTTCACTCCCATCTACTGTGTGCTTTTTCTGGTGTACTTTATGAAGAAATCGAAAATTGGCTTCGAGGTATGTTTGAGTTCAACAAGAAAAGGTGATATCTTGTTCGACTTTCTTTCCTCCTCCTCCCCCTCCACCTCCTCCTCCCCCTCCACCTCCTCCTCGTCGTCTTCCTCCTCCTCCTCCTCCTCCTCCTCCTCCTCTTCTTCTTCTTCTTCTTCTTCTTCTTCTTCTTCTTTAATGACGTAAACAAGACTCATATGCGTGGAATCTTGTACTTCCCTCAACAACTTTTTGTCGGTTTGTTCGGTCGGTTGGCCTTTTTGTACCCTCTTTCTCTGCGTCATTTCCACATTCCGTCTCTCTCGGATCTTTACAATGCATTTGTTTTATTATCATTTATTAGGAAGAAAAGTTGGTGTTTATGTTTTTGATGTTTTAGATATCCACTCCCCTCTCTCCCCTTCTGTCTGTCCGTCTACCTGTCTTGTCTCTCTCTCTCTCTCTGTTCTCTCTCTCTCTCTCTCTCTCTCTCTCTCTCTCTCTCTCTCTCTCCACACACACACACACACACACCACACACACACACACACACACACACACACGTTCACACGATAACGGTCATATTTAGCCAAAAAAAAAAAAAAAATTCAGAATAGGGGAAAAAAACGATTACTTTAAAACAAGAATATTATTTGTTTGTTTGGACAGAATCAGAGGAAAACAAACAAGCAAACAAAGAAACCTGAACAACAACAGCAACAACAACAGCAGGAGCAGCAGCAGCAATAAGAAAACAAATAAGAAAATCGTTTGAAACTGTTTCGTAAATCATTGACATTCCACTTTAATCTTTCAGATAAGCTGCCTGCAGGTAGCCTGCATAAGTCATAGTAGATAACACAGATGAAAAACAACGTGAAATAAACGGGGCCTCAGTGTCTGCCTGAACAAGCCAGATACTGGATGGGAAGGCTGAAGTCGTTTGATTGCGATAGTTCGATTCTGAATACGTTTGGGGGGAGCAGAGATGGCATCAGATGACTTTAGATTTTCTCCTCCTCATCATCTTCCTTCCTCTCTCTCTCTCTCTCTCTCTCTCTCTCTCTCTCTCACACACACACACACACACACCACACACACACACACACACACACACACACACACACTCTATGTGCGTGTCTTTGTGAGTGCGTGCGTGCGTGCGCGCGCGCGCGCGCGCGCGTGTGTGTATGTGCGCGCGCACGCAGGCGTATGTGTGTTTATTTGTGTGTGTATGTATGTGCGCGGGGGTTTTGTGTGTTGTGTGTGTGTGTGTGTGTGTGTGTGTGTGTGTGTGTGTGTGTGTGTGTTTGCTTTGTTTGGTTAAATTTTTCTAAGAGCTTCTTTACCTCTTTTTTTTCTCTCTTTTTCTGTTTCTATTTCTTTTACTTTATTTTTTTTATTATTATTTGTTTGTTTTTGTGTTCTCTGGTTTTTCACCTTCTGTCATCGGCCTTACTTTCCCTCTCCCTTGCCTTCTTGTGTTTGTTTCCGTCTTCCTTTGTGTCTTACTTCCTTGTTTTCTCCTTTACGCCATGCTGTTCCAGGGGGAGGGGGGTTCGTATTATGTCTGTGGTCCAGCCTCACTGTTCGCTCCCCTCCCCTCCCGTCCCTCCCAGAGACTTTGGGGGCCAACAGACCCATCCTGTCCTCATTAGCGCCCCCCCCCCTCCCCCCTCAAAGATGGCATCTCCGGCCTCTCTGTGGCAGGTGTCAAATAAAACTCCACCTGTACTGTAGATGCCGCTCTGTACTGCCGGTGCCCCTGCCGATGAAGGAGGAGGCAAGCCGCCGTGGTATGGCCGAGTAGCAGAGGTCGGCTGATTTGTGTTGTGACAGGGAGGCTTGCCGACCTCCAGCCGGCAAAGCTTTCGGGGAGGGCTGTGGGCGGAGGTGGGGGTGGGGGTGGAGGTCATGGCTCCCCCCCCCCCCCCTCCATTCCAAGGAGTGTTCTGGTGTTGTTGGTTTTTTTTGTTTTGTTTTGTTTTGGATTTTTTCGTTTTGTTTTTTTTTCCCTTGTTTTTGTCTCGTAGATTAGTTGGCTTGTCTCGTCTTCATGCCCATCGTTAGGTTAGGGGGAAACAGCACGGAGGGGGGGGGGGGGGGGGCGAAAGGAAGAGATAGGTTGTGGGGAGGGGTGGCGGATCGGAGGGAGAAGAGATAGGTGGGAAAGGGGAGGGAGAGGGGATGTTTTAAACCAGCTGTTGTTTTCTCTTTTGTAAAGTCACTGGAAGGCACGTGGTAAAGGAAGGGCTTGTTTGGGGTTCATGAAAACATCTTTCCAACGTGCACTGTGGAGCTAGTCTTTCTCTGGGTACGTGCGATGTTTGTGGTTGCACAACTTGTTGCTTATGTAACGTGTTAAACAGTTTGCTTCCTACCCCTCCCCCTCTCCCTCCCCATTTCTGTATTATTCCGATCCACTTTGATAATCGCCATTTTGAAATAGACTCGATTCTTACACATAAAATTAGTTTCAGAATTTCACACACACACACACACACACACGCACACGCAGAGAGAGAGAGAGAGAGAGAGAGAGAGAGAGAGAGAGAGAGAGAGAGAGAGAGAGAGTTGTATGCATTGCTGTGTACTCAGACCGTGTTTCCCACTGCTGGACGGCATGTTTGAACGGAGCATCCTTCTGACGTCCATATGGGAGCGGCACGTGGAGGGAAAGTTTTTTTGATTTGTTTTGTTTCGTTTTGTTTTGTTATATTCTTCCTGTTTCTGGTTTAGAGTCCACAACACCCACTCCAAGTAATATGGCTGACAGAGCGCTCAAGGAGAGTAGGGGGAAGAGAGGTGGGAGAGGTATGGGGAAAGGGATCTGGATAACCAATTCCATATTATGAAGAGTGAAAATGTTATGAGAGAGAGAGAGAGAGAGAGAGAGAGAGAGAGAGAGAGAGAGAGAGAGAGAACCCACGACGACAGCACGTTGACGTGGGCACAAAAATGTCTTCTTTTTTTTTTGTATCGGACACCCATGGGATTTGAACTCGCAACATATGACTGCGATCTCGGCGCCAGCAAGCTGAGCCAACCGGCCTTCTAAGTCTACTTAGCTAATGGGAGAGCACGTCATGAGAATCTTGATGGATGAAAGGGCCAGTTGCTTGCTGCACATTGCGATATTAAAGCTTTCTACGTATGCCTACGTGGGCAGTGCATGAAAGGTTCCAGTCTATTAGACTGCCAGTGTCAGGAAGTCTTTTTGTCGCAGTCATGTCTCACTGTCCACTTTACGTGCCACATAGCGCTTTGTGTCCACTTTAATCCGAAGTGTCTGCGGCCCTCCAGTACACACACACACTCTCTCTCTCACTCCCTCCCTCCCTCTCTCTCTCTCTCTCTCTCTCTTCTCTCTCTCTCTCTCTCTCTCTCTCACACACACACACACACACTCCTCTCTCTCTCTCTCTCTCACTCCCTCTCTCTCTCTCTCACACACACACAACACACACACACACACACACACACACACACACACACACAGCATTTTCACTCTTCATAATATGGAATCGGTCATCCAAACCAAACTGTCAAAAGACAGTGTCCTATGTGGGCAGTAACACATGTCTTAGAATATTTAAAAAATAAACAAACAAAAAAGTTCAAATCCAGATGAACGTCATAGATGTCTATAATTGTTTCACAGGTGACATCCCCCAAAAACAGAGACTACGACAGGACAAACATGAAGTTGAAAATACCAAAGGTGATTCTTATTAGGCCTATCCACAACCGCTTGGGGAAAAAAAAAAAAAAAAAAAACGGAAACTTTTAAACCTCGTCAGTTGTGCAGGAGGGAAGAGGCTTATTACTACATACAGCCCGGTACACCGTTTCCACTGGCCAGGCACCCTAAGCCTGTCCTGAAAGGCCTGTGTGGCCACACGCCACAATTAGGATTTTGCACTTAAACACTAT
>CM065714.1:53240915-53245915 GCA_033310375.1 Conus canariensis
ACCTTTTCATGCGAGTACCTTTCAAAATTGTAGTTTAAACTCAGGAAAACAGAAACGAAAAAAGAAAGAAACAAAGCAAAAGCTGTCCAGTCCTTTGAAAAACTCCCCTGCAAAACGAGGGCTGTCCCTGCCGTTGTGCCCCGTTGAACTCGGCAGCCTGTTGGCTTAGTCCGGCAGACGTAGGGCCCCATTGAATTGGAGTGGGAGGAAGAGGGGTCGGGGATGGGGGTAGAGGGGTGAGGTGGGGGTGGGGTGTCTGTTCACCCCGGATAGTGATCAGCAGGCCGACCATATAATGGTGTCCATCGTCGCACTTTTGACCTTGAGACACCCCCATCGCCCCCTCCCCTGTTTATACAATGTGACCTGAGGACCCTGAGTTGTAGTGACCAGAGCACCGGTCAGGCGTGGCACTGGGCAGGGGTTTGAGCTACAGGTGCTCTGGGGGCTGTGCTGAACTATTGGCTTGCCCATCACATCGGCAATGGAGGAAGTCCTGGCCATCGAGTCGCGGAATGTGTCAGTGTGTATAGTTTATAATTACCTTTTGTTTCTTTTCGATAGGTTATGTTGTTGTTGTTGTTTTTTCCTTTTTTTTCCATTTCCTTCGCTCTTTTTCTGTTTGGAAGCCTCGCTCCTCGACGTAAAAACACCTACAAGTGTTCGCTGCAAAAACTTCCATACAGTGCAAATAAAAGACAGAACTAACACGCCACAGCCACTCTTTCCGAAACGGGAACAAAAATGGTCAGTCATTCAAGCAGATGGAAGAATTGCGCGATATGTTAAATTCAATAAGCTACAATACTGCAAAGTAACAGTTATTTAATGCTGTATACGAAGCAAACAGGGGAATTGTTTATGATTATGTTTTGTTCAGACGTCACAAACAACAGTAACAGCAGCAGCAACAACAAGAGCAAACACACACACACACACACACACACACACACACCACACACACACACGCACACCACACACACCCTACACGCACACGCACATACACACGCACACGCTCACACGCACACACTCACACGCGCACATACTCACACCACACACAACACAACACGCACACACACACACACACACAACACAACAACACACACACACAACACAACCCCACACACAACACACACAACAACAACAACAACAACCACCACAACACACACACACACCACACACACACACACACACACACACACACACACACACACCACTACTTCCCGGATCGCAGACAGTAAACATGTTCTCAGGAATGCTGCAGTCTCTCTCGGTGTTTTTTTTTTTTTTGTTGTTTGTTTGTTTGTTTTTGTTTTTTTTTGTGAAATCTAAGAGCCAACTGTCCACAAAGCCTTCCGCCCATATGAAATTTCTTTTCTTTCTACCTTCACTGTATCGGATTTTGCCACCCTTCCTGTAGCAAAGGAGGGAAACGACGAGGGGCACTAACCCGTATGCGGCAGCGGTAGCACCGGCAATAAAGAGACTGTTGGATTAGACGGAGGCAGGATGACGGATTTCATAGCACCTTCAAGGACATGCACGCACACGTATTTACACTGGCATGTTTACGGACGCACTGACTTATTCCACGCGCATGCTTGCGCACACCACCACACACACACACACACACACACACACACACACACACACACACACACACACACACACACACAAGCGTTCGCGCGCGCGTACACATGAACGCGCGCACGCGTGCGCACACACGCACACATCGTCCACTTACGCACACGCGCGCGCGCATGCAAACACACACAGAGACAAACACACACACACACACACACACACACACACACACACACAAAACACACACACACACACACACACACACACACACACACACACACGCGCGCGCGGCGCGCGCGCGCACCGCTTGTTCAAAAGGCATAAGATGGAAGTGCTACGAGGACAATAATAAGTACTGCTATTAAGCATGCAGAGCGAGAGAGACAGAGAGAGAGAAACAGAGAGAGACAGACAGAGAGAGAAGGGGTGGGGAGAAAGACGGAGAGTGGGATGGGGTGGACTTCTTCCGCCGGAAGGACGTAAGGCAAAGGACAGTGTGTGCGAGCGCGTAATGACAGGGGTTAGGACGTTTGTGTGGTAATAGTGGTGCTTAACACGAAAATAGGTACGTTCAGCGAGATGCTATCACCGAAAAAGATGGAAGCGCCCCTCAGTTTTCAGGGGTTTAGTGTACCGCCTGAACCCTCCCCTGTAATAGTCGAAGGAAGATGAACAACTGGAGAATACAGTTATTTGCATGTTGCGTGGAACGTGGAGCCAAGCCGACCGCGAAAGCCTCTCTGGGACTATGGACATCATACCCAATTCAAAACAAAATTCACTGAAACTTTCCTACACGAAGCTTCGCTGTTATGACTCCCTCTTTTGTTTGTTTTGCGACATTTCTCTTTCCTTCTGTTCGTCCCTACCTCCCACCCTCTCTCTGTCTGTCTTCTCTCTCTCTCTCTCTCTCTCTCTCTCTCTCTCTCACACACACACACACACACACACACACACACACACACACACACACACACACACACACACACACGTGTGTGTGTGTGTCTGTGTCTGTGTTTGTGTTTCTGTGTGTGTGTGTAAGGTACTTTGGTCTTTGAAAGATGATAATGTTACTCTGGTCTTTCAAACACTTCAACAGTTCCTCTTTACTCCCTGGTGGTAAAGAAACCTAAGACGAATGGAGCAGTTGCCGGAAACTGGGCCGACATAAAAAGAAGACAGAAAAACAACTGAACTGATAGAAAAAACGGCATGCACATGTAGAGGAAGAAATACTCCTGGCAACTCGCATGCGTGCGCGCACGCGCCTGTGTGTGTGTGTGTGTGTGTATGTGTGTGTGTGTGTGTGTGTGTGTGTGTGTATGTGTGTGTGTGTGTGTGTTGAAATTGGAAGAGGAGGGGGCTGGGGGCGAGAAAAAAATCATCGTCATTACCATCAGCAGCCTTAATAGTACGGTTTCATACGATTTCCTGTGTCTGTCTATGTGTCTGCCCCCCTCCCCCTCTACCCACACTCCCGGCTCTCTCTCTCTCTCTCTCTCTCTCTCTCTCTCTCTCTTCTCTCCTCTCTCTTCTCTCTCTCTCTCTCTCTCTCTCTCTCTCTCTCTTCTCTCCCCCCTGTCTCTCTCTCTCTCTTTCTCTCTCTCTCTCTTCTCTCTCTCTCTCTCTCTCTCTCTCTCTCTCTCTCTCTCTCTCTCTCTCCCCCCTGTCTCTCTCTCTCTACCTCTCTCTCTCTTTGTGTGTCTGTCTCTTCCCTCTCTCTCTCTCTCTCTCTCTCTCTCACTCTCTCTTTCTCTCTCTCTCTCTCTCTCTCTCTCTCTCTCTCTCTCTCTCTCTCTTTCTCTCGCTACCTCTCTCTCTTCTCTCATGTCTCCTCCTCCTCTCTCTCTCTCTGCGTTCCTCGGCTTGATTTCATGGCACAAAATTGGTGAGATTTTGGCGTACCAGACCATTTTTATTCCCACCATTAAGGTAGCTACATTCCGTCTTCAGGAATGAGGTTTGAAGATGACCCAGCGTGCACGGTTTTTTTGTTGTTTTTTTTTTTTGTTCATTTTGGTTTCGTCCATCCCAACATGGCCCACTCTTCTCCCAAAGGTGGGATGGCATTCACAGTGTATGCAAGATTTTTTTTCATTATTTTGTTTTTCTTTTTCTCCTTTTCTTTCTTTTTTTTAAATGCATGCACGAGCAGGACCTCGGTTCAAAGGGGCATCCGGACCCGGGAAGGGATTGGAGTCTGCACAGGTATTAACTTGGCTGAGCAAGTCTCATCCAGGCAGGCTGTCTCGGGTGGGAACCGAACCCCGGACCTTTGAAACTAGAGCCTTGGCCACCAGACCAACCAGGCCCTGCCTTCAGGAGATGATTGATTGACGGGTGATGGTTTTTTTTTTGTCCTTTGTGTGCGGGGACCATTTGTCTTGTGGGATTCTCCTGTCACCGGACCCTGGAGAATGGGGCAGAGGATGGGGTGGAGGTGGACAGGGTGGCCGTGTTGCGTAACAGGAAACGGCGAGGCAAGAACAGGGAGGAGACAGGGGCTGCTCCTGGAAGAGAGATGATGGGGGACCGCTGATGATGCCGTTGTAGATGCTGATAACGATGATGACAATGACGGAATGGGTGATGAGTCATTTTTGGACCTGTGGGTGGGTGGATTGATTGTTGTGGCGGTGTGACATGCGGGCGATTCCATATATTCTCCTCTGGCAGCGGTAACAGTGTCCGTCCCGTGGGTTTAGAATCTCCCACGGATCCTGCTGATCTGTCCGCGTTTTCCAGGTGAGGACTGGTACAACATAACGTGGCACAATGCGTAGTTTCCATGAAAAGAAAAATGTAGATCTGACAGTGTTTCAATTTTCGGGCGCATTATTCACAAAAAGGTCATATTACATGTGTGTGTAAAAAGTTATATTGCGCGCGCGCGCGCGCGCGCGCGCGCGCGTGTGTGTGTGTGTGTGTGTTGGGGTGTGTGTGTGTGTGTGTGTGTGTGTGTGTGTGTGAGCGCATCAGCGTTCTCCTGTGCAGATTTTTTTTTTTTAGATTAGTGTGTAGATGCAACACAATGTTTGGAAAAAAAGAAAAAAAAAACAGGGAAAAAAAAACATCGGTCGATAGCCTCGACAGAGGATGGGAAGACAAAAAAAGGACAGAAAAAAGGACAGGAAAAAAAGCAAATATTAATCAGAGATTATCATCTGGAACGAGCACAGAATTTGCATCAAAACGCGGCAGGTTCCAGTTATGCAAGTGAACAGCAAACTGTCAAAAAGAGTTTTTAACTAAACAGAGTGCTGATGAAGGGTTCATTAACAGGAAAATGATATTTGTCACCCACCACGAGATGCGCCATACGGCTCGGTGTTCCATCGAGTTCAGTAGTTACCGATCGCTAAAACCTTATGAAATAAGCGAAAAATGTAACATTTGTTGCCTTGACCGTATACCCC
>CM065714.1:53248415-53255915 GCA_033310375.1 Conus canariensis
TTTTTCATGTGTTTATCTATGATTGATTTGATTGTTAGGTGCAGTTGTGTGTTGTATACATGTTATAATTCTGAGTATAATTTTGATTATGATTATTATCATTCTGATTTTTGTTGTTGTTATTGTTGCTGTCGTTTTGTTGCTGTAGTTAATATCATCATCATCATCATCATCATCATCATCATTCTATTATCATTGTTATTATTATCATTAATATTATTATTATTGTTATTATTATTATTATTATTATTATTGTTATGATGATTATTATTATTATCATCATCACTACTACTACTACTACTACTACTACTACTACTACTACTACTACTACTACTACTACCGTGATTCTTCTTATCATCATCATCATCATCATCATCATCATCACCATTATCATCATCATCGTGATGATGATAACTATCATCATCATCATCATCATCACCACCACCACCACCACCATCATCATCATCAACAACATCATCATGACTTCTATTATTATCATTATGAGAGTACCTACAGCAGTTTATAGTTGAACAATTGCACACACACACACACACACACACACACACACACACACACACACACACACACACACACACATATCTATATATATATATATATATATATATATATATATGTGTGTGTGTGTGATATGTGTGTGTGTGTGTGTGTATATATATATACTACGCACAAAAAGTTAAGGATCGGTATGTGAAAACAGGTGCGTAATAAACTCAGTTCGCTACTGTTATTTATTTCTTAGTCCAGCCAAATTGTCATGAATTCTTGTTCAGCTGTAAGTGGGCGATGTTGTGTTAGTGCGAAAATTGCACGGGATTCTCTACTACTGAGCTGGGCCGCAAACGGAAAAGCGGAAACTTGCGAAAAATGACCTTGTTTTGGACCGTTCTGCCTGAACACATTGCACTTGCCAGATGGAAAAACCATTATGCACGTGCAAGCACTGCTGTTTATGTGTGAGATGCTGTCGCTCGCTTGGCTATATAAGAAGACATTCCACCAGTAGTAGGCCTGATCTGACAATGCCTCCACGACGAAAATTAAGCGAGTTGGATAGGGACGAGCTGTTGCATGGTTCCAAGATGGTGTTCCCAAGCGAGAAGTGGCCAGGCGACTTCATGTGTCCATCTCGGTCATTGTCCGACTGATTCAACGCTTCACAGCCACTGGGATTGTCCATGAAAGACGCAGATCTGGTCGACCGAAGAAGACAACCCCACGTGACGATCGTCTCATTGAACGACAAGCCCTGCAGACAAGAACAGCCTCTTCCAGCATAATTCAAAGGCAGTTCAGGGTGGCTACTAACATCAACATCAGCCAGCAGACCATACGGAACCGCCTAAATGGGTTTAATCTCCGTTCTCGTCGCCCAGCAGTACGGCCACGCTTAACTCCAGCCCATAGGGCAGCACGCCGCGCCTTCTGCGCACGTCACGTGAGGTGGACACGTCAGCAATGGTCCCAGGTCCTGTTCAGTGATGAATCACGCTTCACCCTTCACCACAACGACGGCCGACTGAGGGTCTGGAGGCGCCCAGGGTAACGCTTCACTGACGCCACTGTCCAAGAAAAGGTGGCCTTTGGTGGAGGTTCTGTAATGGTCTGGGGGGCCTTCAGCCTTCACCACAGAACACCTTTGTATCATGTACAGGGTAACCTGACAGGCATCCGATACCGGGATGAGATCCTTCGATCGCTGGCTGTGCCTACACTGCAGCAGATGGGACCGAGGCTGTCTACCAGGATGACAATGCTCGCCCCCACAGGGCAAGGGTGGTCAACGACTTCCTGCAGCAGTCTGGAGTCAACAGAATGGAGTGGCCAGCATGCAGTCCCGATCTCAACCCGATTGAGAACCTCTGGGATGAGCTGGTCGCAAAGTGAGGAGCCACCCCCCTCCCAGGGATGCCCAACACCTCTACCAGATGCTGCAGGCTGAGTGGCAGGCGCTTCCACAGAGGATCTTCACCAACCTGGTCAACTCGATGAGGACTCGCTGCGTCGAGTGCCAGAACAGCCATGGTGGTTACACGCATTACTGAGCTTTTGGGAGCATCAGTATGCCCTGTCTTGTGATTTCAATGACTTTGGGAAATCAAATTTGGATACGTACCCACTTAATCAAATGTACACACCAAACGATTGCTCGAGATTGAGGCAATTGTGTATCGTTATCACGAAAGAATGGAATTAAATGTTGGCCAAACTTCAACGCATTGACTTGCTTATTTTGACAGTTATGAATGTTTGTGAAAGTGATCCTTAACTTTTTGTGTGTAGCTTATATATATATATATATATATATATATATATATATATATTATAGATGTGTGTGTGTGTGTGTGTGTGTGTGGTGTGTGTGTGTGTGTATTGATCTGTGTAAGTATTTACTATAAATATCATCATTGCATCACACACACACACACACACACACACACACACACACACACACACACACACACAGAGCCGCTCTCCCATACACACATATACTTGCTTACATACATTCACACAAAGAAACATACTCAAACTCCTCCTCTCTCTCTCTCTCTCTCTCTCTCTCTCTCTGTTACGCTCGCGCGCGCGCGCGCGCGCACACACACACACACACACACACGCATGCACATACGCGCGCGCGCGCGCACACACACACACACACACACACACACACACACACACAGAGCGAGCTTGTGATTTTTAAGAACACAGACCGAGAGGCCATGGTGTCCAAAGAATGAGGATTAAAACGTTGCGATTTGGAAGGTATGAGGATAGAGAGGCTGCAGTTTCAAAGGAATGGGGTTTAAGAGTTTGTGATTTGAAAATAAATGAGGAATGAAAAGTTATGGTGTCAAAAGAACGAGCATTAAATTACTGCGGTTTTAAATTAATGATAATTGAAAGAGTGTGGTTTCAAAGTTATGATAATTGGAAGATTGTGCACGGTAATTGAAAAATTGTGGTTTTAAAGTTATAATGATTGAAAGATTGTGGTTTCAAAGTAACGATAATTGAAAGATTGTGGTTTCAATATAATGAGAATTGAAAGATTGCGGTTTCAATATAATGAGAATTGAAAGATTGTGGTTTCAATATAATGAGAATTGAAAGATTGCGGTTTCAAAGTTATGATGATGAAAAGATTGTGGTTTCAAAGTTATAACAACTGAAAGATTGCGGTTTCAAAGTTATGACAACTGAAAGATTGTTGTTTCAAAGGAATGATAATCGAAAGATTGTTGTTTCAAAGGAATGATAATTCGAAAGATTGTTGTTTCAAAGGAATGACAATTCGAAAGATTGTTGTTTCAAAGGAATGATAATCGAAAGATTGTTGTTTCAAAGGAATGATAATCGAAAGATTGTTGTTTCAAAGGAATGGGGTCTAACTGATTGTGGTTTCAAAGGAATGATAATTGAAAGATTGTTGTTTCAAAGGAATGAGGTCTAACTGATTGTGGTGTCAAAGGAATGATAATTGAAAGATTGTTGTTTCAAAGGAATGAGGTCTAACTGATCGTGGTTTCAAAGGAATAATGATTGAAAGATTGTTGTTTCAAAGGAATGAGGTCTAACTGATCGTGGTTTCAAAGGAATGATAATTGAAAGATTGTGGTTTCAAAGGAGTGAGGACTGAAAGATCATGATTCCAGAGCGGCGAGGATTGAAAATTCATGATTTTAAAGGAACGAGGATTGAAAGGTTATTGTTTGAAAGAAAGCGGATTGAAATTACAGATGGTTGTGAGGTACCACGCCACGCCAGAGCAGACTCTGCACTGTTGATGCATCCCTTTTGGTGGCCCTCAGTAGTGCTGGTTCTGTTTCCACAGCGTCAGGACACCGTCTGCTGAACCCGTCAATGCGCGTCTTTATTGTGCTGCTCACAGTGCCAGTAGCACGCAGGATCATCGGTGTGAAGAAGACAGGGGTTACGTTGTTCATGTCCTTCGCCTCGCCATGTGTCTGTCTAGGACTGTTAGTTAAGAAGAGACAGTATTCTTCATGTCCTTCGCCTCGTTATGTGTCTGTCTAGGACTGTTAGTTAAGAAGAGACAGTATTCTTCATGTCCTTCGCCTCGTCATGTGTCTGTCTAGGACTGTTAGTTAAGAAGAGACAGTATTCTTCATGTCCTTCGCCTCGTCATGTGTCTGTCTAGGACTGTTAGTTAAGAAGAGACAGTATTCTTCATGTCCTTCGCCTCGTCATGTGTCTGTCTAGGACTGTTAGTTAAGAAGAGACAGTATTCTTCATGTCCTTCGCCTCGTCATGTGTCTGTCTAGGACTGTTAGTTTAGAAGGGACAGTGTTCTTTATGCCCTTCACCTCATGATGTCTCTGTGAGAATGATGGTCAGGATTATCTGACGAATCTAGCAGCTAGCAGCTCTTTGTATTTTTTCTGGGTTGGAGTGACACAGGCGTAAACGTTTTCCTTGCTGGTCGTCACAAAACAAGACAAGCTGACCAATTTGCAGATTATAATCTGGCGCCAAAGGTGATCGGCGCCATGTTGAATACCTCCCTTTTGCTGGTGGGTGTTACCGGCGATGCAGCCTCCCAAACAAACAGTTCCAAGGAACAGGCTCCAACTGTAGGCCAAAACACTTCACTTCGAGATGACTGCATCAAAGTCGTGTTCAGTGAGATGGAGTTTTTACCCTGGGACAATCCCGATAATATTGTCAGTGCAGAAGTGGAAACCGTTGTCCGTCAGATCAAAAACAACTTGCTTGTATTACTGTTTCTGATTGGAGGACCCGCTAACGTCATTAACATGGCGGTGTTCTACAAACAAGGTCTACAAGACCGTGTCAATCTGTGTCTCTTTGCGTTGTCTCTCGCTGATGAAGTATATTTGAGCGTATCAACCTTAATGCACGGTGAACAGCTGAAGATACAGTTCACCAACAAGGACAGATTCGGCCCCATCTTTATATTTCTGACCAACACCAACCTAATTTTTCTAGCCGCTTTCAGCTTTGTCTCCCCTGTTCTGTCGGCCATTATCGCTACAGAGAGATGTCTCTGTGTGTACAATCCACTCAAATTCCAAAACCTGCTACGCACCAGAACAACGGCGGTGGTGGTCATTGTGGACTACGTTGTCATACTGCTTCTGTACGTCTTCGTGGTGTTCCGGTACCGCGTCGGCTGCGTCTACGACCCCACATCTGGTGTCAAGGTCACGACAGCTGTGGAGGGAGAGTTTTACAGAGCTCACAAACACGTCATCGATCACCTAGACGGTGTCGTATTCGGTGCTGCTCTGCCGGGGATCGTGATGATAGTGGTGACGACAACGACCATCATGACGATCGTGAAACTACGTCAAGCCGTGACGTGGCGATCGGGGACTTCCTCGTCGATCTCGGCGCGGGAGATCGCGGTGACGAAGATGCTTGTGGGAAGTTCGCTTCTCTTCATGGCGTGTATGGCCCCCGTCGCCGTCGCTCGCTTCAGCTGGCTCTTTCTGCCAGAGCTTAACTCAGGGAGACGGCACCAGAACTTTTTCCTGACTTGTCTGTGGGTCTTGGAATTGTGCACCTTTATCAACTCCACCTTCAATGTTTTCGTCTACTACAGCATGGGATCTCGTTTCAGAGAAACGTGTCGCTCTTTGTTCTTCAGGAGTTCACAACCACAGAAAGCATGAGCAATAGACATAGACTGCTTTTGTGTCGCTCTTTGTTCAGAAGAAAGTCCCAACCACAGACAGCATGACGAATAGACATACACTGCCTTTGTGCTGCTCATTGTCAACTACAGATGCATATCTTTATGTGATACAAGCAGCAAGATTTATAGAACTATAATAAACAACCGTCTACAGGAATGGATAGAAGAGCAAAACCTTACAGGTGAACATCAAGCAGGATTTGAAAAAGGTTATTCCACTATTGATCATATGTTCACGCTGGTAGCCTTAATACAAAAACAATTTTGTATGAATCATAAACTTTATGTAGCTTTCATTGATTTTGAGAAAGCTTTTGACTCTATAGAAAGAAATTTACTGTAGCCTACTCTTTTAAAAAATGGAATAAAAGGTAAGCTTTTTTGGTGTATTAATAGCATGTACATAAACGTCAAAAGTATAATTCGATCTGGAGATAAATTAACAGATTACATCAACTGTACACGGGGAGTGAAACAAGGTGATGTTACCAGTCCTGTATTGTTTTCACTATTCTTCAGTGAACTGGCATTAAAAGTAATCAGGTGTGGGACTTGAATGGGATTTCCATGTGAATAACAGTGAACGGTTTCAACTGTATAGAACATTTTGTTCTGTAAACGATGATAAAATCTATTTGAAGTTGAATTTAGACAGGCATTTAAGATGTGTATTGACAAGGTTTAGACTTGGTGTGTCTGAAATTTCGTGTCACTACTATCGTTCTAGATTACATACAGAAAAAGATTCGATTTGTCCATTGTGTAGAATTGCCAAGGAAGATGAAGTTCACTTTCTTTTATGCTGTCTTACATTAACTAATTTACGAAAACAGTACATACTTTTGAAATTCTATAAGTATCCAAGCCAGTTTCGTTTGAGTTTACTGTTGGCATCTAAGAATGAAAACATTGTCAGAAAATTATCAGTATTCTTATATAAAGCGTTTAAAATACGATCTGCTGCTGTATCTTAAGATCTTGAAATACATCATATGCATTTATTATTGTGTGTGTATAGATACTAAGGAAATATTGCAATGTTCTAGAATTGAAAAGTGTTTCAAGAGGGGCAATGGCCTATGCTTGAATAAATTATCCGAATCTCTCCTCTCTCTCTCTCTCTCTCTCTCTCTCTCTCTCTCTCTCTCTCTCTTGTCTTCAGCGTGAGCAGCGCGTGTACGTTGTGTGTGTGTGTGTTGTGTGTGTGTGTGGGGGGGGGGGGGGGGGGGGAGAGAGAGAGAGAGAGAGAGAGAGAGATGTAGTTCAAAGTCGGTGTGTAGCCAGCACCCCGACAGAGGCCGATCTCCGGTACGCATAGCAACCCCCATGGATGAGAGAACATCACAACTTGATGGTTGTCTTCCACTGTCGTTTTCTTATAGACTGGAGGATGATATTCACTTGGTTTCTGCTCCGAAAGACAAGAGCTCGTACAACTTGTATACTGATCCTACATGCTATGCTTTTTGTACTCCCAGTTCTTACAGAACAGGGAGTACTTTAGAATGGGAACGAAGAAATGCTGTCTGTGTGTGTGTCTGTCCGTCCGTGGTCAAAATGTGTTCCACTCGCTCCAGGCAAAACTACTGGGCCGATCTTTCTGAAAATTTGTAGGTATGTTCATTATGGGTCATGGATGATGCCCGATGTTTTAGTTTACCGTTATAGCCGTTACTAACGGCTGTAACGGCCTGTAACGGGTTTTCTTCTTTATGGAATATCCCAGAAAGTACTTTGCCGATCTTTGTGAAAATTAGCGGGTATGTTCATTATGGGTCACGGATGATGCCCGATGTTTCAGTTCA
>CM065714.1:53260915-53263415 GCA_033310375.1 Conus canariensis
ACGTGGTGACACATAGACACGGTGACGTATGGACACGGTGACACATAGAACCCTGTCTACACGGTGGCATAACGACGTGGTGACACAGAGACACGGTGACGTGTAGAGCTGATCCCGCCGCGCGGAGCCGGAATTCCGTGCCGTTCTCAACCCCCGTCACAGTCCATGACTCTCGTCCTTTAAAAACCCGTCAGAAAACGTGAATCTGTTAGAGTAGTTTATATAAGCAACCTTACATACTTTGATTTGTTGTGCGTCCGCGCGCGCGCGCGCGTGGTGTGTTGTGTGTGTTGTGTCTGTGTCTGTGGCTGTGTGTGTATTAGGCGCTGGAGGTTGTGGTTGGTGAAATGTGCAGGGATCGGGGGGGAGGGGGGGGGGGGGCTATTACGGAAGAAAGGTAAAGGGTTAAGGAAACAGACTACGCGTGTTTGAAGGAGAACATAACATGTCCGGAGTTGGTGACCAGAGGTCTTTGACCTTGCTCTGGTCACTGTCCTGGCCATCGTCTCTGACTCTGTGTGTATGTGCGGTGTGGTGTGTGTGTGTGTGTGTGTGTGTGCGCGCGCGCGCTCGCGCGTGTGTGCGTGCGTGTGGTGTGTGTGTGCGCGCGCGCGCGAGCGGCGGGCGCGTAGGTGTTATGTATGAATGACTTTGTCTAGACCCCGTAACCGGCCCAGTCCATGCCTGTCGGTGTGTTTCTGGGTCAGCGAGGATTGTAGCACAAGCTTGGCGGGTCCTGGAATGTAAGGGAGAACTTTACCCCTGCAAAATGCCCGGTACAGTGTCCACTAACCGTACGCAGCAGCTAGCAGTGGCGTGGACGGCAGTTCCACCTGACTGGCTCCGGCATGGTGTAGGGGACTGACTGGTACATGGGATCGGTCTGGTCAACACGATGTTTCTGTTTAAAAAAAAAAAAAAAAAAAAAAAAGTTTGCTGCGAACGTTCGTACCAGAGTGAATGCTTTTCACTGATCTCTCGGCTCAGGTCAGGCAGGTCAGAAAGCTTCCGTCTTTTTTTTTCCTTTTCCCGTTTTTTTTTTTTTTTTCTTTCTCTCTCTCTCTCTCTCCTCTCTCTCTCTCTTTCCTTTTTTAACTCCCCTCTCTCTCTCTCTCTCTCTCTCTCTCTCTCTCTCTCTCTCTCTCTCTCTCTCTCTCTCTCTCTCTCTCTGCAGTTAGGAAAGGGTTGTGGGTTGTTCACGTTATAAGATAATAGAATAGAGGACCGAAAGGGAACGTTAAGAACCTGAAATTAGTCCATGCCAGGCTTCCGAAATGCCACTCACGGCTTTGACGTACGTGGAATGGCATGCACAGGTGACCCTGGAGAGTGACACCCTACAACAGCGAGTGCTGATCCTGATATTCAGTATTCCTACATTCCCCTGTGTCTGCCAGGCGCACTGTGTGTGTGTGTGTGTGTGTGTGTGTGTGTGTGTGTGTGTGTGTGTGTGTGTGTGTGTGTGGTGAGTGAGGTGGGTGGGGAGAGGGGAGAGACTGGGGGTGGTGGAGGAGGAGGGGATTTTAGGGCTTCTTGAGTGACATAGGTTCAGGAATTAAAGAGTGGCGTTTGTCGACGTTGTTTCTTTTACGTTTGGGATGTTTGATTTTTCTGGTGTTTGTTGGGTTTTTTGGCGCGTGCTTGACTCATTGTGACGTGTTTGACTCCTGCTTCCGTTTCTTTGCTTCCTGGGATTCCTTGCTTTGTTTTCTCTGTCCTCTGACTTCTCTCTCCCCTTCCCTGAAATACCTTCCGCAACAATGCCCCCGACCCGTTCCCTATTCTCCCCACCACATGTATGCATATGTGTGTGTGTGTGTGTGTGTGTGTGTGTGGTGTGTGTGTGTGTGTGTGTGTGTGTGTGTGGTGTGTGTGTGTGTGTGTGTGTGTGTAAGTAAAAAGTATGTGTGTGTGTGTGTGTGTGTGATATATATACATAAATAGAAAATAAGTTTTGTGTGTGGTGTGTGTGTGTAAGTAAAAAGTATGTGTGTGTGATATATATACATAAATAGAAAATAAGTGTGTGTGTGTGTGTGTGTGTGTGTGTAAAGTATGTGTGTGTGTTTATAATACATAAATAGAAAATAATGTGTGTGTGTGTGCTGATGTGTGTGTGTGTGTGTGTGTGTGTGTGTGTGTGTGTGTGTGTGTAAAGCATGCTAACAGAAACAGTAGTGTAGAGTTTCAGTAAAGGGGTGGCGAGAACAAACGAAGCGCGGGCGCGCGCGCGAAGTCCTAAACATCGACAGGCCCTACCCCCCGTAAAGCTCTTGAGCCGAAGCCATCCATCAAGATAACGCCCAAGATTAATGCCGCCCCTGATTGTCAAGAGAGAGAGGAGAGAGAGATGCCGCCGGAGGCAGGGGGAGAAAAGTGCTGCCCTAGTGCTGCAGGTCAGAGGGTGAGAGGGGCTGGGTCAGGGGTGAGGGTTGGAAGAACTGCCGTTGTTCCTTACAACCGTCGTGTTCTGTGTGGTTGACAGGGTGACGGTGGGTGG
>CM065714.1:53266051-53288551 GCA_033310375.1 Conus canariensis
TTTTCTTTTTTTTTTTTCTTTCTTTTTTTTGAGGAGAGGGGTTGTTCATCAGAAAGTAAAGAGAAGGGAGAGACAAGAGAAATAATCAGCAGTTTTTACGAATGATTATTTCCATTGCAATCAAGTGAGCTTTTGTTATTATTATTTGTTGTTGTTGTTATTATCATCAATATTGTTTTTGTTGTTGTTGTGTTGTGTCTTTGTTCATTTGTTTTCACGTTCACTTACCTTTTACTTTGGTACAGATGTGAAGTACACCATACACTGTCACCGAAGTGTTCATTTACCTTTTATTTTGATACAGATGTGAAGTACACCATACACTGTCACCGAAGTGTTGGTCCTCACCTAAAGCAACACCGCGTCGAGGTCGTGGTTATCAAAGAGTGATCTGCGGCAAGATCGACCAGTTCGCTTAGCGTCGACATTAATTTTGTTTACGCAAAACCGTCAAACTGTGAAAGTCAAGAGAGCGTTTTTTGTTTTTTTTTGTTGTTGTTTTTTTCTCCCCAAAACGGAGTGACTGAGGGCGGAATTTGAAGCAAAATTTAGAAAGAGAGGGGGTTAGTTACTGCCAAGAACATAGACAAAGTGCAGGATAAAGCACTTGTGCATTTCGACCTCTTGGGTCTTCTTCAGACAAAAACAAATAACATTTAGGACAGTGAAAACGAACAAGAAAGCCCTTTTCTTCTCATATTCGGTGCAAAATCAAAATGTAAAATCCATGTCGATTTTGCGCCGAATAAGAGAAGATAAGTGGTTTCTCATTCTTCGTTTTCACTGTCCAAAATGTTAATTGTTTTTGCATAAAGAAGATCCAAGAGGTCCAAATGCATTGTGTTTTGCCCTGTACTTTGTCCGTGTACTTGGCGGTAACTAACCCCCTCTCTTTCTAAAATTAATAGAGCATGTTTTAGATTAAAGCATAGGTCCGGCACTGCACCGTCCTTAAGTTCAGCATCGTGCGCACTCACCGTCTTTGCGCCAGACCGAACTGGGATCTTGACGTTGAGAACAGTGGAGCATTTAGGGGCCTGTTTCCCGCTGAGATAGTTGATGGTCATCGGACACACCTGGCGTTGTAGGCAATTAGGTGAAGTTGCAAAGTAAATCCGGACACGCGAGTGGAGAGGAAACGCCGGGGGGTTAATGGCCCGTGAAGAAGCGTGGGGGCGGCGCCCTACCTGGTCAGCAAGGGGCCCCGGCGGTCGGCCTGCCTTAATTGATAGGTGGCGCGTGGCCGGCGTGTCTGTCAGTCTGTCTGTCTGTCTGTCGATTGCGGGCCACACACGGTCCGATTAGTCATGGTCATGTTCGGCGACGTGGGCAGGAGAAAGGAACTCGGACCGCAGCTGTTCTTTTCTCAATGTCGCATATGTTTGCTGTTAGTGTCTCCACCCCCAGCCCCTCCCTCCCTCCCTGTTATCTCTTTCTCCCCTCTACCAGCATGCCCACACCCTGACTCCCCCCCCCCCCCCCTCGCCTCCTTCCCTCCCTCCCCTCTCCCCTAAGCCCTTTACACCTCATTCACTCCTTACTCCATCTGTCTCTTCCTCTCTTTCTCTCTGCTTCCTCTTCACCTGCCCACCCCCTTCCCCACCCCTTCCTTCTACCTCCACCTCTTATTCCCTCCTTCCTTCTCTCCATCGTTCCCTCCTCCCTCTCTGCGCACACGTGTGGGCACCCCCAAAACACACACACACACACACACACACACACACACACACACACACACACAAGAGAAGAGAGAGAGAGAGAGAGGAGAGAGAGAGAGGAGAGGGGAGACAGAGCGAACATCTGTGACCAGTTTAGAAAACAAAAAAGGAATAAAAGATGAGGGAGCAAGAAAACTTCAGTGACAACTACTGGGACTGATGACTGTTGCACACACGTATTAACTAGCTTGAAATGTTTGCTTGGTAGACACCCTCCCAGTCTCTCCCACCTTCCCTTTCCGCCTCTCCCCTCACTCACCTTTTTGTGCCGCCTTTTTTGTTAAGTGTTACTACTATAACCCCCCACCCCACCCCACCCCCCTTTTTTTTCAAAGGCTGAAAAAAAGACGGAGGAAATTCCCTCACAAGAGTAGTGTACCAGTGTCTCGATTTACGAATAGTTTTTTTTTTTTATAATTAAAGAAAAAGTTAATGGTAACGACTGGACGCATGTCGATGTGGTTCGGGGGAGATTAATATCACTGATCAGCTTGCCAACAATGATTAGTTATTAACATTGCCGTTGGTCTCAACTGACGGACAGTTAAAACGGTTCGCACCCTCGTGCTCATATTCCCCCCCGGGAAAGACCCTTCAGATGTGGAGTAACTTACAGTTCTAAATCACTGCTGATGTATTCTTAGCATTTTCGTTTTTATTTGTACTGTCTTTGTAATTAAGAACTGAAGATATAGAAAAACAAACATATCGATTGCGATACAAGTCCCGTCCGATGTGGTGAATCTATGTACCCACTTAGTAAAACACCTTCCCCCCACATCCCCACCCATCCCCCACCCTCCCCCCCCCCCGCCACAATAGGATGTGGTTGAGACCAATGTATATAGCTGAATACGTAGGAGAAGTGGTCGATCAATCTGAACATTGACCCTAGTCGGGAGAGGAAAGGCAGCAAACTGTTGGAGCACTCAGCTCACTTTTCCCTGGTAAAGGTCGTTCTGAAGTAGGGCAACTTTTTTAGTCTAGGTACATAGGCCTGCTCGTGACCTGGCCTTGCCGGGTTAATCAATCCACAACCGGCTGAGAGTGTTAGGGAGGGGGAAAAAAAAACAAAAAAAACCCAGGCCAGTGAACACTGAGCTATTGTTGGTTCAGTGACTAATTCTGTCTCCCCCCCCTCTCTCTCTCTCTCTCTCTCTCTCTGCCAATTAGAACGTATTGTTTCCATCGAAGAAGAGGGTACGATAAGGATATGCGTCAGTTGACGGTAAACAGACTTTTCTTCACTTATTGCGTGAACATTTTCGTTCAAGTCTGATCTAGAATCGTTGATTTATGATTGCGGAGGAGGGGGGAGGTGGTTGCTAAAGATACTGTGGCGACAATTTAATTTGATCTACATCATAGTCCCAGACAATCATGCAAACCTGTCTTGTTGTGGAGGCGAATTGGTGGTTGGCCTAGTTACATGCGGGAAGAGAGTATGACTCGGGCACCAATCAGAGGACAGTACAGTGTATGAAGCGGGGGGGGGGGGGGGGGGGGGGGATACTGCCGTTACATCATTGGAATAGAGATTTCCGTGTGGCGTCCAGCCCTTCACATGTATTTAGTTGGCAGAAGAAAAAAATCGGAGAACTTAAAAAGGCGGAGAATCTGAAGTAGAGACGATGTTGTGTACACATGCTTTGTTTTCCCTCTCCGTGACTTTCTTTGATGTATATCTGAATGTGTATGTGTCGAGCTATGCCATTCGCCGAATTCTGTCAACTTCTCCACGAGTGGTGACAGCCCGCGGCGTCGTTCACCTGTGTGCAAGCAAGCGTTGACCTAAATGTGCACTCTCGATTCGGATTTCCGTCGTCGCCGCCCTAAAGTTCACGGTACCTTGGAAATAAATAAAAGAAGTTGGCAGACAAAGAGGCTGCTGAAATCGATTCCTCAGGTTATTCAACAGTTGCCGGCTTCGACCGTGTTCTGTAAGGAAAGTAACGATCTGGGCCGACATGTCGGCAAGGATCACAGTCAAGTGACAGGGTGACGACACATTCTCTGTCTGTGTGTCTGTCTGTGTGTCTGTCTGTCTGTCTCCTTCTCTTTCTCTCTCTGTCTCTCTCTCTCTCTCTCTCTCTCTCTCTCTCTCTCTCTCTCTCTCTCTCTCTCTTCTCAGCGTACGGGTGTACACTTGATGTATTAATATTTAAGCGGGCACCTTCGAGCACTTGCTGGTAGGTTGTTCGATTTCCAATGCTTCCCATGAGTTATGGTGAAATATTATGCGAACGGTTGATGGGTTTGCAGCCACGTTTGATTTGGTTAAGGTCTTTGCAATGTTCGCCCAAAATAAGTATAATCATAATCAAAAGCAATCGAAATCAACCTACGAATGAACCTTTGGCCAATGTAAATAGCGCAGTGTGTGTGTGTGTGTGTGTGTGTGTGTGTGTGTGTTGTGTGTGTGAATGAAGTTAATTTCTCAGCTTCTTACATGGACTTATACTTTGAGGGTATGTGTACATAATACAAGCGTAGCCAATACGCGCTGTTTTTGTCTTTGTATGTATAATGTTTATCTAGAATACATTTGGGGGGTGGGTTGGGGGGTGAAGGGTGAGCGGAAAGATATTCACCTTTTAGATGAGTTTAGAATATTTCCCAATCCTTTTTTTTTTTTTTTTTTTTCAATTTAGTCGCCTCATGCACATGCTCCGAGACCTACCCGTGTCATTTTGAAACAGCGACTTTTACTTTTTATTCAGTTTCTTCAACTAGTTATATGTGAAACCGTTGGAATTTCTATATGGTGATCTGTTTTAGGTCATACCTTGAAGGATGAACACTCATTGGCAGACCTTTTTAAGATGTTTCTAGTGACCTGACCTTCTCAGAATTTCAAGGTCATTGGGACCTCCACTGAAGTTCAAGATTGCAGAAGGAAGAGGAAATGTGCTATGTGGGTAGTGCTCATGTGCTCAGCCTATTGAAGCGCAATGACAAGCTGGAGTTGTCGGTTGAATTACACGTCCTCAGAGCAGAAGCTTGTAGAGACAAGCTGTTCTTTGGCGGTAGTCTTGGTAGAAGCAGGAGTGGGTGCGGGCAAAGTTTACTCACTGAAGATGGCTCAAGTGTATGGGTTTGAAAGTAGTGATTGCAGGTGAGCATGAGCATGAACGTGATATTGCCGGACCGCCAAACCACTGGAACAAATAAAGGACAGATCTTTCTTTGTTGTTGCTCTCATATGCCAGCACGAGTACTGTAACTTTCACCCTTTTGAATGTGCAGGCTAAAGTTGTTCAAAGCGGCGGTGTGTGTGTGTGTGTGTGTGTGTGTGTGTGTGTGTGTGTGTGTGTGTGTGTGTGTGCGTGCGTGCGTGCGTGCGTGTGTGTGTGTGTGTGTGTGTGTGTGTGTGTGCGCGCGCGCGCGCGCGCATGCATTCATGCGTGATTGTGTGAAGTTTTGCGAGAGGACGTTTCTTTTGACATGGCATGTGGAATCCCGTGCGGTGAAAGCCCAGCGCCTGTCGTCCGGCCTGGTTCCCCCCTCGAACACTGGCTGTTTGCTTTCACTGAGCGAACCCACACAACCTTACAGTTTCATCAAAAGAAGTGCAGCATGAAAAGCAGTCTCAACAGCTGGGAGAGGAGAGAAATAAAAGGTGGGAAAGGAGAGGGAGGCGAAGACTGGGAAAGGAGAGAGGGTGGATGGGATAGAACTCTGAAGTTGTCGAATTTTCTTTAAGGAAAGGAAAAAAAAAAAGAAGAGGGAAGAAGAAAGAAATAAACAAACAAAAATGTAGGGGTATGGGGGGGGGGGGGGGGGGGGGGCGAGGAGGAGTAAGGGGGGTGTTAGGGGTGATACGAGTTGTTCTCTGATCACGAAATAAAAAAGAGAAAGTTTGCTGTGCAGAGAACATGAGACGTCGGTCGTTAAAAATAGTAGGACAGACTAAGTTCAAGAGCGGATACAGAAAAGTCTTCGTAAAAGCTTGTGCTTTAATTGCATCATGGAATAGTCATTCGGCTAAATAGGGACGGATCTCCGTTAGGGACTGGCGGTCTTCAGCCTAACGGTCATCGAGCCTCTCCTTCACCCCCCCCCCCCCACTACCCCGTTCTCCCCCTCCCCCCCCCAACCCCTTCCCCATTGGGGTCCCATCCGGCGTGGGTTTGAAACTTTATAAAGCGTGTGTGTGTGTGTGTGTGTGTGTGTGTGTGTGTGGAAAGAGAAGGGGGAGGGGAGGGAGAGAGAGAGAGAGAGAATATAAATAACATGAGTAACTGACTAGCTTTAAATAAATAATGATAATAAAGGACAGAGAGTGGGAAGAGCAGGGGTGGACTGGAGGGGACAGAAGGGACGAGTGCAGAAATGGGAACAATGCATCCCTACTGTCTGCCTTTCCTCACAATGTTTGCTTTGATTCCCCGGTCTTTACAGTTTCAGCTTTGATTCTCCTCGTCGTCTGCGTCTTTAAGAAGAACGCCGATAATGACGGTGTTATTTTTTTTCGGGAAGCAATAACGGCTATCGCTTTATCGGTAGCATCTCTTCAATAACGATCTTTTCAGGTGACGTAATGGGGAGATCAGAATCAGTAGGCTGGCTCTGTCTCTGTCTGTCTGTCTGTCTCTCTCTCTCTCTCTCTCTCTCTCTCTCTCTCTCTCTGTTGAGGGCTCGCGCATGCATGTGAAAAAGAGCGGGGGGGGGGGGGGGGGGGGGGGAGCTTAAATGGAGATAGGGTTAGAGGGTGGGGATGGGCAAGGGGGCGGGGAGGAGGGCACACTAATCATGTTTGATGATCATCTTCTTTGTTCATTTTCTTTATATTGTGCCGTGCTGGATTCCTCTGCGTTTAATAATCAAGAGTTATGAAATTTTTCACGTGCGTCTTAGATCTCTTTGTTTTTGTCAGCAAAATTACATGAAAAAGAAGTTTAGTAAATCCAACGAAATTTTGTGGAAAGATGGACTGTGCTCCGAAGAAGAATCTATTAAAACTTGGAGCGGATTCGGGGGAAAATGTGGATCCAGTTCCGTTCTCCCGAATTTTCGCTGATTTTCTTCTGAACATAATACAATGTGAAGGTACTGTTAAATGGCATTTTTAATGAAATATTAAAACTTTCCATTGAATCAAACGTTGGCATTTCGTGTTTTTTTTTTCCCACCCGTATTCTATTTACAACTCCTGCTGAGTTTCCCCCTCCTCTCCCCCGTTCCTCCCTCCCAAGAAAAGTAGATGGGAAGGAACTCCTCCAGTCTGTACCTACTGTTATTTCCCTTGGCGGAACATGATTTTATTTGGCGAAGGTCTGCGCTATAGCAAATGCCCTTTTAGTTGTAGAGTTATGTTTGGAGGGGAGGGAGCACAGACCTTTTTAGAGGTCTGTGGGAGAGGGTCCGTAATCGAATTTGATGTATTTGGAGCAGGAAACGGGAGGGATGGTGGTATGTGTGGTGGGAAAGGGGAGGGGTAGAGGAAGGAGAGGAGGGTGGATTGGGCAGAGATTGGTGCGCACGGTTCCCGGAGTACGTCTGATACATCTATGTCATGCGTCCTACGAGGGCAGTCTTTGAATGTGCATGTGATGTTGCTGTGGATTGAAGCCGTCAAAGAGCAGCATGCATCGCGGTCAAAGACGCGGCGCAGTTCCAATCTGTCATTGTCAGCCACGGGTCCACCTTGCTTCAAAGCGCGGCGCAAATGGGCGCCTGTGATCTTCGGTGGGAGAATCTTTTTGAGCGAAGTACCGAAGATGAAGAGTGCCGTGGAGGGGTGGTCGGAGGGGGAAAGGGGAGGAGCAGGGGCGTAAGAAACTTTTTTTAAAGCCGGAGTACAGGAGGTTAAGAGTGCTCTCTCTCTCTCTCTCTCTCTCTCTCTCTCTCTCTCTCTCTCTCTTGTCTGTCTTTTTGTCAGTCTTTCTGTCTCTCTCTCTCTCTCTCCCCCTCCCTCCCTTCCTCTCTCTTCTCTCTCTCTCTCTCTCTCTCTCTCTCTCGTTGTGGTGTGTGTGTGTGTGTTGTGTGTGTGTGTGTGTGTGTGTGTGAAGGCTTTATCAGTTGCCCTTGAATACAAAAAAGGGAACTGTTTTCAACGACATTTTGTTGTTAAGTCATGTAGAAGACATTATTGAAATGAGGTCTTTTCGAAGCAGTTTGCTGCCGTGGCAACCTGCCTGCCTGTCTGTCTACCAGTCTGTCTGCCTGCCTGCCTGCCTGCCTGCCTGCCTGCCTGTCCTCTCTCTCTCTCTCTCTCTCTCTCTCTCTCTCTTTCAGATGTTACTATTTCTGTGCAATTGGTTGAGGTTTTCGGGGTGCGTGTATACTTGTTTACAACAATGCAGCGTCGTGTGTGTGTGTGTGTGTGTGTGTGTGTGTGTGTGTGTGTGTGTGTGTGTGTGTGTGTGTGTATGTATGTGTGTGTGTGTGTGTGTGTGTGCGCGCGCGCGTGTGTGTGTGTGTGTGTGTAAACACACGCATACGTGCGTTTATGTATGCTTGCGTGCGTGTTTGTGCGCGCGCGCATTTGTATATGTGTACACAACTTTCTCTTCATCTCTCTTTGTCGGTCTGTGGGTCAGTTATGCCTTTGTTGTTGTTGTCTCGTTCGTCATTTCTTCAGATGGATTGCCCCGTCTCCTCGACAAAGGTGGCAGTACGTCGCAGGTCCTCCAGTCCTCCGTAGAGCTTCCGGGCCACTGGTATTGGGTCGGGCCAGGTTTTCTCTCGGAGCGCTTGGTGAAGCGGGCAGGACTGCAGCAGATGTTCTGTTGTCTGGCTGCCTGTTCTGCAGGGGCACTGCTCTGTGTTGCCGATGCGGAGTTTAATGAATAGGTGGTGTTTCAGGCGGTTGTGGCCTGTCCTGAGCCTGAAGATGACTACCTGCTCTCGTCGAGTCAGCAGGTAGTACGGGTCTTCTCTGTTGTGGCGTGGATGCTGCTGCTCCCACTTGTTCTGCAGCTTGGCCTTAATGATGGTCCTGGATTCAGGGTAGCTGGTAGATCTGTCCATCTTCTCCTTCGTAGTGCCCTCCTTTGCCAGGGAGTCAGCATCGTTGAGCTCTGGATCTCTGTTGGACTGAAGGGCCTGCAAGATGGACAGGGCGTCGGTCAGGAAGACAACGTTGTGGCTGGCGTAGGGGCTGACCTGGATGTGAGCTGCTGCTGTTTTCAGGGCTTCTGCTTCAGCTCAGTAATTTGTGGAGTACAGGCCGGTAGCGAGGCAGATCTTTTTATCTCTGCCTCCTGGATATTGGAGACTTCTGCCCCGCCATTTCGAATGGCATCTGCTGCAGAGCCGTCAGTATAGACATGAGTCCAGGACTTTTTGGGGAACTGGGTATGGAGGTGTTCAAGGGTGAGGGACTTTTCTTTCAGGGCCGCTTTGGGAATCTTTGGGGCCAACACCAGGGATGCTGCACTGGATGAGGGGAGGGCTTCCTTCGCTCCAGGGAGGGACGGCAAGACACCGGGGTATCACTTTGGGGTCGTGGTCAAGGATATATTGATGTTGCCGTTCTAGGATCCTGCTCTGGTGTACAAATCTCCCTCTCTTCAGCCGTCCTTTTGTTGGCTGGGACAGTCTGTCTTTCATGGGGTGGTCTTACAACCTCTTGAACTTGGCAGCCTGGGTAAGGAGTTTGGCGTCTCTGCGGTCCTCAAGGGGCTGGAGCTCTGTGATGGGTTTCAAGCTCCTGAATTGGCGTAGACTTCATGGCTCCTGTGATGATATGGGTAGCTTGATTCTGAATCTTGCTGATCCGTTCAAAATTGGATGTGGCCGTAGTGCCCCATGCAGTCATGCCATACTCCAGCAGTGGCCTGACTCTACCAATGTACAGTCTCCTGAGGGTCGTGTTGTCAGCACCCCATGTTGTTCCTGCCAGCTTCTTCATGAGGGCAAGACGTACTTTTGCTCTTGATTCTGTTTTCTCTGCTTGCTTCTTCCACGTCAGGCGTTTGTCAAAGGTGACTCCCAGGTACGTGGGGTTATTTTCAGCAAGCAGAGTTTGTCCATTGATGCTCAGGTTGGCCTTCTGTTCTTTGGGTGAGAGGCTGAAAACAGTGTAAGTGGTCTTCTTGGCATTAATTGTTACCAGCCACTGTTTTGTCCAGCTTTCGAGAACATTTAGCGCCTGCTGTAGCCTGTAGTTGGCAGTGGTGAGGTGTTCTTCCGAGCACCATAGGACAAGATGTCTGCATAGATGGCTCCTTGGACTTTGCGTGGCATATCTTTGACGATGTCGTTGATAAAGACAAGGAATAGGGTAGGGCTGAGGACACCTCCTTGAGGGACTCCTTCCCTCAGTGTCTTCTTTTGACTGAATGCTCCGTTGACATGGACTCGGGCCTTCCTATTTTTCAGGTACTGCGAGATCCATTGGTACATACAGCCAGTCACACCACTCTTCTGGAGTTTTCTCCGGAGGCCATCCTTCCAGACTTTGTCGTACGCCTTTTCCATGTCTATCCACACCGTCAGTGTATGCTGTTTGCCTGGAAGCCATCCTCGATCTTCTGGGCTATGTAGGTCACTTGATCCTCAGTGGAATGATGTTGGCGGAAGCCTGCCTGCTCTGGAGTGATGATGATGTTCTTCTCCAGGTGCCAAACTAGCCGCGAGTTGATCATACGCTCTAGGAGCTTGCCCACACAGCTGATGAGGCTGATGGGGCGATAGCTGTCAGCCCTGACTCTGTCTTTGCCCTTCTAATGGATGGGCACCATGTCAGCTTCTCGCCAGCTTTGTGGAACATGCCCTGTCCTCCAGCTGTTGTTGAAGAGAGCAAGGAGTTTGGTCTTTGCTTTGGTGCCGAGGTGTTTTAGAATCTCGTTGGTGACTTTGTCAGGACCTGGAGATTTTTTGTCCTGTAAAGATTTTGCAGCTTCTTCTGATTCTTTCAGTTTGAAAGGTCTGTCCATGTAATCAGGTTGGTCTTGGTCATCCTGATGATTCTTCATTTCATCATGGACTTGTTGTTTTCTGTCCTCTGTCACAGAGATGTTGCTGGTCTGCTTATAGCTGTCTATGAAGCAGTTCGCTGCCTCTCTCCCTGTCACCATCTCCTGGTCTTTTTGAAGCGTGACAGGCGCTGACCTTGTCTCTTCATTATTTATGGCTTTGGTGAGTTTAGTTATGCCTTTGAGGATGGGGGTCGGAGTTGTGATTTGGGGTGGGGGAAGGGAGTTGTTGGGAGGGGTATAATAGCTGAGAAAATAGGAAAAGTTTAGAAGAAAAAAAAAAGCAGTGATGACCTTGGAGACGGAATAAAGAATTCCTTTTTTTTCGGGGATGGAGGATGGGGAGTAGGGGGCATTGATTATAAAGTAATGTAAACAGGTCGGCAAGACTTGTACAGAAGAAATATAAATGTTCCAGAAAAAAAATCAAACAAGACTTCTGTGGTTCTCGTAATTTTGCTAGTGAAGGGTTTAACATTTATACTGTAACGCCCTCTTTTTCATTCTCATCTTCTTCCCTTCCCCCTCCCCCATCTTTCTTTTGCTCCGTCAATCTTTGCCAAGTCATTGCCATAATGACGGAGGAAGTGTTGGCCTGCGCTCGTTTTCAGCTACTACTTACTTGTTCAGGACAACAAACAAACACACTTCAGAGGGTTGGGGGCGAGGGAGGATATGAACAGAAGGGGAGGGGGGTAGTCCCTGTCACATGGACAAGAAAGAAGAGCAGTCCCCTTTGCCATGTCAACAACGAATCTTCTTCAGCGAGGGCGGGCTGTGCTAACGGAGCTGTCTTTGTCTGTCTGTCTGCCTGCATTGCCTGCCACTGACACAGCTCGCAGTGAAACTTGTAGCGTGACATTCAGCATGGCAGGAAGCACAACAAGTCGACATTTCCACACACGAGCAAAAATTGCTGTTGGTCTTGTCGACAGCAGGGTTTTTTTTTTTTTTTTTTTTTTTTTTTTTTTCCGGTTTTTGTTTTAATATCAAACGACGGTATCGTGAGGTAATGCGTCTGAAGACTCGTGGGGGTAGGTCTGGATGACACATAGCTGCGGTATTGACTTGGGTTTTTACGTCGGCCCCGAGGGGGGCGGGGAGGAAGGGGTAGGAAAGGAAAGCTGGTCTTAGAGCAGTTCCAGGCTCCGGTCTGGGATCCGTTTGTCCTTCACCAGCCCCCCACTCCCACCCCCACCCCCAGGTTGATTGGACGTTAACCTCACCATCTCCTGGCGACGGGGGTGGAAGAGGAGGAAAGGTGTTGAGGAGGGGATTTTAAAAGGTGGGGGGTGTGGGTGTGGGTTGTCTGTCTGAATTAACGTTGAACCGATGCCAGACAACAGCGTAGGCAGAAAAATACTTTTGAAAGAGCAGAACGCGAATTTGAGCCATGCAAGGCCATTGTTCAGCCAGCCAGTCAGTGAGAGTTTGGTATGTAGGGCGAGGGAGGGGGAAGGGTGATTGGGAGGATGAAAGGGGGCGGAGAGGGGGGGGGGGAGAGATCTAAAGGCTCTATGGTTCAGGCCACATGAAAACGAGAGAAGTACGAATCTGGAACAGTAGTTGGTATTTTTCTTCCGCCAACCCCACACTCACCCCCACCCCCGACTCCCATTGCCCCTCCTTCGCTGTCCAGAACACCTCTGACAGGGGTCAGGGTGTTCATCTTTTTGAGGAAACGATGCCTGCTTGATCGTCATGTTATCCAGAGAAACGAGAGAGAGGAGGGAGGGATAGGAGAGGAGGGAGAGAGAGAGAGAGAGAGAGAGAGAGAGAGAGAGAGAGAATAGTCGAAGGAGAACAATCGGCGACGGAGGGGATTGGAAATGTGGCACCCAGCTAGTCGTTTGACATTGACATTAACAAACCTGTTGTGACATGACAGTTGGAAGTGTAAGATGCAATGCAGTGCATTGCAACAATGAACGATATATTGCAAGTCAACACATTGCAGAACTGTACAATCCAGCACAATGCAGCATAATGCTGTGCGTTCATTTTAACACGTCAGATTGCAATACTGTATATTGCAAGACGGTTTCATTACAACACGGTACAGCACAGTACAATATATTGCATTGCAACACAGTATGAAACATTGCAATGCAACTTCATTACATTGTAGTACAATACAGTGCAAAACAATGCATTATAATACAATACATTGCGTCATATCAAAGTATAATGCGTTGTCAGCTATTTGACTTCATTACGATACAATACAATTCAATACAGTAGAGCAGAATAAAATACAGCTGTATAGTACCTTGCAATAAGGTACGATACAATTCCTAGTAAATCACACTACAGTGCAATGTATTAGAATACGATGCAATAGTATTGCAATGCAATACTCGGCATTGCTATACAATATGAGTACAATGTAACAGAACTCAACGCCGTGCCATGCAATTCAGTACAAGTAAGTGCAATGCAGTACAGTACAAGACAATGCAATGAAATAGAATATAATTACAACAGTACAGGGCACAGCATAATACAATACAGAGAAGTAATATACAGTATAAAGCAAAACAATGCAGTAGAATTCATACCAGTACAATGCATACAAAGCAATACAAGGCAACACATGACAACACAAACACAACAACAGTGAGCAGACCAGGCTGTCAGGCAGTGAGGCTGTTGGAGCTAGGTACAGTACAGTACTCAGTACAGTACAGTACAACACAGTACAATGCAAAACAACAGTGCAATGCAACACAATAATCAAGTCAAAATATAACACAAACGCAACAGCAGTGAGCCAACCATGTAGTCAGGCAGCGAGGCTGTTGGAGCAGGGTACAGTAAAGCACACAGTACAGTACAAGACAATACAATGCGATACAATGCAATACAATACAATGCAGTACAAAGCAGTACAATCCAACACAAACACACCAGCAGTGAGCCAACCATGTAGTCAGGCAGTGAGGCTGTTGGAGCAGGGCACAAAACAGTACACAATGCATTGCGGTGCAATGCAATACAATGCAGTGCAAAGCAATACAGTACAATACATTGCAATACAAAGCAGTAGAACACAACACAAACACGCCAGCATTGAGCCAACCGGGCAACCATCCAGTGAGGCTGTGGGAGCAGGGTACAGTACAGTACGCAGGACAGTACAATACAATACAATACAGTACAGTACAGTACAAAGCAGTACAACACAAACACACCAAAAGTGAGCCAACCAGGCAACCATCCAGTGAGACTGTGGGAGCAGGGTACAAAACGGTACACAATACAGTACAATGCAATGCAAAGCAATACAGTACAATACAATGCAGTACAAAGCAGTACAACACAACACAAACACACCTGCATTGAGCCATCCAGGCAACCATCCAGTGAGGTTGTGGGAGCAGGGTACAGTACAATACAATATAGTGCAATGCAATGCAGTACAATGCAATGCAATATAGTACAGTGCAAAGCAATACAGTGCAATGCAAAGCAATACAGTACAATACAATGCAAAGCAATAAGTATAATATAATGCAATGGAAAGCTGTATAGTACAATACAGTGTCATACAGTACAATACAGTGCAATGCAATACAATGCAATGCAATACACTACAATACAATGGAATACAGTACAATACAGTGCAATGCAATGCAATACGTTATAATACAATGCAATGGAAAGCCATACAGTGCAACACAAAGCAATACACTACAATACAGTGCAATGCAAAGCAATACACTACAATACAGTACAATGCAGTGCAATGCAATACACTACAATACAATGCAATACAGCACAATGCAGTACAATACAATGCAATTCAATGCAGTACAATGCAATGCAACACTGTACAGTACAATGCAATGCAATACAGTATAATGCAATGCAATACAGTACAATACAATGCAATACAGTACAATGCAATGCAAAGCAATACAGTACAATACGGTGCAATGCAATACAGTACAATACAATGCAAAGCAAAGCGATACAGTACAGTACAATGCAGTGCAAAGCAGTACAACACAACACGAACACACCAGCAGTGACCCAACCAGGCAACCCTCCAGTGAGGCTGTGGGAGCAGGGTACAGTAATGTACAGTACACCATACAGTACAGTACAATGCAATACAGTACAGTACAATGCAGTAAAAAGCAGTACAGAACAGCTCAAGCACAGCAGCAGTGAGCCAACCATGTTGTCAGGCAGTGAGGCTGTGGGAGCAGTGTATAGTACAGTACATTACAATACAGTACAATACAATGCAATAAAAAGCAGTACAGAACAGCACAAACACAGCAGCAGTGAGCCAACCATGCTGTCAGGCAGTGAGATGTGAGATGTGGGAGTTCAGTACACAATACAGTACAATACAATACAGTACAATACAATACAGTACAATGCAATACATTACAATACAATACAGTACAAAGGAGTACAACACAAACACACCAGCATTGAGCCAGTCAGGCAACCATCCAGTGAGGCTGTGGGAGCAGTGTATAGTACAGTACACAATACAGTACAATACAATACAGTACAGTACAATGCAAGAAAAAGCCGTACAGAACGGCACAAACATAGCAGCAGTGAGCCAACCATGCTGTCAGGCAGTGAGGCTGTGGGAGCAGGGTTTCAGGGTTCCAGGGGAGGGGCGTTGAGTCAACAGTTCCCAGGCTGCCCCCCCCCCCCCCCATCTCAGGCCGGCAGGAGACCCCCCCCCCCCCCCTTTCCAAGGCAAACAGCGCTATCGACGTCTCCCTCCTGCTACTCCCCCCAACCGTCCCAAGAATTCAGCTCTAAAAAAGTTGGGGGGAGGAGGGGGACTGAAGAAGTGAAGGAGGGGGCCGGGCAGAGAGACAGAAGATGCTGGAGGGGGTGGAGGGATGAGGGAGGGGGTTTTGAGTGAGTGGGAGAAAGATGGAGGTAGGGAGGTGAGGCAAGGGGTAAACTTGAGAGATGGAGAAGGGAGGGGAAGACTCTGTGTGTGTGTGTGGTGTGTGTGTGTGTGTGTGTGTGTGTGTGTGTGTGTGTGTGTGCGTGAGAGAGAGCGAGTGTGTGTGTGAGTGTGTTTGCGCGCGCGTGTGAGAGAGGTAGGTAGTGGGGCCAAGGGGAAACAGGATAGAAATGGACGGAGAGGAGGCACATATTCTCTCCCTCTCTCTCTCTCTCTCTCTCTCTCTCTCTCTCTCTCTCTCTCTCTCTCTCTGTCTCTCTGTATGGGTGGGAGAGAGAGGGAGAAAGGAAGGACGTAGTGAGGGAGGGAAGAAGGAAGGAGGGAGGGGGAGGTATAAACTAATCAGGCTGTCAATAATTGCTGACGACCAGACGGTAGGCTTTGTTTTTGTCACTCGTTAGCTCACACCAAAGCCGATTTGCCGACTTGGGGTTCCGTGGCGGCCAATATTGTTGACATGTTTGGCAGACGGGGAGATTTGGACACGGACAAGGTGGCCGCACAATGCCTCCTGCTGCCGCTACCAAGGGGGACAAATCGATTCGTCATTAGCGCAAGGTGTTGCGCGGGTATTGATCGCTAACATGGTTTGTAATGCAAATGCTTTAAAGAGCCGGCTGTGTAAACGATGGTGAGGATCTGTGATTTGGGGCAAGAGATTGCGTTGCTGGAAGGTAGAAAGCTCAAAGCCGCGTTGTCGTGCTGGTGGGAGGTCCCGCGTTTATAACTGCGGTGCGACTCGTGCTTATCTTTGTTGTTCGGTTTGTTGAATTATTGGTTGTTGGTGGCTCAAAAAATGATTTTTAGAGAGGCTGTGTGTCGGATAGTGCAAACGTATTGTGACGTTATTTCAAACCAGTTTTCAGTAAATTCTCTGTCTCTTTCTCCGTCCACCCCTATACCAACCCCTCGTCCGCACCCCCCCCCCCCCCCCCACTGTCTTCCACCTGGCTACCTTTTTTGTTCATTCAGCCCCTCCCACCCCCACCCCTCCCCCCGCTTCTCTCTCTGTTTGTCTGTTAGTCCATCTCACTCTCTCTCTCTCTCTCTCTCTCTCTCTCTCTCTCTCTCTCTCCTCTCTCTCTCTCCCTCTCTCCAATGTAAGCCAACAGAAAGATGATGTAGCATTGATTGGTCAGGAGTAATGACAGCACCTGTTGCAGTGCCCCGTTGCGTTCGGGCACCATCAATCTACAGTTGATGGTTGATTGCTTTTCTACCAGAGACAGAGAAGGGGGGAGGGAGAGAGAGAGAGGGGGGGGGGGTTAAGGGAAGGAGGCGGAAGGAGTGGGGGAAGGAATGGGCTGCGTGAGAGAGGGGCGAGAACAGTGCGTGAGGAGTGGAGGGAGGGAGACATGTGTATGTCTGTGAGTGAGAGTGAAGTGGGGGATTGGGGGGGGGGGAGGAGATGGAGTCAGGTGTGCAGTGAATGTCACAGTGTCACAATCGTGGAAGCAGATCCTATCACAACACTCGTATAGGCGTGCGTGCACGCACCCCCTTTCCCTCCCTCCCTCCAGACACACACACACACACACACACACACACACACACACACACACACACCCCACACACACACACACACAATGTGGAGGACTCTACGGCGTTTCTGTCATTTTATTTCATCATTTTCGGTCGAGTGATCAAAATTTGCTTTGTCCATTAAGTCAGCAATCGTTTATTCTCGTTTGTTGAGGACTTTTTGTTGCTATAAAACAACCACACACACACACACACACACATACACACGTGCGCCGCGTGCGCGCTCGTGCGCTCGCACACACGATAGACAGACAGACAGGCAGGCAGGCAGGCAGGCAGGCAGGCAGGCAGGCAGACAGACAGATGGTCACGGGAGGAGAGACGGACGAACGGACGGGCTGACAAATTGGTAATAAAAAAAAAAAGGGGGGGGGGAGTACGATCTGACAATTTCAACGCCTCCATAGCAATGATTTTGTTGGGTTTTTTTTTCTGTTTTGTGGAGGAGGAGGAGGGGGGGGGGTTGTTTTTAAAGAAAGGAGTGTGGGGGTGTTTTTGAGAGAAAGAAAACGGGAAGGAAAAATCAGGGCGTTAGATTACAAACATAAAATTCCTCACTAGCGGCCAAAGGACACCATTTTAGCCCATCATGAAAACAAAACCAGTCAAATCCCGTATGTATATATATGTGTGTGTATATATATATATATATATAATATATATATATTATATATACATGTGTGTGTGTGTAGAGAGAGAGAGAGAGAGAGATGTATGTATGCTCTCTCTCTCTCTCCCTCTCTCTCTCAACCACAAATTTATTTTCTTAAGTGTTGTCAGAAAATAGGAATGTTGTGGAAGGGTCCGTGTTGTACTTGAACAAATCATTTAGAAGACGAAGTGCGTACCTATCTTGTTTCTCTCTTGTATTAGTATTATACCACTTGATAATTTGTGTGCGCCCTTCATCGAAGGGGTTAAATGGCGCTTACAAATGGAACATCTAGGTCTGTCTGTGTACAGGTAGGTCTGCGGGAGTGAAGGGGAATTGGAGTGAAGGGGAATTGGAGTGAAGGGGAGTTGGAGTGTTCGTTCTTAAGTTTAATAACTCTTCACCATGGAAAGGTGTTTTCAGTCAAGAATAGGGAATGGGGGCTCCGTATGTGTGTGTAGGTGAGGGTGTGCATGCATGACTAATTATGCCCTCGTATTAAACAGGCATTCCAAAGCGCCTCAGCTACGACCATTCACTCTTGCATTATTATGTTATTTAGAATAGCCGACAGTCGACCATCAGGCTTGTATGACAAGAGGCTCTTTCCTGCTTTATGTGAGGGGTGGAGGTGGAGGGGTGGGTGGTGTTTATTTTATGCATGGCTGCCTAAGGTGTGAGGACCCTACCGACAGCGCGGCGTGTACAGAGAGAGGAAGGAGTCGGTATCGGGCTGTATCAGAGAGAACGGGTTGGGCAAGGTGGTGCTCTCCCTTCTCCTCGGTGCATTCCCCTATGACGTCTGTCTGTCTGCAGTTTGCCTTCAGTAAGATTTTAGAGTGTAGCTGCGATAAGGCTGGGAGAGAGAGAGAGAGAGAGTGTGTGTGTGTTGTGTGTGTGTGTGTGTGTGTGTGTGTGTGTGTGTGTGTGTGTGGAGAGAGAGAGAGAGAGAGAGAAAGAGATGTAATCTGCATATCGTTTAGTTTGCACGTGTAGTGCAGTGCAGTGTAATGCAATGCTCGAGCTTGTAGGTGTGTCCACCTACGGGGCAACTCGAGCTGCCAATTGCGCCGTAGATAGATGTTTCCTCAAGTTATACTTACTTTTCATTGTCGTGCAGTTTAAGGTCCCTGATACTGTGATAGACAGGCATAGCAGACAGACAGGGGGTAGTAAATAGGCACATTCATTCGTTCATTAACAGAATGACTTGACTCTGTGGTCAGGGTGTGTGTTTGTGTGTGTCTGTATGAGTGTGTGTGTGTGTGTGTGTGTGTGTGTGTGTGTGTGTGTGTGTGTGTGTGTGTGTGTGCTTCTCATAATGAATTTGTTTAACAAATGATAACGTGAGATTTTCAATTCCCATTTCAAATAATAGTTTCGTACATAGATTCGTTGATTGACTGTGTGACAGACTGACGCGACGAAAACAGTCATTGAGAAGACATGCGTACAAATTGGTTGAATGATTGACTCGATGTGGATAACTGCTAAGACAGACCTGCAGACCGATTTCAGTTACCTCTGGTAGTCGTCACCTGAGTCGGCTGGTTTCATTGTTCGTTTATCTGTCCCAAACCATAGGGGAAAGATGCAATATGGCCCAAAGAGGAAATCGATCAATGTTGGTGTGTACCCGGATCAAAGGGCGGGTCCACGGTGTGTTTGAGCTTGACAGAGGTCCGCGGTCTCCCCGATGGCCTGTCTGGGGTCCTGAGTGTTATGGCCTGTCTGGGGTCCTGAGTGCTATGGCCTGTCTGGGGTCCTGAGTGCTATGGCCTGTCTGGGGTCCAGAGTGCTATGGCCTGTCTGGGGTCCTGAGTGCTATGGCCTGTCTGGGGTCCTGAGTGCTATGGCCTGTCTGAGGTCCTGAGTGCTATGGCCTGTCTGAGGTCCTGAGTGCTATGTCCTGTCTGAGGTCCTGAGTGCTATGGCCTGTCTGAGGTCCTGAGTGCTATGGCCTGTCTGAGGTCCTGAGTGCTATGGCCTGTCTGGGGTCCTGAGTGCTATGGCCTGTCTGAGGTCCTGAGTGCTATGTCCTGTCTGAGGTCCTGAGTGCTATGGCCTGTCTGAGGTCCTGAGTGCTGTTTGGCTTCAGTCGTGGTTTGTAGGCTGCAGTCACTTCTGAAACAATGGCTGGTTGAGCGGCAGGACTTATGGCTTGATTATTAGTAGAGCCGTAAAAAGAAATGTGGCAGCGCCCTCCTGCCCTCCCTCCCCGTCGGTCTGTCTGTCTGCCCCCCCCCCCCCTCTCTCTCTCTCCTCTCTCTCTCTCTCTCTCTCTCTCCCTCTCTCAAAAGAAGAACAAAGAAAAAAAGGCTATGTATTTGATTATGTTACTATCGGAAATAAAGAATATCATAATCACCCTTCTCTCTCTCTCTCTCTCTCTCTCTCTCTCTCTCTCTCTCTCTCTCTCTCTCTCTCTCTCTTCATGTCTGTCTATCTTTCTCGCTATCTTAGTTGCTCTCATGCTGTCTTTATGCCCCTTTCCCCCACCTCTCACTCCTCCCTCGTCTCCTTTCGCTGTACCCTCTTTCCTCCTTTGTCCTTGTGTCTGTTTCTCTTACACTTCTCTTTTGTTTTGTTTTTCTCTTTCTCTTGCGGCTCTCTGTCTGTCTGTCTGTCTGTCTGTCTGTCTTCTCTCTCTCTCTCTCTCTCTCTCTCTCTCTCTCTCTCTCTCTCTCTCTCTTCTCTTTCCGTGGCTCGCTGGCTCTGTCTGTCTGTCTGTCTCTCTCTCAAAAAATGAGGAAGAGGGAGTAGACAAACACACTTGATGTACTGGCCGGTGCTATGTGCGTGTATGTGTGTCCTGCAACGAGAGGCAGATGAGCTGGAACTGTAAGGGAGTGAAGGGTGAAGGAAGTAGAACAGGAAACTTTAGATTTTTTTTAGACGGTGTGTGATGAAGTGAAAATCACGCCGACACTCGCCAACAGAGCCTGACGGTTGAGCCACTCCTATCGTTTACACACACTCGCTCACCTGCACACACACTCGCGTGCACAGAAAGATGTTGGTTGCGCGCTTGCACACTCGCGTGAATGCACACGAAAGCATGCACGCTAAAATGTATCCAAGCGCTCTCCCTCTGTCTGTATGTATGTCTCTCTCTCTCTCTCTCTCCTCTCTCTCTCTCTCTCTCTCTCTCTCTCTCTCTCTCTCCCCCCCCCCCCCACTCGTCTATCGTCTGTGTCTGTCCGTCTCTCTCTCTCTCTCTCTCTCTCTCTCTCTCTCTCTCTCTCTGTCTGTCTGTCTGTCTGTCTCTGTCTCACTCTGTGCTGATTTTAAGAAAAGGTACTCAACAGTGGATCACATGCTAACTATACTAGCAATAATACAAAAGCAATTTTCATTAAATCGTAAATTTTGTGTAGCTTTAATTGATTTTAAGAATGCCTTTGACTCCGTTTCGAGGAAACTACCATGGCCAGTCCTTCAGAAGAATGGTTTTAAAGGAAAGCTGTTTCGGTGTATAAGAAGTATGTATTCTAATATTAAAGCAAAAGTAAGATTTGGCAACGAACTTGCATCCTGCGTTTTGTGCACACAGGGTGTAAAACATGGAGATACCTGTAGTCCTTTATTTATTTCTTTTTAATTATTATCATTTATAAACAAATAAGCACTAGAAAGCATTGAGAAGGGACGACATGGAGCGACATTGTCACCTGAAATCCTTGAATTATTTGTCTTGTTACTGGCTGACGATGTCGCTTTGTTATCAGAAACTCCAGTTGGACTCCAAACCTACTTGAATAACCCTCATAGTACAGTTACAAGGTTTCGATAGATGGTGTTTGAATGGCGAGGCAATGGTTTCTATTTTAACACACGTCTTAGTTTTTCACCTGCTTGTCAGGACCTAGCGAGCAGAGCAAAACATGCATTGACGTGTATCTTGAGAAAACTGTATGCGCTTAACAATAATTCTTTAGTTGTGTTACTTAAACATTTTGATGCCCAAGTTCAACCAATCGCTCAATATGGAGCTGAGATATGGGGCATGAATAAAGCTGTTATCGAAAGAGAAAAGGTTCACCTATTTGCTTTAAAAAGATTTTTGGGAGTGCAACCTAGAACGCCAAATGATCTTGTATGTGGGGATACAGGTCGATATCCTGTGTATACCAACTCATATTTGAGATGCATTAGTTGTTGGTTGAAAATTCTGCGTATGGATGAGGAAAAATTACCACATAAAGCGTACAAAATATTGCTTAGTTTAGAATTACGAGGTAAGAAATGTTGGGCATCTGACATTCGTGATTTTCCGTATCAAAATGGGTTTGGGTTTGTTTGCATCCATCAAGGTCTTGAAAATATCAGTCTTTTCTAAAAGAACTTCGTTAGAGGCTGATTGATCATAGGTGGCAGGAATGGGAGGAAAACATTCAAATGAGTGAAAGATATGCATTATATAGAACACTTAAGTCGTCTAGGAATTGTGAAGCGAGTCTTTTGCTTGACATTGACAGACATTTAAAGAACTGTATGACAAGGATGAGATTCGGAATAGCTGATATATGTGCTCAGACGTATCGGTATACTAATGTTGATGAAGCTGCTAAGATGTGCCCACTGTCGAAGAATGCCAAAGAAGATTAACAATATTTTTTGTTGTGCTGTCCTGCCTTCCAAAATTTGCAAATCGAAATAAAATACTATCGAAGAGTATTTGCATATATCTGTATAAAGCATTTAAAGGACGCACTGTATTATTAC
>CM065714.1:53293551-53307045 GCA_033310375.1 Conus canariensis
ACAAACTACAAACACAATGGCAAACAAACTCACCCGCGCACTCCACTCACACCCCCTCCCCTCCCCCCACTTTCTCTCTTCTTCCGATTTAATGATACTTAAACTATATACATATACAATTTATAATAATGAAGTACTGTTTTCTTCGTGTGGTACCATGCGATAGCTGTTGTACATGATACATAACATATGTTCACTGCAATCATCCTTCAAAATATAGATTTGTATAGACTTAAGCATTTCCCAGCTGAGTGTCTACCGAAATCCCGTCCATCTATGGCTTCATATTTCTTTAACAATCAAAAGAAAGTTAATTATATGCTCTTAAGCCCGCTACCAATATGACATCGCTACACCACAGCCGCGACCAACCAACAAGCCAACCTACTAGCTAAGTTGCCGATCGGCCAACGGGACCCAACCGCGATACCGCCATGCCAGACAAGCAGCGGGCCACAGGCTACAACCACATTACATGATATTTGAATACCATATGAAATTACCCACACATCCTGAACATAATTATCCTGTCATACACATATTAAATCCAGGTATCTTATGATTTTGATTATCAGTTTTCAAATACTTCATAATTGATCTAGTTACTGTTAAATTAAATGTAGTGTTTGGCAATCAGTATTATAAGATCGAATGTTGTATCAGTTGTGGAATTGTCATCTGCTCCAAATATTATTGTGTTTTCAGTCAGAGACAGTTTATTCGCTATTAAACACTTTCCTTTTATTAATTCTTGCAATTATTTCCAGAATTCATTGACATGTATGCATCTCCAGAACATATGTTCAATGCCGTCTTTTTCCTCTTCACAGAAACTACAGTTATAACTTTCCACTATTCCCATTTGTTTCAGAGCTACATTAGTTGCAATTAATCGATGCACTTTTCTCATTTGCATCCATTTTAGCTTAATATCCTTAATTTGATGAATTTTTCTAAAGCATTTCTTCCAAGGTATCCGTCTATTCAGCTTCTCCGTCCATTTCGTACAACAGTTTGGTTTCCAGTTATCTTTTACTTTAACTCTGTAATATGTTTTGGAACCTTTATCTGCAGAATATATTTTCTTTAGTGCTGTCTTGACTTCTGCTTCAATGTTATCTTTTATCTCATTCTCAAACCCTTGTTCTCTGATGTATTTTTTAATGGATAATATGACAAGACAGTAATTCATTCTTACACACACACTGACACCTACGCACGCACACGTACTCGTACGAGTATCTTCCCTATCCTCCCCTACACGCACATACGCGCGCGCGCGCACGCACGCACAGATACACATAGACGCACGCACGCGCGCACCACATGAGGGCGCACGCACGCGTGTACGCACACACATGCGCGCGCGCGCACACACACACACACACACACACACACACACACACACACACACACACACACACACACACACACACACAGACGGACAAACAGAAGACGGTGGATTTTCCTGCGAAAGAGATGAAAAAAAAAGGTTGGTAATTCATAATGCCGTTCGTTTTGAGTGTGTTAACGTGCGTTTGTGTGAGAACGTGTATTGTAGGAGTTCTCATTTAAAAACTTCTTGTTGTTAATTTAATCTTTTATACTGCAGCCCCAGGTGTAGTTTACACCCTCAATTCATTAGCTTTCACATTTGAAACAGATTTCCGCTCTTTGGTTCGAAGTCGCGGTAATAGAAGAATGTCAGATAACACGCTGTGGAAATCATCCAGTTTGATTTGTTGAAAGCAGCTTTCGCCTTTTTCACCGACCCGCTACTGCGCAATACAATCCATTCTATCTTGGCCCGATTAATTCCCTTCGGTTTGTTTGGGGGTTTGTGTGTGTGTGTGTGTGTGTGTGTGTGTGTGTGTGTGTGTGTGTGTGTGTGTGCTTTTTTTCCTTTGGCCCCCAACCTCCCTTCCCCTTCCCTTATCCTCCTTCTCTCCACCCTTCCTCCCCACACCTTCTCCCTTCTGATAGAAGGTTTGCCAGTTTCTTCCCCAAATAGGGGCCGGAATAGCTCAGTGGTAGAGCGCCGGACTCGTAATCTTGGGGTTGCAGGTTCGAATCTCCGCCGGGCCGTTTCGGTACAGGGGGATTTTTCCCTCGGAGTTAACATTGGTTCTGACTCCATTTCCCATACAGTACTTCGAATGAGACTGTAAACCGAGGTTCCGTGTGTGAACGCACGCATAAGATCTTGCACACACGTAAAATCCCATCACCAACTTTCGGAAGAGAAGGCCAGTTTGGCCGTTGGTATGGTTACACATTGCATGCACCTTCCCCGAAGTTGGAGTATGGCTGCCTTAATGGCGGGATAAAAAAAAAAAACGGTCATACACACAAAACTCCACTCCCTATACAGGGGGTGTCCGCAGGAGTATCAGCCTGCGTACGCAGAAGAAGAAGAAGAAGAAGGAGAATTCCCCAAATAGTTCGAGAAAGGCCGACTAGACCGGCTGCATGCCCCTTAACTCCCGCCCGTTTTCATTGGCGCTGATCAAGAGTTAGCTCACCTTGGGCCGGGATGACTGCAGACCACGATAACGTCTCCCACTATCTCCAACGTCCCCCCGCTATCTTCCAGCCAGTCAGCGCTAACTCAACGTCTGTCGGCCGTGATGGTGGAGTTTTTGGGGGGTAGGAGGTAAGGGGGGGGGAGTGACGAGAGGGACGGAAATGGGTGTGGGGAAAATAAAGACTGAGGGAGGAGGAGGGGGATAGGGGGACGGGGTCTGTGTTGGAAAAAGAAGCAGCTCTTCTCCAGCAAAACAACTTATTTCATGGTTTGGGATGGGCTTCAGTCCTTGTCGTACTTAGTCCAGTTTTTCTCTTCCCCAACACTTTTTTCTGTTTGGGGACTGCTTCTGTCCTCTTTCGTCTCTGTCTTCTCGTTTCTTCTTCTCTCTCTCCTCACTCTGTCTCTTCTCTCGTACTCTTCTCTCTTTCTTCTCTTCTGTCTGTTGTTGTCGTGTGTGTCTTCCCGCTCTCTGCCCCTCTCTCTCTCTCTTCTCTCCTCCCTCCCTCCTCCTTCTTTCTCTGTGCTGTTTTGTGTGCATCCCGCTCTCTGCCCTCTCTCTCTTCTCTCCCACTCACCTCCCCCTCCCTCCTCCTCTCTCTCTGTCTCTCTGTCTCCCCACCCCCCTCCTCCCCTCTCTCTCTCTCTCTCTCTCTCTCTCTCCTCTCTCTCTCTCTCTCTCCTCTCTCCTTGGAGTTATGGGCATGGCGTGCGGGTTTAATGGTGACTTGCGCACTCTTTGGCTTCGGCTCTTCCTGAGAAAAGGACCAAAAGGGGGAAGGGGATGGCGGAGGGAGGGGGTGCCTGGGTCACGCGCACTCTCTCACATCATATCATGCCTTGGCCTGGTGTACTCTGACTTTATACCACAGTCGTTACCTTCATCACTGTTTCATTACAGACTTGATTTTTCCATAGTGGTGAAAAGCACTGCAAATATCTCAGCAGCACAGCAAACGGCGTACATCAGTCATTATTATCCAGGAATGCGGAAGGAACTTCCGCATTTGTTTTTCGTATTTTGCAGTATTATTGTGCTGGTGTACAAGTCAGCTTCTGCACTGTCGGCTTTTCTTTTTTCTCGCCTATAATCCGTCATGAAAAAAAATATCACAATAAAAGGGTAAGAAACTAGACTGTCCGAAAAGACACAAATATCATTACGGACCGGCTGGACTTAATAGTGCCACATAGAGTGATAAACCAGTTCAGTGCATTTTCTGACATACGTCACAGACACGATGACCGTTACATCGACGTTTCCAAATGAACTTTCTTCGTTCTTTCGTCTTTTTCTTCTTCTTCTTCTTCTTCTTCTTCTTCTTCTTCTTCTTTTTTGTGGCTGTTTGTGATATTTGTCGAAGACCTTCAGGTCGAAACGCAATGTTTCTATGTTGTCATGCATTGGTTCCATTCGCTCGGCGGTCTGGTAAGTAAGTAACGTCTGGTCCCACATTTCCAAGAAAGTCGTTGGAATTGTGATTGAATTGGGTATCTGTCGGGGCTAGGTGGAAGAGGGATGGCAGAGTTCAGGCCCTTGACTGCCGAGGTTGCACAGACTTGTCAACGGCAAATTTCAAATGGACAGCGCTCAGGGCTGCCCACCTTGCCTCTGTGTGATCGATGATGCCTTTGCTCTTCACTTGTGCCTCAGCCTCTCTTCTTCTGCACCTGTCTTCCAACTCGTCCACTCTTCCCCCTCCCCCTGGCAGGTTCCAGATTAGAGCCTGACGGGCGGTGTTGAAGGTGGGAGGGAGGTGGGGGGGGGGATGGTGGTGAGAAGCAATCTCCCTTGTGTCGCTTGTATCAAAAGCGGTTTGTATGCCCGCCATATTTTTTTACCACGTGGTTTTGTTGTTGCTTGGCCCAACCAACTATAGGGCTGGGTGCCCGCAGTTTATTTTCTGTGATTCTGAAGGCAACTCCGGCGGCTGTTGCAAGAAAAAAAACAAAAAACGTTCGTATATTTGAACGGAGATTGGGAAGGGGTGGGAAGAGGGAGTAGACAGGGGTGGGGTTGGGGAGAGGAGGGGGGGGGAACAGGGAAAAAAAGCCGGGGGGAAATTCCAGCATGGGGGACTGATGTAGTATTGTGCAAGGATGGGATCAATAAAGGAGCCAGTTGCGGACGAAAAAAAAAGTGGCCTGGAATTAGCGGAGCGAAAATAAATACGTCTTCATTCCAACCCCGTGCACTTAACGAGCGTGTAATGGGATGGGGGCTGGCGATGAATGCGTGGGGCGTGGGTCGGGAGGGACCCTTTTTAGGTACTTAGTGAAGGGAGAATGAGAATTGATGCTTTCCGTGAAATGTCCCGTCTCTCCCTCCCCGTCCGTCCTCAGCCTGTCCTCTTCCGTCTTTTGTCTTCCTCTTCTGTCTCTCGTCTCTCCTCTCTCTCTCTCTCTTCTCTCTCTCTCTCTCCTCTCTCTCCCCTCTCCTCTCTCTCTCCTCTCTCCCCCTCCCCCTTCCTCTCCCCCCTCCGCCTTTCATCCATTCCTCTCCCCCCTCATTCTCTGTCTCCGTCTCTGTCTGCCTGTCTGTCTGTCTCTCTCTCTCTTTTCTCTCTCTCTCTCTCTCTCTTTCTCTCTCTCTCTCTCTTCTCCGTTTTACCCTCTCTCTCTCTCTCTCTCTCTCTCTCTCTCTCTCCTCTCTCTCTCTCTTTCATACACTCACGCATATAGGTACGCGCACGCCCCTTTGCCCTCCCCCCCCAACCCCTCTCTATCTCTCTCTCTTTCTCTCTATCTCTCTCTCTCTCGCTCGCTCGCTCGCTCGCTCGCTGTCTCTGCACGCGAGCGCGCAGTAACTGCACGAGGAAGAGCAGTGCTGGAAAGGAAATGGTCATTACTTGACCAAGTCAACCTCTAAAACCCGACTTCGTAATTTCACGAGCCAAGAATTCCCCTGTAAAATAGACACAGTGGGTTGGTGAAGGGATTGGTGCAGGCCACGCCGCTGTCTGCTCTGATGTGGTTTCCTTTTCCTTCTGCTTCCTTCGTTCACTCCTGTTGTGTCCGTCTGTCGTTCTTTCTTTCTTTCTTTCTTTCTTTTTCCTCCGTTCTCAGCTTTCTCTTCCTCTGTTTTCAGTCAGCATTTCTGTCTGTTCTTTCCATTTCTTTTTCTTCTTCTTCTTTTTTCTTTGTCTTTTCAGTTTTTCGTTCGTCGTTTTTTTTTTTTTTTTTTTTTTTTTTTTTTTTTTTTAAATTCATTATTTTGTCTTTATGTCATTGCTTCTTTAAGCTTCCTTCTTTCCGTCTTTCTTTCTTTCTTTGTATTTTTCCTTGTTACTTTCCTGTCCCGCCCTCTCTCCCGCTCTCTTTCTGTCTTTCCGTACGTCTGACTGCTCTTGCTTGTTTCTTTCTTTTTCAGAACTTTCTTTTCTTCTTTCCTTCCGTTGTTTTTTCTCGAAAAAAGAAAAAAAAATCTGCCTTCTTCCCATCCCTTTCTCACCCAACCTCTCGCTCCTTCTGTCGTCTTTTTTTCCCCCTTTCCGGTATTGCTCCCATTTTCGGCTTCAGTTTTTTTTTTTTAATCATTAGTTCTTAATTTTCTTTCTTGCCTTGCTTCTTTCTTCGTTTCTTGTTGTCTTTGATCTGCTCCTCCCCCCCCCCCCCACCTCCCTTGTCTCCCTCTCCTCCCCGCCCTCTTTCTTTCTTCTGCATTTCTTCCATCCATCTACCTGCCTTCCATTTTCAGTCATATGGGGATAGGTGTGTGAAGAATACGGTGAGAAAGGGAGGTACAGTGTGGCCTGTATCCATGTCTGTGTTGCATGTCCGACTGTTATTAGGCAGTGCCCGTACACACCAGGTCGTTATACTGAGTATATCAGGGGCAACAATCTGACACGTGTGTGTGTGTGTGTGTGTGTGTGTGTGTGTGTGTGTGTGTGTGTGTGTGTGTGTGTGTGATTTTTGTCAACATGATAATGTAGACTTGTAATAAAACCAAGCCTTTAGAAATAGACTCGACTGCTTGGACGTGCACGCTGGTTCTTGCAACACACACGTACACGCAAGCATGCGCGCGCGCGCTCTTACACTCACACCCATGCACATACAAGCGCGCGCGCGCACAACACACACACACACACACACACACCACACACACACACACACGCGCGCGCGCGCGCGCGCGCACGCACACACACACACACACACACACACACACACACAAGCACGACGCGCAAAACAAACATAAGACAATAATGGCACCGTATTCAAGCCAATATGGGCTTAATTATATGTAAGCATAAACCATGATCTGTTCGTACACGTATATTATTATCATGCTATGTACTTAGACTCTCGAGATCCTCGTGACTGATTAAAGTCTGAGTCACACAGACACGGCGAGCGCGCGCAACCCACATACACGAATAGCACGCACGGATACAGGCTCACGCACGTAGGCATGCCCGACTTTGTCTCTGAACCTCTGCTCTTTATTATTTGCGTCGCGTGTGTGTGTGTGTGTGTGTGTGTGTGTGTGTGTGTGTGTGTGTGTGTAGGGGGGGGGGGGGGGGCAAACGTGCACTCTTACTCAGAGCATGTCCCGATAACTAGAACTTTTACCGGTTGTTGATAACCATGATGGCATGAACCAGCTTGCTCCAGGTAAGATTCTGCTAGCTCTCTTTGAGGTGCTGGCCCTTGTCCTACGACAGAACGTTCTTGGTGTGGCTGTGCAGGTGGGCAAATGAAATGAAGGGCGAGGGTGGCTGGGGGAGAGAAGGGGACATCTGGAACATGTTAGGTAAAAATTCCCCCCCCCCCCCCCCCCCCCCCCCCCCCCCCCCCGAAAGAACCCATAAAAATCTCCCTCTCCACTCAGACTATGCACACGTGCTAAGGGCTGTGGATTCTCCGTGCTGTGTGGGTGGGGTGGCTTGCAGTCCTTCAGGCATGGGGTGGGCCAGTAGTCAGCAATCACCCCACCCATTCTCAGGTCAGCTAATGGACCGAAAGCATTCAGCCCCAACGGCAGGAATGTGTGACGGTCAGCCAGCCCCTCGTTCACTGCGCGCGCCAGGCAGGACAGACGGGGCGGTGGGTAACCAACGTGGCCTTGGTCCGCGGGCAGTCGCAGACCTGAACCTCAATGTGCGGGTGGAAGTTTAGGTGGAGCGCCGCTGGGGTGGGGGCACTCCGCTTGAGCTGCTGCTGGGTGATTTTCAGCCGGCACACAGAGGGTCACTGGAGACGAGGAATGTGCGGGTGGTTAAGTTCACCCGAAAATCCCTGCAGCCGCCGCGTTCTTCTAGGGGTTTTGGAGTTAACACAACGGCGGCTTTTGTGTGACTGGGGCTGGGAGAGGCGGGGGCGTAGAGACTTAAAGGTAGGGCTACACGATCCGTTGGAACCCTTTGCGATTATGGGAGAGACCCGTTCCGCTCTCTTGCGGTCACTCCGGTTCGTGTGAAGCGCGCCGTCTTCCGTCTGTCTCAAGACTGTCGGCCGACGACTCATGAGTCGTCGCTGATTGATTTTAAAGTGTAACGTGCTAAAAATTAATGAGGGTTTCTGTACTGTTGTGCAACAGCTTGTAAACAGGGGTATTTTGCCGCTATCTTTCACCGTGTTCTTTATGGCCTTGAACAAGAACAGGAAAGAAAGGGGCAAAGGCCGGTGTAAAGGAGGGACTGCACGAGAGATTCGTGGAAGGCCGGTCCCTCTGGCACCGTAGGTTCTGCCTTCTGCTGCTCCAGCCTGTTCTGCGCAGCCCATGGCGTTCCCAGTTAAAGTTTTCGCATGTTTAGTTGAAAAAAAGAAAAGTGCACTTTTGGTCTTTCTAGATCAGAGTCCCGTTGCTGCCCGAAACAGCTGCGATCAAGCTCTGTTGATCATTCCAAAATTTTATATGGAAACGTGGAACGGCCAAAATTTAATATGGAAACGCGAAACGGCCAAACGGACGGAAATTAGTATGAATACGCGGAACGGCCAAAATTTATTATGGAAACGCGGAACGGCCAACATTTGATATGGAACGCGGAACAGCCAACATTTAATACTGAAACGCGGAACGGCCAGAATGTAATATGGAAATGCGGAACGGCCAAAATTTAATCTAGAAACGTGGAACATGGAGTCCTTCCTTCCGCAGAATGAACTAATGTTGAAGTCATCTAGGACTGACGCAACACAGACTGCGCCTGCTGTGCGATGGCTTTGCAACAGGCTTTTCGGTGACCGGTCGACCACACACATGAAACTACGTGAACTGAATTGTCGAACGTTTTACTCGTATTGGGCTACCACGACCTCAGAATCGTCAAGACTGACTACCCTTCAGAATCGGCGTTATTTCATTGAAGACAAAATAGGGAGGTGGTGATGGGGGATTTGATTGGATTCCAGTGTTGCCCCAAAGCCTCATATTTTTGACGGCTAATGGAGCGGGTCAGAAACGGTGACGCCCAACAGCGCGAATAGCTGAGTTCAATAGCGCGAGTTGAATTGTCGAAAAGCTCGGAGGATGATTTAAGCACCACACACACACACACACACACACACACACACACACACACACACACACACACACACACACACACAATGAGGGAACGGGATTAAATTTCTTTTGGATCCCTTGACACTGGAATTGGGGATAATGAACTCGTAGACAGATCTACACAATGGAAGGGGGGGGGGGGGGGTTAGGTGTGTGTTTGTGGTGTGTGTGTTTTGAATATGCCCGTCTGAAATGCGCTGCAGTGACCAAACACAAGACCCTCTCTCCCTCTCCCTCCCTTTCTCTCCCCCTGTCTCTCACTGACCCTGATAGGGGAGGCCGTGACGGGCTGTTGACCCACTGTCCACGCTGTCACTCACACCGTCCTCGGGCTCTTCAAACGGAGGAGGGGAAAAGGCGTAAGATAAGGGGTAGGGGTGAGAGTGGGGCCGGGGGATTCTCATTGCCTTATAGGAGACACCGACCTTACTGGGCGTGGTTGGTTCTAACGCCCGCCTCCACACCCCCACCCTCGCCGGTCCATACCCTATTAGAAAATAAACAAACAAACAACAACCGACCCAAAGTCTGGACAACAGATGGGCTTGATACGTGAGAGTGACCCCCCCCCCCCCTCCCGCTCCCTTCCCTTCTCCCCAGCCACCACTCCCGATTGTAACGGGAATCTGTGTGTGTGTGTGTGTGTGTGTGTGTGTGTGTGTGTGTGTGTGTGTGTGTGTGTGTGTTAATATTAACCTTCCGCTTTCCCCCAACCAAGTATTGCTTCTTGAGAGCAGGTCTCCTATGGGGGACAGGCGTCCCAGGAGTGGCGCGTGTTTAACCTGTCCTGTTCACTGGGTGCTTTGGTTAGTACGGTTCACGTGGGAACATGGGTGTTTTTAACAAATATCTGAATACCGCGCGCTGGGAAGGGGGGGGGGGGGGGGGGGGGGGGGGGGGGTGTGGGGGGGTTGGGGGGTAGAGGAGGAGGGGATGGGTATACATACGTATACACACAGAGAGAGAGAGAGAGAGGGAGAGAGTCTCAAGACTCAAAGGCCATGGTCGTGTATGAACAGGGACAAGGGTGACATTTTATGAATATGATTAGAATTAATCGTGCATGATAGATCATTTCGTAGTTGTATGTAGGAGAGGTTAAGACACCACCGTCTGGTGTGGTTGAAATACTGTGTACACAATACAGAATTAATACAGTTACGCGGAATTTAAAAAAAAAAAATCTTCAGTACAGTGGCAGACGTAGTCCAGATATACTTGGCTGAATATTATTATCTGGAAACGAGAGTTAAAGGCGGGACGTGAGAGAGAGAGAAGAGAGGAGAGAGAGAGAGAGAGAGAGAGAGAGAGAGAGAGACTGCTGATAGACTTTGTTCTGTTCTATAGTTTAAAGAGCGGTGTGCAAATAATGATAGGTCATATGATGAGACAGAGGAGAGAGAGAGAGAGAGAGAGAGTTATGAAAGTAAATCAGTTTGTCAACATCCATAACACCGAGTCTCTTTTAACACAGATCTTGTTTTCCACTCGCAGGCGGGAAGTTGATCAAAACGTCGGCGAAATTAAAGCGTTACGGTCATTTGTAACCAGTGTTCTGTTTGCCTGTTTACGCGCACGCGCGCGCGCGCGCGCGCGTGTGTGTGTATGTGTGTGTGTGTGTGTGTGTGTGGTGGTGAGTGGTGTGGAGTGAGAGTGCGCACGTGCAAACGCGTTGATCAGACTTCAGCTCGCTTAACTGGGAGAGTGGTGGTTCTCAGTACGTGCTGCTGGTAGTAAACCGAAGAATGACTGGACTATTGACTCCCTCCCTCCCTCCCTCCTCTCTCTCTCTCCTCTCTCTCTCTCTCTCTCCTCTCTCCCTCTCTCTCTCTCTCTCTCTGTGAGAGAGAGAGAGAGAGAGAGAGGAGTGAGTGCGCACGTGCAAACGCGTTGATCAGACTTCCGCTCGCTTAACTGGTAGAGTGGTGGTTCTTAGTACGTGCTGCCGGTAGTAAACTCTTTCTCTCTCTCTCTCTCTCTCTCTCTCTCTCTCTCTCTCTTGTCTTTTGTGTGTGTGTGTGGCGGCGCGCGCGCGCGCGGTGTGTGTGTGTGTGTGTGTGTGGTGTGTGTGTGTGTGTGTCGGTGACCATCGCTAAAGTTAACAGTCTGTGCGCTAGTGTTGATATATAACTTCTCCCTCCCTCTCCTCCCCCCCCTCTCTCTCTCTCTCTCTCTTTCTTTCTTTCTCCCTCTTCTCTCTCTCTCTTAATGACCATCACTAAACTTTCAGCCTATACGCTGGTGGTTGTGTATAACATCCCTCGCTCCTACCCCCCCCCCCCCCCCCCCCCCCCCCCCCCCCCCCCCCCCCCCACTGTGTGTGTGTGTGTGTGTGTGTGTGTTGTGTGTGTTGCGCGGTCCATTGCTGAAGTTAGGGTTCCCCCGTGTTGGTGATACTCGACAAAGACATTCCCCCACCACGCGTAGCCCCCCCCCCCTCCCCTCCCCCCGGACAACACTGGAGATTCCCCAGTACGCGAGGATAGCTCCAGAGACATGGAACGTTGCCTTGGCCGTGTGTAAAGGAGGCAGAGGACAGCGTTGGACGGGACTCTCGTGGTGTCGGCCTGCTCCTAGTACGTGCTAGGGGCGCATGTCAACATTGCCCCTTCTCATGGCGGGGTACCTATCAACTTTCCACTCCACTCATGCCCATGTCCCTCTCCCTCCTCTGGGAGACTTGTCTTACGGGTATTTAGCGAGGTGCAAGGCACCGTCCGCCGTATGCTATTCATTAACGGCCAAACGAAACGATACGAAACCACCACTACCACCACCACCACCACTGCCAGTTAATGTTCCAGGGCGGGTGGAGCGTGGGAATTTTCCCACCTTGTGCTGTGAGGTGGAAGAGGGGGAGGAGGGGTGCAAGGCAGTGCAGTGTTGTAGACTGACCTCTCTCTCTCTCTCTCTCTCTCTTCGTCATTTTACCCAAAGTACATGTAGGGACACCCGACTGGTGAATACAGAGGCTCTAACCACCAATCGCAAGAGTTTATAGAATTCGGCCAATCATGTGGGTCGACATGCGCTTGTATGAAAACAAGAATACAGTGATGAAAAGCAAACACGACTTTGTCTCAAATACATTGCAACAGTCGGTTTTCAAATTGGACTTCTTTCCGTTTGAAAGCCATTTCTTCTTCGGTGCAAGCAAGAAAAAAATCTCCTCAGTGACCGGCTAGAGATCAAAATGGGTTTTTTTTTTAATTATGAATGTTCGCCATTGGTTTAAATAACTTTTATTTCAGAAACAAATAAACAGAATACCTTCATAATTGACAGGACGAATGAGCAACAACAAGCTCTAGGCTTATACTGTGCTCAAATAGACATTTACAATATATTGGCGGTTAAATACATTCACAATATACTAAGCATTTCACTTAACAAACAACAAACAAGCAAAAAGCAACAAAAAAAGAGCCGAAAAAAAAAAAAGTAAAATGAATAACACGAAAAATTGTTGTCCTCCTGTGCTCTTTAAATAGTAACGTGCTGTGATTGGTAAGAAAAGCCGTCGACATTTTCACTGTCAACATGCGTTGTATGAGGCAGCTAGCTCTGTGGCCCAGTGGCGAAGTTCACACATTTGGACAAATCACCGACCCCAACACAATATCCGTCTCTATAACTAAAAGAGACAGAGATTTTTTTTTTTTAAGAAAAGAAAAAAAAAAGAAGTTTAAATAATCTAATTTCTAGTTCAGCTTACTTCCATGTGAAATACATTTACTCTTCAATACAACACGAACGTTGCCATAAAAGGCGAACGAATTGTGCTCAGCCATTATTTTGGTTCCCTTGCACCGAAAATGGTGACGATGAGATCGGGTAGATTTGAGAATGAACCGACCTGCATTTTGTGGGAGATTTAAAAAAAAAAAAAAAAAAAAAAGAAAAAAAAAAAAAAAAGTCAAAACTCATCACCACCAATAATAATGATGATAGTAATTATTATTATAAAAGCACCGCAAAGAAAGAAAGAAAGGAAAAAAGTCTGTGCGATATGTGGCTTGAAATAAAACGCAGTTTCTTGCGTAGAGTTCCGAGGACGATTTTTCGAAAGACTGGACATCTGACGATGTTCTACAAAGCGTAAAGTAATATGCTGCCGTCCATTTTGGAAAACCTTCACAGATTTTTCCTTTATGTCAACTTCAAAGCCAAAATACAAACAAAAACACGAAACACAATGTAAACCCAATGCATATTCCATACATAATAACGAAACTCGACAGCATTTTTGACAAATAGGCCCTGGTCGGATGTCGCAAACAACAGACCTTCAAACAGACAGGCAAACAAACAAAGCGAAACATGCACAAGACAATACTCCCCTGACCGCAGCCGGTGAGCAGGCAGGGCAGGATTGGGTTGTACACTGTGTGTGCTTGCAGCTGGTGACGCCTGTGCAAATCATATTTGTCGAAGATTCAGTTGTTTGTTTTGTATTGTT
>CM065714.1:53307145-53309645 GCA_033310375.1 Conus canariensis
TTGACGAAACGGGGACTGAAAACGGGAGTTTTGCTCTTCTCCAACCCCCCCCCCCCCCCCTCCACCTCCCCTTCCTCCTCCACTGCACCGTGTTTTTCTGAGAAGTTGATGCGTCAACAGTTGATATTTGATTTGTCTTGATTAGGAACGGGAGAAGAAGAGTACCTTAAAACACCTCCGCCCAATATGTAACCCCTCTCCCTTATTTTCTTTTCCCTTCCCCTCTCCACCCAGGGTTTGTCCGGTAGGGTGCGGTAAAATGGGGCATTCTGGTATGACACTGATGGGTTTTGTTTTTTCTTTCTTTTTTTTTTCTCGTATTCACCGGTACAGTCATCTTGACGCCCGGGGGGGGGGGGGGGGGGGGGATACGAGAACTGGAGGCCGGATGGGGCGGGGGGACGGAATGTCCCTATGAAGGTTTCAGTGAAAGTGTGGAGTACACACACACACACACACACACACACACACACACCAATGAGAGAAAGAGGAGGAGGGGGGGGGGGGGAGAGCCTGCCCATTTAACCCTGATGATATGAAGGGAAGGCGTTGGTTCCCGTTTTTGCTGGTGAAAAAACATGACAGACGAAGAGGTCAGCGCTGGCTGGGCGCAGTGGTTGTCCGGGAGACAGTGGGCCTTTAACCTGCCTGACCCCCCATACGTCATCTGGAGGGTCGTGTTTCCTTGGGTTACGTTGCCAGGGGGCCCGCCTTCCTGTCACGCCAGCAGGGAATGGATAAGGAATCATTGGGTTTGCCCAAACGTAACGAACGTCAGCCGCGGAAGTGACTGCCGTATTTCGTTGGTGAAAAACACTCACGGAAAACGACAGGGGTTGTTTACCACGACCTTTTTTTTAGGTGGGCTGTCACAGCAACTGTGGCAGTGGCAGACAAATGCAGACATCATAGCGTGTTTGCTTCACAAGCAATGAGGAAAATGATGAAGTTGTAAGAAGTCAGGAATCAAATGAGGCGGGGCGCGGAGATAACAGACAAGAAAGATAACTGTTGTTCCTTCGTTGAGGCAGCCACATGCCTTTAACTCCGGGTGATTTTTTTTTCTGCATCCGCACGAAGATGTTCCTTATGTGTTCAGTTTGCCTCAAGTCTGTATGTGTGGTAGGGGAAATGGTGCCATGAGTAGTAGCATTAATTATGAGTATGAAACTGTCTCAGCACGCGAGCAAACGTATTTTTTGTTTGTTATTTTCTGTAAGAAATCTGTTGCTGGATGCAGCCGACAGTAGTTCGGCGCTTTATTGAAAACAGTCATTCATTTAGCATCATGTAACACAATCTTTTTATCTCGCTTACAAAAACAGCAGAAATGGCTGGTAGCAACAGTCAGATAGCTAGCTAACGTAAAATCGTTCCTTAAAAACCTGTTTAAGCGTTGTCGTCATCGGCCTTTTTTTGTGTGCTGTTTTTGCCAGCGAGACGAAACGTTATGTCACACTTTTTTTTTTTTTTTTTTTAATTTAAAGAAGGGAACGTTTTCACGTTAGCTAACATTGACTGCTGTGATAAGAATCTTAGGCCGGGACCAAATGTAATCCCGCGAGCGGCTTTTACAGTCTGGAATGCAGTGACAGTTCTTGACCCGAGGCACAAAAGAGGAGTGGAAGGGGAGGAAATGTATGTCGGTCCAGAGCCTTTTTGTGTGCAAAATGAATGCATTCACCACCCTAAGGTTGTGACTTGACCCCCCCCCCCCCCCCCCCTCCTTTTTTTTTCTAAACTCTTCTTTACTTTTCTTTTCTTTCTTTCTTTTCTTTTCATTCTTTCTTTCTTTCTTTTCTTCCCTTTCTTCCTTTCTTTTCTTCCCTTTCTTTCTTCCTTTCTTTTATTTTCCTTCCTTTCTTTCTTTTTTTTCAGTCTCCCCTTTTCTTTTCTTCTTCCCCCAATTCTCCGACCCCCAGCATTCCACCCCAACGAATTGACTAGCGTCGCTGACTCAAGTTCTTTGAACTACCTCGGCCTTTGCGCATAGACCTTAGTGGATTTGTACAAATCGCGTCTGAATGTAAAAGTCTTTTTATTCGGTGTGTGTGTGTGTGTGTGTGTGTGTGTGTGTGTGTGTGTGTGTGTGTGTGTGTGTGTGATTTGAAGGGGGGGGGGGGTATTTGGAAGGAGAGTGTGGGGGTGGTGATGAAAAGGGCGGGGGGGGGGGGGGGGGGGGTATTTGGAGTGAAGTGTCTCAGAGAGAGAGAGAGAGAAGAGATGTTTATGTGCACACAAGGACTGCTATATGTAGGAAAGAAACCAGGCGTGCAAGACGATGCGCGATGTTTGATGTACATATAGAATGTCACGTGACAAGCGTTTGTTCAAAATAACTTCTATCCGTTCAATATCAAGTTTGAAGGCTTACACTGAATGCACCACGTCATGACTGTTTTGAAAGTGGCATTACATAAACGTGTCAGTTCTTATTTTATTTGTAACACGATCTCACGAGTTGACGGAAATAATCCGTGTCATGTATTTCACGTCAGCG